>SJXQ01003507.1:2500-20598 GCA_006408695.1 Aepyceros melampus
CACTGCCCTTACTGGGAAATGTGCACAGAATTCACTGTGGTCTCGTTGTTTGGGGTCCTGCCTTCCAGGAGACCCAGTACTTGTGATGAGAGCCACTTTTAGGATGAAAAAATATGACCAAGCACAATCAAGGATGAGCTTCTTGTTGACCTTAATGCCATCATTAAAGCAACAAAACCATGCTCCAAAATTAAGAAACATTTTCACCTTTATCATAAAACATAGATAATACTTTATGAGAGGTTTATGGAGAGGTTTATGTAGTTTCAGCCATTGTCTGTTTGTGTTAGATTGCTAAGAACATTGTTAATATATTTTTACAGGTGAGAAACACCAGTACAGACAGCTCACTGGTCAAACATGTGGGGCATAATTTTCATCACGTAAGCAAACAGTGTTCGACAAGCATCAGGGTCAGATGTCCTGCTGGGTCTCAGACGCACCCCAGCTGGCAGAGGCAATCACTGCTCTGGGATGACTGACTGGTGGAAACAACTACATTAATTTCCATTTGTGTATCTGATGCTTTGGCAACTAAAGTTGTTTCCCACATCACGTTTCATTGCCCAGAGCTAAAGCAGTTTTCATAAGGTGGTCTCTGAGTCTTGTAATTACAAGTAGTTTCTTCTATTTTTATTGTTCCAGTTAATTCCCTAATAACTTTTGATGCAACTCATCAGATTCTTTGCTAAAATATCTGAATATTTATGTTATCTCCCCTTCTGAGGCTAAAACTGTAGAAGTTATTTCCTTGTTCCTCCTTCACATCAAAACAGTTCCAGTCCAGTATCTTACACTTAGTAGGAATTAGTTAAGTTGTCAATAAACACTTAGTAATATCACATGATCATTAAAATATATAAAATGAAATACTGTCTTTTTTAGCTTTATTGAAGTATGATTTTCAAATTGAAATGTTGTTTTAAAAAAAAAGACTTCTTAGGGATTTTAAGATGTTCTGAATCATTTTATACTCCCTATAATTATGACCAGTTGCCATTTATCTTAATCTGACTTTGTTGATTTTTTCTGTTATTTCACTGAATTAATGGAGCTTTCCAGACAGGCTCAGACTACTTGGTATCATCGAAATTTGCCACAATCAATGGTAATCATGAAATTGGCCACTTTCTATATCAAGGACTTAACTCTTCCTAACGCTAATACCTAAATCCGTCTCTCTGTGTGTTCTCCCGGGGTGGATCTCAATTAGAATCACTGTGAGACCATCACTCCACTCTCTTCCTCCTTTCATCGTGATCCAAAATGAATTTAAGCAGAATACTCCAAAGACGGAAATCGGCAGTGGCGCCAGTCTGTGGATCTGTGCTGTGGATGTTTGTCTATCCATTCTGCACCATCTCTTTCTTAGTTCCATCGCTCCCCACACACAGCTGCAAGTAGCACAGCTATAGGGAGGCTTTTGACTTCAGGAGTCACAGGGCAGGTGTAAAAGTTGGGTGTCTCCTTCCATAAACGTCCTCAACAAAAAGGCAAGGGAACAACAGGAACAGCAACACACACTTTCCTGTGTCTTTGTAGCTATTTCAGGCATTTTAAAATTTTGAGACCAAAGTGGCAACACTTTTTGAGCATTCCTTTGCACACAACCCAAGAACGCAGTCTGTAAGACTTGCACAAGGAGTCATGTTCGTCTGTCAGGCTAAGAACAAAACCAGGCTGTGAATGATTGCCAGTGACGCTAACACAATGGAGTTTATTTTTTCTGCCCAAAGAAGTAACAACTTTATTGTGCAAATGAAGCATTTGCCCATCTGAGGATTTTTCAGATATTTGTACCAAATTGGTATGCTCTTATGTCTGGATTTTTTTTCCCCTTGTTAGTCAGGTTTGTTTTGTCCTTTTTAGAAAGTTTATTGAAGTGACTTCTTAGGAGGTTCAGTGAGTAAAGAATCCATCTGCCAGTGCAAGAGACACAAGACACCTGAGTTTGATCTCTGAGTTTGATCCCTGAGTTGTAAAGATCCCCTGGAGAAGGGAATGTTTACCTCCTCCAGTATTCTTTCCTGGAGAATCCCATGGACAGGAGAGCCTGGTGGGCTGCAGTCCGTGGGGTCACAAAGAGCAGACACACCTGAGTGCACCTGCACACACAGACATTAAAGGATCATTTGTCAGCTGTGTCTCCCAATCAGTGTCCCTGCAGATAATGAAGGGGTATTGGGAGAGAAGAACTCAGACAAGGAGTCACGTTTGTCTGTATGTATCACACATTATGTATCCCTGCAGATAATGAGGGGATATTGGGAGAGAAGAACTCAGTAGTCCAGAATGTTTAGGTCAGGCTGTCCACCTTCCTGGAGGCATCTGGTCTGCCTTGAGTGTCCATTTCTGACCACTCTCTGTGTCCACTTACTATTCCAACCTCCCTTCGCCATGCCTCCTGTGATTCTGCCTTCTGAATGCCAACTTTCTGTGAGTTCACATAATTTCCTGGTCATTTTCTACAAAAGATGAGAATCTGGGCAGCTCAGTGCCTTTACAGATCATTCAAAGCCTTTTTTCATCCCTCACCAGGCAAACTCCTCCCTCCAGAGGTCCAGTACCTTCTGTCTGTCCTTCTTCCTAGGAAGTCTACCATTATGTTTTGGTATGACAAATAAATATTTATTGGGTTGAATTAAATGATATTACTTTTTCCTTGGTCATATTAAAAATAAGTCAAATTAATGATCATATTTCCAGAGTGACCAGAGTAGTTTGACTATGTTAGAGATCCAGAATAGAGTTTTTACCTAAATGAAAAGTAGGACAAAGACAATGTGGCAAGCATAGCACTCACATGTTGACCAGTTAATTGGGTGAGACAAGGGAAAAATGGGGAAAGAGATTTCTTCTTATGAGGTCAGGACACCAGTATAAAACTTGTGGGTGATGGGAGTAGAAAATGATTTAAATTGAGAAATACTGGGGGAATGATAGTTGAATTTACTATGTTTATTGAGAATACAGAATCCACAGTTAAGAGAGCTGGAAATCGGGAAGGAGAGGCAATTTGTTTTCAGAAGAACCAGCACACTTTCCCACCACCTTAGGAAAACCTGTCTTTTGTCTTCCCTTCATCGCAATACTGCTCATTCTTTACCTGTCACTCTAACTTCTTTGAAACTCTTTCTATCATTCAAATCCCTGATGGTGGTCACCGTTCGATCCTATCTGACTAAGCACTGGGCATTAGACACTGAAGGAAAAGGCAAGAAGGAGAAAAATGGTCTGAAGGATGGACCTTGAGACCAATGACACTGCAGATGCAACTGTACTGTTATAACTGAGGCTTGAAAGAATCCACACCATAGAATGAGACAAATATAAAGTGTTATTAGCACTGGTATTTTTGTACATTTAATCCCCCAATGCAGCAAAACACCAGACATTAATTTTTTTTTCTCTTTCTTGATTACTAAATTAGCACCTTCTTCCTGAGTAGTTTGCAGAAATTTCCAGCAGTTTCCAGAACATTTTCTATTGCATTTCAATAAAACATGGCTTAAAATTGAAACATAGGCAGGTTGCAGTTTTGCTGTTCCATACTGAGGTGTGGGATTTTAGGAGTGGAGTTGGTTATGATAAATTTTTCCACCAGCAAAACCCTGTGATGTTGCTTTTAGTTTCTGCTCCACTGGGTCTTGTTTATCCAAATCACCTTTAAGAAGAGGACAGTAACTGGCTTCAGCAATTAGACGTGTCACTAGAACAAGTCCATGCTGTTAAAGTGACAGTTCTAGATGGATCAGGTTGTTATAATGTTATACATCTATTTTTTAAAATATTTATTTCTTTGCCTGCACTGGGTCCTAGTTGCAGCATGCAAACTCTTAGTTGCAGCGTGTGAGATCTAATTCCCTGACCAGGGATTGAGCCTGGGTGCCCTGCTTTGGCACACAACCTCTCAGCCACTGGACCGTCAGGGACTTCCTTACATCTGCTTTTTTAAATACTATAAGTAAGTAAGTACGTGAAGTCACTCAGTCGTGTCCGACTCTTTGCGACCCCATGGACTGCAGCCTAACAGGCTCTTCAGTCCATGAGATTTTTCCAGGCAGGAATACTGGAATGGGTTGCAATTTCCTTCTCCAGAGGATCTTCCCGACCCAGGGATTGAACCCAGGTCTCCCACATTGCAGGCAGATGCTTTAACCTCGGAGCCGCCCATTTCCTTCTCCAGGAGATCTTTCTGACCCAGGGATTGAACCCAGGTCTCCCACATTGCAGGCAGATGCTTTAACTTCTGAGCCACCCATTTCCTTCTCCAGGGGATCTTCCCGACCCAGGGCTTGAACCCAGGTCTCCCACATTGCAGGCAGATGCTTTAACCTCTGAACCACCCATTTCCTTCTCCAGGGGATCTTTCCGACCCAGGGCTTGAACCCAGGTCTCCCACATTGCAGGCAGTCACTTTAACCTCTGAGCCACCAGGGAAGCCCTTTTAAATACTATAAGTTATTCCATTTGTCATATGAAAACCTATGGTACAAAGAACAACAATCCGTGTGACAGTCACAGCAGAGTCTGGAAAAAAATATACGTCTAGTGGTTTACTTTTTAAAAAATAATAGCAGCTTTGGATTCTTGCCAAGTGATGTTTGAGTGTTTACACAGGTTCCCACATGTGCTCTGTCCCTTCCTGTCTCAGAGTACGACCTCGAGCCGTGCGATGACCCTGGCGTCCCTGCTTTCAGCAGAAGAATCGGCTTTCACTTCGGAGTCGGGGACGCACTGACCTTCTCCTGCTTCCCGGGTTACCGCTTAGAAGGTGCCACCAAGCTCACGTGCCTGGGTGGGGGCCGCCGTGTGTGGAGTGCACCTCTGCCAAGGTGTGTGGGTAGGTGGTCACACGCTTTCATTTCATTCATCCAGGGGACAGGGCGTGGTGCAGTCAGCGCGCAGGGCCCCCAGGCCAGGAGGGGTGAGGGCCACCCGCAGGGAAGGACAGAGGCTCTACCTCCCAGGGCAGGGGGACGGGACCTCCTCTGGGCTGTGGTTACCTCAGTGACAAAGGCAACCCCTTTCAGCTCTAAAACCTCATGACTGAATTGGGGGGTGAAACTAAAGCCTGTGTCAAGCGTAGTAACGAGGAAGAATATATATATATATATATATATATATATATAAACATACACTGTGTACCTGGGACCAAAGGAAAAGCTAGAAGGCAGGCTGCATTACCACAACCTTTGACAATTCTGTTGCTAAAAAGCAGTGAGCCTCTCCTGGTGACAATTTAAAGTGCTGGTTTTGTTGTTTCTTTACACTCTGATTAGACGGTTGTGCGTACTCCTGCAAAGTGGGCATGCTAGCAATTGTAGTTCCGGATTAGCTTTCTCCCTGTTTTCTCGAGGAATTCAAGCGGTCATTCTGTAGAGCTGTATGAATCTTTATCTAGGTATTTGGAATGAGGCACTGCCCTGAGACTGTGGAATCAGGATGCCCATTCCGTGGGGTGTATTTGTTGTTAACCTGAGCCTGTGCTGCTGTGAGCAGTTCAGCAGAGAATCGATCTGGTGCTCAGAGTTTAAACACGAACGCTTGGCTGAAGGTCTGGCCAGTCTAGTCATTAGCTCCAGGGGCAGTGTCTTCTGCCTGCCCTCTGCAATGCTGCTCAGCATGAGAAGGGCTTATAGTCTGTCTATCCTGTAGAGCTACCAAGCATGGCTAATGTCACAGCATTATGGCATTGTCTAGTTAGGACCCTCAGACCCCTTAACTGTGAGCCTTCTGAGCTCTTGAGAAGCCCCTGGTACCTCCATGCGCCTCTTACCAGCTCATACACTAGAGCCTGGTGGGCAAGTTGTGAAACTGAAATTTCATAACCCATAAAAATGCTGAATTGTTAACTTAGTACACCATACTTTTTCCAAAGCACAGAATCTCTTAAATCATTTAGAAATATTATATGATTCAAAAGTCAATACTGTCTTTTTGAGTCCAATGTAGCATAGACAATAGGGTAGTGAGGACTTTAATATAAAAAATTAGAGAAATGAACATGAAGTGTATCAACTCTGCTTCCTGCCGGGGTGCATATCTGACCTTCCTATGATCTGACTTTCTCCTAAAACAGTAGTCCTCACTTTTTTTTTTTTTTAGTTATGGATTTTATTTGAGAATTGGATGCCAATTTTGAACGTGGCCTAAAGGAAAAAGGAATACTTTCTAAGAAAGTAATTTTCTAGATGATCCTAGATGTTCGCAGAGTTGCCTAGAATCCATTTACCCCAAATTAGAAATTACTGAACAAGATAGTTAAAATATGGAGAAAAAACTCCCAACCCAATGAAGTTGAAGATTTATCCTGCATATGTAACACTGTCTATCAGTTATAATATTCTATTTGCCTTTATTCTAGTTTATCTAGATTCACTCTTGTTATCTGGGTTTTTGCATCGTTGCCTTAAATGTAAACTGAGGAGCAACTGGGGCTGAAATAATAGTTAATATTTCTAGACCAGCACAGCTCTGAACTCTTTGCATGTGTCAAATCCATTCTACAGAAGGGAACACTAAGAACTTAAGACCTTTGCCCACCAGCACAATTAGCAAGATTCCAACACTAGGCCTTTCACCCCAGCACTGAGACAGCACAGTGGCTTGGGCTGAGGCTGTTCTATATTTTTCCTCTTGTGTTTTACCAGCTGCTCTCCAAATTTCCTTCCAACCCATCTGGCCACCAGAGACCTTTGAATAGCCATGTTATTGTTCAGTCGATAAGTCATGTCCAGCTCTTGTGACTGCATGAAACACTGCCCGTGCCAGGCCTCCTTGTCCCTCACTATCTCCTGGAGTTTGCTCAAAATCACATTCATTGAGTCAATGATGCCATCCAACCATCTCATCCTCTGTCAGCCTCTTCTTCTCCTGCCCTCAATCTTTCCCAGCATCAGGATCTTTTCCAATGATCTGGCTCTTTGCGTCAGGTCAGCAAAGTTTTGGGGCTTTAGCTTCAGCACAGTTGAGTTCAGTTCAGTTCAGTCACTCAGTCATGTCCGAGTCTTTGTGACCCCATGGACTATAGCACGCCAGGCCTCACTGTCCATCACCAACTCCTGGAGTTTACTCAAACTCATGCCCATTGAGTCAGTGATGCCATCCAACCATCTCATCCTCTGTCATCCCCTTCTCCTCCCACCTTCAATCTTTCCTAGCATCAGGGTCTTCTCCAATGAGGCAGTTCTTCACATCAGGTAACCAAAGTATTGGAGTTTCAGCTTCAACATCATTCCTTCCAATGAACCTTCAGGATTGATTTCCTTTAGGATCGACTGGTCTGATCTTGCTGTCCAAAGGGACTCTCAAGAATCTTCTCTAGCATCTCAAGAATCTTCTCTAGCACCACAGTTCGAAAGCATCAGTTCTTTGGCACTTACCCTTTTTTATTGTCCAACTCTCACATCCATACATGATTACTGGAAAAACCATAGCTTGGACTATGCAAACTTCTGTCAGCAAAGTGATGTCTGTGGTTTTTGACATGCTGTCTAGTTTTGGCACAGCTTTTCTTTCAAGGAGTAAGCATCTTTTAATTTCATGGCTTCAGTCATCGTTTACAGTGATATTGGAGCCCAAGAAAATAAAGTCTGTCACTGTTTCTACCTTTTCCCCATCTATTTGCCATGAAGTGATGGGACCAGATGCCATGATCTTTGTTTTTTGAACGTTGAGTTCTATGCCAGCATTTT
Source organism: Aepyceros melampus (assembly GCA_006408695.1). Classification (NCBI taxonomy): domain Eukaryota; kingdom Metazoa; phylum Chordata; class Mammalia; order Artiodactyla; family Bovidae; genus Aepyceros; species Aepyceros melampus. The sequence continues at coordinate 10,198 of SJXQ01003507.1, forward strand.
CATTCTCCTCTTTCACCTTCAACAAAAGGCTCTTTAGCTCCTCTTCACATTTTGCCTTTCAGTTCAGTTCAGTTCAGTTGCTCAGTCGTGTCCCACTCTTTGAGACCTCATGAATTGCAACACGCCAGGCCTCCCTGTCCATCACCAACTCCTGGAATTCACGCAGATTCATGTCCATTGAGTCAGTGATGCCATCTAGCCATCTCATCCTCTGTCTTCCCCTTCTCCTCCTGCCCCCAATTCCTCCCAGCATCAGAGTCTTTTCCAATGAGTCAACTCTTCCCATGAGGTGCCAAAGTACTGGAGTTTCAGCTTTAGCATCATTCCTTCCAAAGAAATCCCACGGCTGATCTCCTTCAGAATGGACTGGTTGGATCTCCTTGCAGTCCAAGGGACTCTCAAGAGTCTTCTCCAACACCACAGTTCAAAAGCATCAGTTCTTCGGCGCTCAGCCTTCTTCACAGTCCAAATCTCACATCCATACATGACCACTGGAAAAACTGTAGCCTTGACTAGACGGACCTTAGTCGGCAAAGTAATGTCTCTGCTTTTGAATATGCTATCTAGGTTGGTCATAACTTTTCTTCCAAGGAGTAAGCGTCTTTTAATTTCATGGCGGCAGTCACCATCTGAAGTGATTTTGGAGCCGAAAAAATAAAGTCTGACACTGTTTCCACTGTTTCCCCATCTATTTACCATGAAGTGATGGGACAAGATGCTATGATCTTCATTTTCTGAATGTTGAGCTTTAAGCCTAAAATCACTCTCCTTTTTCACTTTCATCAAGAGGCTTTTTAGTTCCTTTCCACTTTCTGCCATAAGGGTGGTATCATCTGCATATCTGAGATTATTGATATTTCTCCCAGCAATCTTGATTCCAACTCTCTTGCTTATTTGATGATCCAGCGGATGTTGGCAATTTGATCTCTGGTTCCTCTGCCTAAGCCTTTAGAGTGGTATTATCTGCATATATGAAGTTGTTGATATTTTTCCTGGCTTCTTGATTCCAGCTTGTGCTTCATCTAGCCCAACATTTCACTTGATATAGTCTGCGTATAAGTTAGATAAGCAGGATGATGATACATAACCTTATTGTACTCCTTTCCCAATTTTGAACCAGTCTGTTGTTCCGTGTCTGGTTCTAACTATTGCTTCTTGTCCTGCCTGCATACAGGTTTCTCAGGAGGCAGGTAAGGTAGTCTGGTATTCCCATCTCTTTAAGAATTTTCCACAGTTTGTTGTGATCCACACAAAGGCTTTAGCATAGTCAATGAAGCAGATTTTTTTTTAATCCCCTTTTTCTATGATCCAGCAATGTTGGCGATTTGATCTCTGGTTTGTATGTCTTTTCTAAACCCAGTTTGTACACCTGGAAGTTCTAAGTTCATGTACTGCTGAAGCCTGTCTTAAAGGATTTTGAGCATTACCTTGCTAGCATATGAAATGAGTAAAACTGGACAGTAGTTTGAACATTATCTGGCACTGCCTTTCTTTGGGATTGGAGTGAAAACTGATGTTTTCCAGCCCACGGGCACTGCTAAGCTTTTAAAATTTGCTTACATACTGAGTGCAGCACTTGAACAACATCATCTTTTAGGACTCGAAATAACTCAGCTGAAATTCCATCACCTCCACTAACTTTGTAGTAATGCATCCTTTCCGTTCAGTTCAGTTCAGTCGCTCAGTCATATCTGACTCTTTGCGACCCCATGAACTGCAGCACGCCAGGCTTCCCTGTCCATCACCAACTCCCGGAATTCACCCAAACTCTTGTTCACTGAGTCCGTGATGCCATCCAGCCATCTCACCCTCTGTCGTCCCCTTCTCCACCTGGCCCCAGTCCCTCCCAGCATCAGTAGTAATGCATACTAAGTCTCAGTTGTCTTCTCATTCCATAATGTCTGATTTTAAGTGAGTGACCACACCATCTTGGTTATCCAGGTCATGGAGACCTTTTTTGTATAGTTCTGTGTTTCACTGCCACCTCTTCTTAATCTCTTCTGCCTCTGTTAGGTCCCTACCCTTTCTGTCCTCCACTGTGCCCCTCTTCACATGAAATGTTGCCTTGATAGCTGCAGTTTTCTTGCACAGATCTCTAGTCGTTCCCATTCTTTTGTTTTCCTCTACTTCTTTGTTTTTTCATTTGAAAAGCCTTGTTTATATCTCCTTGCTCTTCCCTGAAAGTCTGCGTTCAGTTGGGTATATCTTTCTCTTTCTCTTTTACCTTCTGCATCTTCTCTTTTCTCAGCTATTAGTAAGGGCTCCTCAGACAACCGTTTTGCCTCTTACATTTCTTTTACTTTGGGCTGGTTTTGGTCACCGCCTCCTGTACAATGTATGGACCTCCTTCCATAGTTCTTCAGGCACTCTGTCTACCATATCGAATCCCTTGAATCTATTTGTCACCTCCACTGTATAATCATAAGGAATTTGATTTAGGTCATATTTGAATGAACCAATGGTTTTCCCTACTTTCTTCAATTTAAGCCTGAATTTTAAGCAATAAAAAGTTCATGGGCTGAGCCACAGTCAGTCAGTTCCAGGTCTTGGTTTTGCTGACTGTATAGAACTTCTCCATCCTTGGCTGCAAAGAATAGAGTCCATCTGACTAACCATATTTCCAAGGGCAATAAAACCCAGCAGGTGACCCACGTGGCACCTGGGAGTTCTCCCTCCTCCTTTCCCTCATTCTCCACATCCAAATAGTGGTAGTTCTCAAGATTCTGCTTCCCCCAGGGTTCCTCTCTACCAGGCCTAGAGGAGCCTTCACCTTCACACCCTGAAGATGCCCCTGCCTCCAGGACTGCCCCCCAGGGGGCCGCAGCCCCAGAGGGATCTATCTGAATTCAGAGCCTCCCCCACCTGTCCATTAACAGAACTTGAGGCAGCCTCTGAGAGGGTCAGTGTTATTCACTGGCAGACCCTCCGACTGCCCACCTGGCTCACTTGTGTACTTGAGCTTGGGCACACACCTGCACTCACATACAGACACACTGCACAAGACACAAAACTGCCTGGCTCTCTTACCTGTAGGCCTCTCTCTTCACCACTCCTTACTCACAGCGTGCACCCCCTTTTCTGCCAGACTGCCCCTCCCCATTTTGAATGCCCTCCCATGCGGCTCTCTTCACCCTGCTTACTCTCTGGCTAGAGAGAGACCCTTTGGGATCACCGTCTGAGCCAATAAGCTTGTCTTCTTATCTCTGTCACCCTAGCTGGGTGACCTTTCCTTTACAGTGGGGGCTGCCTTAGCCCAGATCCAGCTCTGGGCCTTATTCAGTAAATGTTTGTCAAGCAATCGTTATTTCTCTCAGAGGTGCCTATCTTGATCTCACAGTTTGATTCATTGGCACTCTGTTCTATCTTTCTCCCTGCAAAATTATAGAAATAAGAACAGCCTATCCCTAGCCAAGAGCTGCCAGAGAAGGCAATGGTACCCCACTCCAGTACTCTTGCCTGGAAAATCCCACGGATGGAGGAGCCTGGTGGGCTGCAGTCCATGGGGTCGCTAGAGCCAGACACGACTGAGTGACTTCACTTTCACTTTTCACTTTTCACTTTCATGCATTGGAGAAGGAAATCACAACCCACTCCAGTGTTCTTGCCTGGAGAATCCCAGGGATGGGGGAGCCGGGTGGGCTGCCGTCTATGGGGTCACACAGAGTCGGACACAACTGAAGTGACTTAGCAGCAGCAGCAGCAGCCAAGAGCTGCAGATCCATTCTGAAGATCACACTTGGAGGAAGGCCAAGAGAATTATGAGCAACGCTGCTTCACCTTTCCCTATTAAACACCTGGTTATAAACAGAACTTTGAGTGGACACCTGGGCTGAGAACTGCCCTGGCCTGCACTCCTTACGTGAGGAAGTGTCCCTGTGAGATGAGAGGCACTGTGGGCTTCAGTGGTGTTTAGGGGAGCAAATCTTCAGCAACAGAATTTGAATCCAGATCAGTGTAAGTAGGCAGATTTCGCGCATTCTCAGTCACTCAATCATATCTGACTCTTTGAGACCCCATGGACTGTAGCCCACCAAGCTCCTCTGTCCATGGGATTCTCCAGGCAAGAATCCTGGAGTGAGTTGCCATTTCACCATATATTTTCACCTACTGTGTTACTATCAAATAGTAAATTAGTATCCCTGATAAAGTATCTCTTAATATTGAATATTAATACTTACAGATAATATGGTTAATGCTCTGGGTGTGGACTTTCAGCTTCCAAAGCTGTGAGAAATACTGATTAATGTTGTCCTTTGAGCCTCCCATCTCTTCTGTTACATCACCCAGAGCTGCAAGACAGCCCGCACAGGTTGATGCTTTTGTACAGAAGAATTAACTGAAAAATCAATTGACTCCTTTCTATTTTTTTCATTTACTGTTTAAGTTTAGTTCCATTACAAAACTCTAAATGACAATTCAATTTTAATTACAGTTTCAAGAGGTTCTTTATAAAAAAAAAAAGGCCAATGATTCATTTTATGGGAAATTATATCCTTTCATCTTAAAGTCATTTTAAATGGATTATGGTAAAAACTTAAAATTGACACATTTAATTTCTCCAGGAGTGGAGATTTGCAATGGATGTCTGAAATCAAGTTCAAAGAATTTCTGAAATTCTGATGACTTGCATTCTTTAAGTTTCTGAACACCTGCTTTTTTACTGTTAGTCATATTTCACTCAGTTATCTCCTATGGGACAGTCTTGGGCTTTAGAGCACTTACTCAGTCTTCTCTACACATTCCAATTCTTTCATTTGAAAATCATGTTGCGTCTGTCTTTGTGCACTAGGATATTCAATTGGAAATAAACTTAAGTCATTAGCCTGTCTCACAAACAAGATCCAGTGCAGACGTTCCTGTTCCCTGGCAGGATATTTTGTGGAATGTTAAGATGCTCAGTCATGGCAGCCTCATGTTCCTACTCTTTTGGAGTGATACATTCATAGGTGTTCCTCGTGGGTTACTTAACATCTGTAAGCATAATTAATAATAAATATTGCACTTTGACAACATAGTGTGGTTGTTACTAGACTACCTGAGGTTCAAATCCCAGTTCTGTCAACCACCCAGCCTGCCCCCATGTGATCTTGAGCAGGTTAATTAATCTGCCTCAGTTTCCTCATCTGTAAAATGGACTTAGCATTGATACTGATCTCTTAGAATTGTTTTCTTTATTTAATGATGTCATACTTATAAAAATGCATTCAGTTCAAGTGACAAATAGACCAAAAGAAGAATAGATTGCTGTACCTAGACAGGCAAAGTCTTATACTTTTTATCCACCCTTTTGTTCTTCGGTCGCTGAGTCATGTCCAACTTTTTGAAACTCCTATAGACTGTAGCATACCAGTCCTTCGCTATATCCCAGAGCTTGCTCAGACTCACGTCCATTGAGTCAGTGAGCCATCCAACCACATCATCCTTTGTCTTACCCTTCACCTCCTGCCTTCAGTCTTTCCCAGCATCATAAGTACTTATTTGATCTTCCAGTGTGTCCCTCTAGACTGGGAATTCTAGAATTTGTTCACATGTTCATTTTCACACTGACTGTTTCCTTTAGAATCTTTGGGTTCACTGCTTTCTTTTGGTGTGTGTCCTCTTTTCCAAACAGCCATCTATCAGGTCACCTCTGTGCTCCAAGCTCTACAGGGATCCTGGTTCCGTGACCCCCAGACGCCCCCTGCCGTCTGGCCCAGTCTGTGCTTGCAGCCAGATTGCCTAAGTTCTCCCAAATGTTACCCTGCTTCAGTCATGCCCACAAGGCCACTTGTGCTTCTTTCTTAACATTTTCTCCATTTCCCGTAAAACCTCCCTTTACGTCCTTTTGGAGGGAAAGGTAAGGGCAAGAGAACCAAGTTCTCCTGTGTTTTCTCCCTGATTCTCTTCCTGGCCCTCATATGTGGGGACATCCTGAGATTCAAGGGCACAAATCATCTGGAGCTGATCCTGAAGCTCCAGCTTTTTCCTTCCATCATCAGGCCACGGAAACCCCACTCCTGATGCAGAGGAGGACTTCAGTTATTGTCAGAGAGAGACTGGGCAGTCAGAGATTTGTGATTATGAAGACAGGCATGCCTGGGACATCGCCAAAGCTGTGTGACCCTCAGGAGACCCCTCCTTAAAGTGAACCCTGCCCCACTCTCACCCCCACTATGTGCAGGCATTTTACTTATTTTCAGTTTCCAACTTGACCATTACTCTTCACACTCAGGCTTGTTTTGTTGGGATTTTAAAAATCGCTGTGCTTATCACATAGTGTGGCTGATAAGTTATTTCATGCAGAATCACATGGAGCATTCTTGTCATGCAAGCATGCCCACACACACACACACATGAAAATGCACCCATGCAAACTCAGGGCAGTTTTATCTTGTTGTGGTTGTTTTGGACACTTAGAGTTTTAGAGGTTAACCTAACATGCTCACTTTCGTTGGTGAGGAAATGGGTGCTGAGACTCTAGGTGACTTTCTCTGGTGACTAGTCTAGGTGACTTTGGCAGAAAGTTGAGGGCTATATTTGTTTTCATTTTTACTCTGATTTAAGTTCTTTATGCAAATTTGGATCTAGAGGTGAACTTCCCTCTCCTTTTATCAGGAAAAAGGGAAAAGAATGTATTTTCTGCCATCAAAGGGACTTCTGTCCCAAGACAGTCAGACGGACTCAGGACTGTGACATGGCAGTGGGGGACTCGGTGGTCTGGTCCATGGTGAAAATCCCGTTTAAGTGCATCCAGGCTAAGGCCACAGAATGCTGATGGGGGGAACTATGTGAGCATCACTGTGGAGTCAGCACATAAGGGTCAGCAGGGATGCTTCACGAGGCAGGCTGGGGCTCAAAGAGGCCAGCACCCAGGGGTCAGTCAGAGTGCTCAGGCTTATCTGTTTCACCCTAGAACTCTTTGCAGGATAGGAGGAAGAAGCAGTCTACTAAAAGAAACAAGCAAATCTTGAAAATGGGGTGAATAGGGATGTCTTTCCTGTCCAGTTGGTAAAACAGTGAAAAAAGTTGTTAGTTTATAACAGCAATATGTTAACAGCAGACATACATTGAGAGAGAAGAGGGCTGCCATGATTTTAAAGTTTTTATTTATTACAATCAGTAATTCCACTTTTGAATCCTCTTTCTGTTTTTAATGTCCTGTTTATTTTAGCTGAATGTGGAGCAAGTGTCAAAGGAAATGAAGGAACGTTGCTATCTCCAAATTTCCCATCAAACTATGATAATAACCATGAGTGTATCTATCAAATTGAAACGGAAGCTGGCAAGGGGATCCATCTCAGAGCACAAAGCTTCCAGCTGTTTGAAGGAGATATTCTGAAGGTAAAATAATTTTCTGTAATAATTTAATAATTTCTTTGCAAGGAATAAATAGGATCTTGATCCTGCTATATCATAGATATAGAGATATACCTATTTTAACGTATCTTTATATATACACATTTTTCCCAGTTTGCTTATCCAGCTCGTTTGAGATAGTAGTCTCTAGCATTATGTGTATTGGACTTTAAAATATCTCAGTCTGTAATCCTGGATCTGAAGTGCATTAGCTCTTTATCTTAGGCATATTTTTTTAAGATTGTTAAATCTTAGTTTGTTATACATAGAAAACATGCAATAGTGCCTACCTTTTTTGTGATATTTTGAAGATTAAATAATATAATATAGATACATATTTGTAGCCTTGTGCCTAGCGCACACTAGGAGTTGTATTAGTAAAAACTCACAGGATCCTCAGACCAACCCTTTCTGCAGTCCCTCTTGATTTGTAAATGTGGTCATGACTGAGCATCCTTCAGAGCTGGAAGGATCTTGACGTGACAGTGGAAACAAACCTGACCACGGTCCTGGACCACCAAGCAGGGTGCGTGTGGAGAAGCCCCGCCAGGAGGAGGCAGTCTCACACACAAGGCTGAGTTGTGTTCACAGAACTCTGGGGTGTCTGAGGCATGGGGCCAGCCACAAGGGTCATTGTAGTAGGTGATTCTTAGCCTCAGAGCCTCAGGGAGCTGCTCTGGTGTGGAGGTGGGAGGGTTCAGACCTGCACACCACTCACATTCCAGATGGACTCAGGAAAATGGGCAGAGAAATGGATCCAGGGCACCAGGTCTTACCTTGACCTGAAATCTCCAACTGCAAATGGCACCAAGCTCCTTCTGAAATACTTCCGATATCTCCTGAAACTATGTCAGGAAACTAGGACCTCCCTGGGTCTAGGGCGTGAGTAGCCACTTGCAACCCAAGCCTCAGGGAAAGAGAGTGGCTTTGAGCAACAAAGACCACACTGGCCACCATCCAGCCTGTCCACAGCTGGTTCCAAGGGGACTGAGCACCTTGTCCATTATCACAGCTGGTTCACAAGAAGGACCCGTCTCATTCCCTTTCTAAAGTCTGAGGGTGCCCACTCATATGATCTTCTGCACAGACAGATACAACGTTCCATCTCAGGGCCAGTTAACTCGGCTCACTTGAAGATGTGAGCACTGAGAAGCTATGCAAAGAGCCTGCTACAGGGGAACCCTAGTGCCCTCCAAGGGTGCTCTCTGTCTGCTTAGTGGATGAAGAAGATTGCTGGCAGTATCCACCACGTGCATAGGCTAAGAGAAGCTTCCGGACTCAAGTGCTCCCTTCCTCTAAGTCCACCCTTGACTACGGTTCTAGGTCATAATTTAGAAGACAGATTTTATTTTAGCTGTTCTTTCATTGTAATGGTCTTTCAAAAAAGCTCATGTTGGCAGTATGAGTCACTGTAATTAAGAAGTGATTTTCAGGTATAAACTAGAATATCCTCACTGATCTAGAAAAAGTTAAAGTCGAATCATACAAAAGTATTTTCTTTGCTAACCTCCCACTCAAGATGTCAGCAAATTTGGAAATACAGCAGTGGTCACAGGACTGGAAAACATCAGTTTTCACTCCAATCGCAAAGAAAGGCAATACGAGATAATGTTCAAATTACCAAACAACTAACATACAAAAGCAGGGAACACCGCGAGACCACTCAGGGAGGACCTAAATCAAATCCCTTATGATTATACAGTGGAGATGAGAAATAGATTTAAGGGCCTAGATCTGACAGATAGAGTGCCTGATGAACTATGGAATGAGGTTCGTGACATCATACAGGAGACAGGGATCAAGACCATCCCCATGGAAAAGAAATGCAAAAAGCAAAATGGCTGTCTGAGGAGGCCTTACAAATACCTGTGAAAAGAAGAGAAGCGAAAAGCCAAGGAGAAAAGGAAAGACAGAAGCATCTGAATGCAGAGTTCCAAAGAATAGCAAGAAGCGATAAGAAAGCCTTCTTCAGTGATCAATGCAAAGAAATAGAGGAAAAGAACAGAATGGGAAGACTAGAGATCTCTTCAAGAAAATTAGAGATACCAAGGGAACATTTCATGCGAAGATGGGCTCAATATAGGACAGAAATGGTATGGATCTAACAGAAGCAGAAGATATTAAGAAGAGGTGGCAAGAATACACAGAAGAACTGCACAAAAAGGATCTTCACGACCTGGATAATCACGATGGTGTGATCACTCATCTAGATCCAGACATCCTGGAATGTGAAGTCAAGTGGGCCTTAGAAAGCATCACTATGAACAAAGCTAGTGGAGGTGGTGGAATTCCAGTGGAGCTGTTTCAAATCCTGAAAGATGATGCTGTGAAAGTGCTACACTCAATATGCCAGCAAATCTGGAAAACTCAGCAGTGGCCACAGGACTGAAAAAGGTCAGTTTTCATTCCAATCCCAAAGAAAGGCAATGCCAAAGAATGCTCAAACTACCACACAATTGCACTCATCTCACATGCTAGTAAAGTAATGCTCAAAATTCTCCAAGCCAGGCTTCAGCAATACGTGAACCGTGAACCTCCTGATGTTCAAGCTGGTTTTAGAAAAGGCAGAGGAACCAGAGATCAAATTGCCAACATCTGCTGGATCATGGAAAAAGCAAGAGAGTTCCAGAAAAACATCTATTTCTGCTTTATTGACTATGCCAAAGCCTTTGACTGTGTGGATCACAATAAACTGTGGAAAATTCTGAAAGAGATGGGCAGACCAGACCACCTAACCTGCCTCTTGAGAAATCTGTATGCAGGTCAGGAAGCAACAGTTAGAACTGGACATGGAACAACAGACTGGTTCCAAATAGGAAAAGGAGTACGTCAAGGCTGTATATTGTCACCCTACTTATTTAACTTCTATGCAGAGTACATCATGAGAAATGCTGGACTGGAAGAAACACAAGCTGGAATCAAGATTGCTGGGAGAAATATCAATAACCTCAGATATGCAGATGACACCACCCTTATGGCAGAAAGTGAAGAGGAGCTAAAAAGTCTCTTGATGAAAGTGAAAGAGGAGAGTGAAAAAGTTGGCTTAAAGCTCAACATTCAGAAAAC
>SJXQ01003507.1:20619-64550 GCA_006408695.1 Aepyceros melampus
GACAAAGATCCGTATAGTCAAAGGTATGGTTTTTCCAGTAGTCATGTATGGATGTTAGAGTTGGGCTATAAAGAAGGATGAGCACCAAAGAACTGATGCTTTCTAATTGTGGTGCTGGAGAAGATTCTTGAGAGTCTCTTGGACAGCAAGGATATCAAACCACTCAATCCTAAAGGAAAACTATCCTGAATATTCATTTGAAGGATTGATGCTAAAGCTGAAGTTCCAATACTTTGAAGTTTCAGAACCTGATGTGAAGGCCAACTCATTGGAAAAGACCCTGATATTGGGAAAGATTGAAGGCAAAGGAAGAAGTGGGTAGCAGAGGATGAGACTGTTAGATAGCATCACCAGCTCATTGGGCATGAATTTGAACAAACTCCATGTGATAGCAAAGGACAGGGAGGCCTGGCATGCTGCAGTCCATTGGGTCACAAAGAGTTGGGCATAACTTCGCAATGAGCATAACATAGCATACAGCCTTTAAGGCAAACTTTTAAGAACAGTTAATAATACTTTGGTGTAGGTGATTGATTAGAGACCCTGCATTAAATATATATTGATGAGTATTATTGGAATGGAAGGAAGCAGATCAGGTGCATTTGTGACTGTGTGCTGTTTAAACATGTTGATTATAATAAAAAAATCAGAACAAAATCTTGCTTACCACATTGAATCACAGAAAAACTGTTAGTCATCTAAAGTGCCAAGATATTTTGCAAGCATATATTTTATTGAAAATGCTAATAAATATCAAGTGTTAAAAAGTTTCATGTGGGATTATCTTAATTTTAATTAATTTTATTGGCATATAGTTGTGTTAGTTTCTACTGTCCAGAAATGTGAATCAGTTATATGTATACATATATCCATTGTTGATACTATATTTAAAATAGATAAGTAATGAGAACCTCCTGTATAACTTAGGTAATGCTATGCTCTTTGGTAACCTAAATGGAAGGAAATCCAAAAAAGGGGATACAGGTATAGAGATTATCTTAATTTTTGATCTTAAATGCTTTTTACATTGCCCCCATATAAATAGTATGATTTATACTATACAAAGGCCATATTTTCTATGTATACACCCTCCCACACATATAAACATGATGTTTCCTTGTTTTGAATGGAAAAATCATGTAAGAGAAGCATATTGATAGTTCTAAGGAGAATGCCATGGTGAATATGTAGTAGAGAGAGGTTAGTTTTGGAAAGAGCTCTGGGGGGGTAGCGCCTGCAGGCCTAGGGCTGGTTTCAGCATTGTCATTCCAGGATTCCTTGCAGTGTTTTCTAACCTGTACTCATCTGCTCCCTTGGCTGTTCCACGCAGAGCATATGGCGCTGATTATGTGCCAATCTCCAAGAGGAGATTTTGTAGTACAACTAGTTACAGTCCTGCATTAATGTGAGACCCAAGGAGCCTTTTCCCAATGATCGAAAGGAACGCTTTGATTCTAGCTGCTTGTAGATGAGGAAATACACTGCTGCTGCTGCTGCTGCTAAGGCGCTTTAGTCGTGTCCGACTCTGTGCGACCCCATGGATGGCAGCCCACCAGGCTCCCCTGTCCCTGGGATTCTCCAGGCAAGAACACTGGAGTGGGTTGCCATTTCCTTCTCCAGTGCATGAAAGTGAAAAGTGAAAGGGAAGTTGTTCAGGCATGTCCGATCCTCAGCGACCCCATGGACTGCAGCCTACCAGGCTCCTCCATCCATGGGATTTTCCAGGCAAGAGGACTGGAGTGGGGTGCCATTGCCTTCTCCGTAGGAGGTGTTATCTTGAGCTAAAATTGCTCGTTACTAATTTCATTGGAATTAAAAGTCAATGCCTTTGCCTTCCAACACTATCTGGGTCGTTGCTTGTGATACATGTGAAGCACGAATCCAGATTTTCAACTTGAGAGAACTGACAACATAATATCCACACTCGTCAGTTACTTCTTCATTAAGAGATGTTCACTGTCAAGCCCAGTGCTAACTGTGGTGATGTAGACAGATAAGACGGAATTACTCTTCTGCAGAAGCCTGTAGTTCAGCATGGCAGTGGGTCCGTTTTTGTGGTTGTAGATGAGAGGGTCCTGGGCACTATTCGCTGTCTATGTGAGCTGTTAAATCTCAGAGAAGCACTCAGACAAGCCAGGATCAATGGAGGTGACCAGCAAATGATGCTTCAGAGCTTTGAGGACTAGACCTAGGCGAGTGTTTATCGCTTTAATGCCCCTCCTCTCTACAGATTCTTGTGAATCACAGAGAATTACATGGCATGTGGAGTAACATGAGACCTTGCTGGAGAGGCCTGGACACTTTATTTTTCAGCCAGAATGCTCTGGATTTAAAAGTCTTTATAATCTGGGTGTCAGAAACTAAAGCATGTACATTAAGCCAAACAATGATTTGTCCACCCTACTCCAGTACTCTTGCCTGGAAAATCCCATGGACGGAGGGGCCTGGTAGGCTGCAGTCCATGGGGTCGCGAAGAGTCGGACACAACTGAGCGACTTCCCTTTCCCTTTTCACTTTCATGCATTGGAGAAGGAAATGGCGACCCACTCCAGTGTTCTTGCCTGGAGAATCCCAGGAACAGAGGAATCTGGTGGGTTTCCGTCTATGGGGTTGCACAGAATTGGACACGACTGACACGACTTAGCAGCAGCAACTTGATGCTGGTAAAGGGTATTTGATTCTCCTACTCTAGCATGAGTGTATTGAATTCAAATGCAATCCAATCAGGAACCATAAAATTAGTTCTTCCAAATGTGTCCTCTCCGTTTAGAAGTGTGTGAACCTGTATGTCAGTCTGTCGAGCAACATTCATGGTTTCCATGCACATCAGAAGAGTGATGGGAGAGGAAAAGGAAGAGTTAATCTGTAATGGAACTAGACAGCCCTGGGGGGGCTACCAAGCACTGTGATAAGCTTTATTTAGTTAGGATTTTTTCATCAAGAAAAGCTAGATGTTCTCCAGTATGATGTGATACATTTGCATTCTTTCTCCTAAAAAGCCCGCATCCATACCAGTGGTCCCTTGCTATGAACACTCATGATGTTCCAAGAGGCAAGTGGCCGAGCCTCTCCCATAAGCGTTCCAGTGTTGACCACTTACTGATGGTGTGAGGGCTCAATGCTGAATTCCACTAGAATGTAAACACAGTTTTTCCGGCATTAAGAGGGTTCTGTCCACGCCCTAAGCCTGTTTGACACAGTCCCCGCTGGGGCAATGTGGCTGCCACCCTGTGCTCCCCGTGTGGCCCTGAGAAGGCACCACTTCATCTCCCTTGGGGCTTCCGTGGTAGCTAACATGGAAAAGAACCCTCCTGCAGTGCAGGAGACACGGGCTCAATGTGAGTCAGGAGGATCCCCTGGAGGAGGAAATGGCTCCCCACTCCAGTGTTCTTGCCTGGAGAATCCCATGGACCGAGAAGCCTGGCGGTGTACAGGTCATGGGTCGCAAAGAGTCAGATACAACTGAACGACTTACACTTTCACACTTTCCTTTTCCTCACCCATGATGTCTACTCAAAACCAAGCCCAGTCCACTTGCCTTCCAGACACTCAGGGTGTCCACTCAGGCTGTACAACCTCCTAGAAAGACAGCGTCAATCAAGAAGTGCTTCCGAGCAAGACCAGACACCAATTCCTCTGTTAGGGAAAATCCAAAGCTGAAGTCACCGCAGGCACAGGGATGAGAAAGTGGGACAAAGCTTGGTGCCACATTCTGGGGCACGTTCCGATGGAGAGAAGACATCCACAGTGAACCGCGACACGTGCTTTCAAACTCTGTACATGGACTGGGAGGGAGAGAATGTGGTAGCCCCTGGAAGCGGGAAATGTGATTCCATTTTACATGAACAGAGAGAACTCCCCATGATGCAGATAAATGACCTGGGCACAAGTGAAATCTTTTGTCTTTAATGTAAAGGTAAGACTTAGAGAAAAAACGATGGTCTGGCAGTGTCTCAGCTTTCTATAAACTGTGTAGCTTTCTAAAGAGTTGTATAAAATCGTGTTGAAAGTTTGGATTTCTTGTTAAAATTGCTGGCATATGAACAGAGCTTAGTGACAAGGGTGCTCGTGCTGTGGGTTCTCCTCAGGTCTACGATGGAAAGGACAGCTCGTCGCGGCCCCTGGGTGCCTTCACCAGGAACGAGCTGGTGGGGCTCGTCCTGAACAGCACCTCCAACCACCTGTGGCTGGAGTTCAACTCCAATGGATCGGACACGGACCAGGGCTTTCAGCTCACCTACACCAGTAATGCCGTGCAGGTTAACCCTTTCACGTCATTTTTATTTTCTCAGGATACAGCTGTTACTTCACTAATATGATACCTTTTAAATATTGATTTTGTTTTCCTGGGCCCCCTCCTGTGTTTTTGGATCACTGTTTAATTCTTCAAATTGTTCAACAGGCAGTAAATTTAGACACATTACCAGGAGCAGGCGTTCGAAGCATATTTATTTAGGCATATTTATATTCTCTTAACGTGGCTGTACGTGAAAAGAAAATATCATGACACTGAAGAGATATTAGGGTGAAAGTGATTGCGATTTAATGCACCTGACCAAAATTCACAGACATATGTATGAAAGATTTTGAATGAATGATACAACTGATAATAATAGTCTTTGAATGCCTATGACACATTGATACTTTTCTGTTCTAAGTATTACATTCTATACATTCTGTAAGATAGATTACGTGTGTGTAAAATATAATAAAGAATTTATACATATAAATACACAGGTACACACATATGGGTATGTGTATCTCAACTCTATGTTGTAAGCACTTTCTTCTCACAACTGACTTCCTATGAGAAAACTAAACACAAGCAATTGCAGCATGTGTCCAGGTTATCAGGTAATGAGTCAGTAGAACCAGGATTGGATCTGTAGCTCACACTTTTGTATTTTGTTTGTTTTTTTTTTTAACTTAAAAAAAAAAAGTATAAACCAATTAGCAATGTTGTGATAGTTTTGGGTGAACAGCAAAGAATTCACCCATATATATATGTATGTGTGTGTGTGTGTGTCCATTCTCCCCCAGACTCCCCTCCCATCCAGGCTGCCACATAGCACTGAGCAGGGTTCCCCGTGCTACACAGTAGGTCCCTGTTGGTTATCCATTTTAAATACAGCACTGTGTACATCTCCATCCCAAACTCCCTAACTATCCCGCCCCTCCATCCCTCACCCCTGGCAACCATAAGATTGTTCTCTAAGTCTACATAGCTCACAGTTTTAAGCAGTGTTCTTGTGTCCCCTATTAATATAATTATATAAGTTAATATGGAAATGCCTTTTTTAAAAGAAAAATAAAGTTTAAAAAGTAGCTATTTGGTATGGGTAACTAATTAAAATTGAGTAATAAATTAACTAAAATGCTTAAATCTACAAGACAGCCCAATTCTTCACTGATTTGATGATTAAAAATCTTTGTGATAGCAAATACTATGACATAGGAAATTAAAATTTTTGGATTGTGAGCATGAAAGTATGTTAATGATTATCAAGACCGATTCCTTTATTTGACAAATAAGCAAATGAAGGCCTGAAAAAGATAATAACTATCCCAGACACAAAGCTAACCCAGATGCCTTAAAGGAAGATTAATTGCCTCAAATCCCCCTTGGTAGGTGAAGTTGCATTTGAAGAATTATAAGCCTTTTGGGAAAAACCGAATTACAGTCTCAGGGACATGATGAGAAAGCAAATGTTTCACTTTCATAAAAATAACCATTTAAAAGGCTCCATGAAGTGAAACCATATTAGTTATATTGTATGCAAATAAATTGCTAGCAATTATATAACAAAATAAATGTATGATTATAGTTTTTGTTTACTAGAATTCTACTTTTCAGAGTTTCACGCTCAAAAAAGTTTCAAAGAGTTCTTGTCAAGCCAGTTTGCTCCGCTTGCAGGTAAAATGTAAACCAGCCTGATCTCTTTCTATTCCTGCTGAGGGTTTTTCATCAAATGCTCATCAAATGTAACTTATTGCCTGTACGTGTCAATACTCACTTCCCAGCTCTTACCCTGGTCTTACAGTTTAGAGGAACATGGGTACTTGAGAAGGAGAATAGTGTGAATACTCTCCAGGTAACTTTCTGAGTTTACTGGAGTAAGGACAAGCCCCAGGACACCTGGGTTTCCTCCACCTCTTATATTGTGTTAACTTCTCTGACAAATCATGCTTCCTTACAATGCTTTGTCAGCGAAGAGCTGAAACCCTTGGTCCTCTCTCTTCTCTGTATCTTCACTACGGAATTCGTGGTGCCGCCCTGGTGTGGTGGTTACTAACTTCGTAGAAATGTATCATGTTTGATACGTTATACCACATTATTTCTCAACGCTAGTTGAGAAATCCTATCCTATATTCCCTCTAACAATTTCAAAGGAGAGAATTTTTTTTTTATTTTATATTAGAGCATAGCTGATTAACAAGATTGTGATAGTTTCAGGTGAAGAGAGAAGGGACTCAGCCACACATTTACATATGTCCATTCTCTGTCAACCTCCCCTCCCATCCAGGCTGCCACAGAGCACTGAGCAGAGTTCTCTGTGCTGTACAGTACGTCCTTGGTCATTCATTTTGAACAGAGTAGTTTGTACATGTCCATCCCAAGCTCCCTAACCATCCCTTCCCCTTATCCTTCCCCCCTTGCAGCTGTAAGCTTGTTCTCTAAGTCTGTGAGTCTCTTTGTTTTGTAAGTCCGTTTGCATCACTTCTGTTTAGATGTCACATATAAGGAATGACACGGCATTTCTGCTTCTCTGTCTGACTGACTTCGCCCAATATGACAATCTCTAGGTCCATCCATGGTGTGCAAATGACATCGTTTTATTCTTTTCAATGGCTGAGTGGAATTCCATTCAATCTTGTGGTATATATGTACCACACCTTCTGTATCCATTTTTCTGTCAATGAACATTCAGGCTGCTTCCATGCCTCAGCTATTGTGAACACTGGGGTGCAGGTACGAGAACAGTAATTTTAAATTTATGGACATTCATTTCATACAGTCTCATGGTCATGCCAGAGACATCAGGAAGCAAATTCACACCTGCTGGAGTCTATGGTCACTTTATTACTTTATCACTGAGATGGGGGCTACTGAACTGTTTCGAGAATTCTGACTTCCCGTTTATTTCCCAAGTGGCATTGAAGAAAGCCCATCTACCCTAAAAACCTGTGGCTGGAGTGACATTAGAGGTTGTAGGCTTCATCTGTGTGTCATGCTCACCTTCCTTTGTCAAGAAGAGTGGCTTCAAAGTGTTATTCTCAGTCCCTCCAGCCAGCACGTGATGTTTGTCCCGGGTTCCCATGCTACTCTCCAATCTGTTAGAACTTTTGCTTTTCCTCCCATTTCTAAGTACCTTTGAGAAAATTTGAAGCCATGGATCTATTCATGGATACTTTTCAATTATGTGAGCTTTTTTAAATATAAATTTATTTATTTTAATTGGAGGTTAATTACTTTACAATATTGTATTGGTTTTGCCATACATCAACATGAATCTGCCACAGGTATACACGTGTTCTCCATCATGAACCTCCCTCCCTCCTCCCTCCCTGTAGCACAAACTTTCTAAAAGAGTAAGAAAGAAATATTGGTGACAGCATTACTTTAGCTCTTAGTCAAATCAACTTGATGGGAGTAGCTCTCTTTCCTGCCTGTTTCCCTCTTTGCCCCCCCTCCAATAATACAGATGCTCCCTGGGTACAAGTCTTGTTTCCAAGATTTTCCTGGAGCTAGAATACACTGCCAGATGGGGAGAAAAAAGATATTTATAATATAGAATGGATGGTGCTGATGATTATAATCAAAATATTATTAATTTCTCTTTAAATTCTTAGGTTTAAACACTCAGTGATTAAGATCAGTCATGAGTGTTCATTGGAAGGACTGATGTTGAAGTTGAAACTCCAGTACTTTAGCCACCTCATGTGAAGAGTTGACTCATTGGAAAAGACCTTAATGCCAGGAAGGATTGGGGGCAGGAGGAGAAGGGGATGACAGAGGATGAGATGGCTGGATGGCATCACTGACACGATGGACATGGGTTTGGGTAGACTCCAGGAGTTGGTGATGGACAGGGAGGCCTGGTTTGCTGCGAATCATGGGGTCACAAAGAGTTGGACACGACTGAGCGACTGAACTGAACTGAACTGCACTAAGAAATTCCAAGCTCATTCGATATGATTGAATACCCTCATCAACTCTTCATCTCTCAAAGGTGGTTTGGAAATAATTTTGTTGTTATTTGTTCAGTTGCTAAGTCTTTCCAGTTCTTTGCAACCCAATGAACCACAGCAAACCAAGCTTACCTGTCCTTCAGTATCCCTTGAGTTTGCTCAAATTCGTGCCTATTAATTCAGTGATGTCATTCAACCATCTCATCCTCTGCTTCCCCTCCTCCTCCTGCCCTCAGTCTTTTCAACATCAGGGTGTTTTCCAATGAGTTGGCTCTTCAGATCAGGTGGCCAAAGTGTTGGAGCTTCAGCTTCAGCATCAGTCCTTCCAATGAATATTCAGGGTTGATTTCCTTTAATGTTGACTGGTTTGATCTCCTTGCTGTAAGGGACTCTCAAGAGTCTTCTCCAGTACCACAGTTCAAAAGCATCAATTCTTTGGTGCTCAGGTTTCTTTATGGTCCAACTCTCACATCTGTATATGACTACTGAAAAAACCATAACTTTGACTATGGTTTGGATCTTTGTTGGCAAAGTGTTGCCTTTGCTTTTTAATAAGATGTCTAGGTTTCTCATAACTTTTCTTCCAAGGAGTAAGTATCTTTTAATCTGTGGCTGCAGTTGCCATCCACAGTGATTTTGGAGTCCAGGAGAATAAATGGTTGAAAACCGTTTTGAGCAAATTATTAAAGCTTAAGGCTATTGGAAGACACTTTCAACTATTTTCAAAAGACTTTTGTAATTGCCTCTTGCTAGTTAATTGCATTACTTAAGGAAACATTCATATTTAAATGTTTCAAATCCATAATTAGTTTACACACAAGTGGATTAGAAAATGTCAACAGAGAGTAAATATATAGCTTAATAAACATCTTGAAGGTTTTCAAATGAGTACAAATCATATTTGTATATCCTTTAATATTTAGAGCATACTCCCCAGTACCGTGTAATTTTACCATCTTGACAATTCCAGGTCTTGATAAATAGCCCCCATAACTCTCCTTCATAAGTTAGAAACTTTTAATTTTCCAAATATGTAAGTGCTTTGCTGAAACATCCACAGACAGGTTGCTGCAGCCTGGATCCAATCCAGGTCTTCTCAACAAAGGTCAGCACTGTCAATGGCCAAGTTTTAAAATATTTCAGATGATCTCACAGATGAGATCCCCATTATTGACTGATAATTATATATGTAAAGGCACTGGGCAAGGAAGGAAAGCCAGGCATCTTTGGGACAAGTAGGAATAAGTATATTAGTGCCCACTTAATGAGCAAGTACTGATTTCTGAGTAGGAAGTACTCAGCTGGGAGAGCAATATCTGGGTTAAAAAAAAAAAAAAACAAAACAAACACTGTTTTCTTACAGATTTGTCCATTTTCATAATAGATGATAGTCCTCTAGTGCTGCAATTATGTCAAACAGAAGCACAACCCATAAGCTTATCCAGATCAAGAAGTGGGGGTGCTTGTTTTTTAATTCCCCTCTGTACCTCACACAGGTGTCTGATCTGCAGTGTGAAAAGCTTAGACTGGGTCTCCATTATTCATGCTGCATTCTGCAGAGCACAAAGATTCTGCAGAGCTTTCTCAGGGCAATAAGAGCTTCTCCTTATTTAACATAAGCATTTTGTTTTATTCCAGTGATTATAACATTCTTCAAATCTCAGGAAAAGTCATATTGCCATGGATTGCTATGTCTTCTGAATATTTCAGCAAATATTTTTAAAGAAAAAATATTTGGAAATTTTTAAAAATCCTTGATGAATTCAGAATTCTTTAAAAAATATATTGACCCCTTTTGATTTCTGAAAGGATTTTCCCAGAATAGACACTCCTCAGAAACAGTCTCCCACATGATTCTCTGGCCATATACAATTTACTGATTTAAATAAAGGGGAGTAAACAAAACTCAGTCACAATTCAACAAAAATTCTTGCTCTCTGGGGGTGTTGTGAAAGAAATGTTTTAGACCTGTTACTCTGGGTCAGTTTGGTGGGTCTGTTTGCCAATTAATCAGAGACTGTCTATGCATTGCTTGTGTACTGAAAGTCTGGACTGTACTGATACAGAGAAGGCAAAAGCCATAGTTCCTGTCCAAAGATAAATAGCTTAGTATAGTCAGGTGTCACACTTGTTGAAACCTGGTCAGTAGAAATGTGACTACATCGTCACATTCTCAAATATGGGATGGACCGCAGGAGGTACTGCAGGAGTCAGTTCTTGGCCCTGATTCCCATCAACCATATGGGACCCTTGATGAAAGGGTCCCTAATATATTTGACCCTTACTACATTTCATCTTTATGTGAGTTTGTTCTTCTCTCCAAGAAAGCTATAGTTCCTTCATGATAATATGTGATTCTAATATCCCAAGATTTAGACATATATGTGACATATATATATATAAATATATATATATACACATAAATATACGCATATATAAATATACACACAGACACACACACACATATATATTTATATATCAGTTCAGTTCAGTCACTCAGTCATGTCCAACTCTTTGCGACCTCATGAATTGCAGCACGCCAAGCCTCCCTGTCCATCACCACCTTCCGGAGTTCACTCAAACTCACATCCATCGAGTCGGTAATGCCATCCAGCCATCTCATCCTCTGTCGTCCCCTTCTCCTCTTGCCCCCAATCCCTTCCAGCATCAGAGTCTTTTCCAATGAGTCAACTCTTCACATGAGGTGGCCAAAGTACTGGAGTTTCAGCTTTAGTATCATTCCTTTCAAAGAACACCCAGGACTGATCTCCTTTAGAATGGACTGGTTGGATCTACTTTAGAATGGCCTGGTGGGATATCCTTGCAGTCCAAGGGACTCTCAAGAGTCTTCTCCAACACCACAGTTCTAAAGCATCAATTCTTCGGTGCTCAGCCTTCTTCACAGGCCAACTCTCATATCCATACATGACTACTGGAAAAACCATAGCCTTGACTGCTGCTGCTGCTGCTGCTGCTAAGTCACTTCAGTCATGTCCGACTCTATGCGACCTAATAGCCTTGACTAGACGGACCTTAGTCGGCAAAGTAATGTCTCTGCTTTTGAATATGCTATCTAGGTTGCTCATAACTTTCCTTCCAAGTAGTAAGTGTCTTTTAATTTCATGGCTGCAATCACCATCTGCAGTGATTTTGGAACCCCCCAAAATAAAGTCTGTCACTGTTTCCACTGTTTCCCCATCTTTTTGCCATGAATGATGGGACCAGATGCCATGATCTTTGTTTTCTGAATGTTGAGCTTTAAGCCAACTTTTTCACTCTCCTCTTTCACTTTCATCAAGAGTCTTTTTAGTTCCTCTTCACTTTCTGCCATAAGGGTGGTGTCATTTGCATATCTGAGGTTATTGATATCTCTCCCAGCAATCTTGAACTCTATGCGACCTAATAGCCTTGACTAGACGGACCTTAGTCGGCAAAGTAATGTCTCTGCTTTTGAATATGCTATCTAGGTTGCTCATAACTTTCCTTCCAAGTAGTAAGTGTCTTTTAATTTCATGGCTGCAATCACCATCTGCAGTGATTTTGGAACCCCCCAAAATAAAGTCTGTCACTGTTTCCACTGTTTCCCCATCTTTTTGCCATGAAGTGATGGGACCAGATGCCATGATCTTTGTTTTCTGAATGTTGAGCTTTAAGCCAACTTTTTCACTCTCCTCTTTCACTTTCATCAAGAGTCTTTTTAGTTCCTCTTCACTTTCTGCCATAAGGGTGGTGTCATTTGCATATCTGAGGTTAGTGATATTTCACCCAGCAATCTTGATTCCAGCTTGTGCTTCTTCCAGCCCAGTGTTTCTCATGATATACTCTGCATATAAGTTAAATAAGCAAGGTGACAATATACAGCCTTGAGGTACTCCTTTTCCTATTTGGAACCAGTCTGTTGTTCCATGTCCAGTTCTAACTGTTGCTTCCTGACCTGCATATAGGTTTCTCAAGAGGCAGGTCAGGTGGTTTGGTATTCCCATCTCTTTCAGAGTTTTCCACATTTTATTGTGATCCACACAGTCAAAGACTTTGGCATAGTCAATAAAGCAGAAATAGATGCTTTTCTGGAACTCTCTTGCTTTTTCCATGATCCAACGGATGTTGGCAATCTGATGTCTGGTTCCTCTGCCTTTTCTAAAACCAGCTTGAACATCTGGAAGTTCACGGTTCAGGTATTGCTGAAGCGTGGCTTGGAGAATTTTGAGCATTACTTTACTAGCATGTGAGATGAGTGCAATTGTGCAGTAGTTTGAGCATTCTTTGGCTTTGCCTTTCTTTGGGATTGGAATGAAAACTGACCTTTTCCAGTCCTGTGGCCACTATCAGTTCAGTTCAGTCACTCAGTCATGTCCTACTCTTTGTGACCCCATGGACTGTAGAACGTCACACTTCCATATCCTTCACCAACTCCCAGAGCTTGCTCAAACCCATGTCCATCAAGTCGATGATACCATCCACACATCTCATCCTCTGTCGTCCCCTTCTCCTCCTGCTTTCAATCTTTTCCAGCATCAGGGTCTTTTCCAATGAGTCTGTTCTTCACATCAGACAGCCAAAGTATTGGTCATCCAGCTTCAGGATCAGTCCTTCCAATGAATCTTCTGGACTGATTTCCTTTAGGATTGACTGGTCTGATCTCTTTGCAGTCCAAGGGACTCTCAACATCTTCAACACCACAGTTCAAAAGCATCAATTCTTTGGCACTCAGCTTTGTTTATAGTCCAAGTCTCACATCCATACATGACTACTGGGAAAAACCATAGCTTTGACTAGACAGACCTTTTTTGTCAAAATAATGTCTCTGTTTTTTAATATGCTATCTAGGCTGGTCATAGTTTTTCTTCCAAGTAGCAAGCATCTTTTGATTTCATGGCTACAGTCACCATCTGCAGTGATTTTGGAGCCCCCAAAGATAAAATCTCTCATTGTTCCCATCTTTTGGCCATGAAGTGATGGGACCAGAGGCCATGATCCTAGTTTTCTGAATGTTGCACTTTAAGCCAACTTTTTCACTCTCCTCTTTCACTTTCATCAAGAGGCTCTTTGGTTCTTCACTTTCTATCATAAGGGTGGTGTTATCTGTGTATCTGAGGTTATTGATATTTCTCCCAGCAAACCTGATTCCAGCTTGTGCTTCATCCAGTATGGCATTTTGCATGATGTACTCTGCATATAATTTAAATAAGCAGGATGACAATATATAGCCTTGACGTACTCCTTTCCTGATTTGCAACCAGTCTTTTGTTCCATGTCCAGTTCTAACTGTTGCTACTTGACCTGCATACAGACTTCTCAAGAGGCAGGTTAGGTGGTCTGGTATCTTTAAAAATTTTCTACAGTTTGTTGTGATCCACACAGTCAAAATCTTTGGTGTAGTCAATAAAGCAGAAGTAGATGTTTTTCTGGAACTCTCCTATTTTTTGAACATCCAGGGGATGTTGGCAGTTTGATCTCTAGTTCCTCTGGCTTTTCTAAATCTAGCTTGAACATTTGTAAGTTCACAGGTTACATACTGTTGAAGTGTAGCTTGGAGAATTTTGAGCATTACTTTGCTAGCATGTAAGATGAGTACAATTGTGCAATAGTTTGAACATTGTTTGGCATTGCCTTTCTTTGGGATTGGAATGAAAACTGATGTTTTCCAGTTGTGTGGCCACTGCTGAGTTTTCCAAATTTGCTGGCCTATGAGTGCAGCACCTTAACAGCATCATCTTTTAGGATATGAAATAGTGCAACTGGAATTCCATTATTTATTTCACAAATAAATATGTATTACATTTATATTTATTTGTGGTTATGGCAGATATACCCTGAAGAAGGCAATGGCAACCAACTCCAGTATTCTTGCTGGGAAATCCCATGGACAGAGGAGCCTGGTGGGCTGCAGTCCATGGTGTCGCAAAGAGGCAGACTCCACTGAGCGCCTGAACCCCCAGCACCATGGCGGATAAAATTTTCCAGAGCCAGGAGAGAGATCTCTGAAAGCTGCATTAATCCTAGAAGGCTCCAGACGTTTCTTTCCCTCATGCTAGATGCCCTTTGCCTCATTCCTTAAGATCATTCCTAAAGGCTAGTTTTCATGTAAAGGTTGCTCTGCTGTTGAGAATCATCTGCCCTCCTGCTCCCCCAGCCCCATACATTTTTCTCTACATCTTTTGTTTTTACCAATAGAAGGTGAGGTTTTCAAGAGGGGCGATCTTGACTTCATCTTCCGTTATCCCCTCCAGAGTCACTTAGCATATGGTAATTGTGTTGACCTATTTTGCTTGGAAGGACACAGATTAAAGCTGTGTAGAGTTGAATGTTATCTTTGAGCTCATGAGATAATGAATACAAATGTCTGAACAGAATGGAAGATGAATGACGAGGAGAATAAGGAAAACAAAATGAGCTGCAGGAACCTGGTTATGGATGCCTTTGAAAGCTAGTCACAGGTGTAGGTCAACATGACAGCTAAGCCATTATTAATAATACTGGAGGAACAAAATCAATAGAAGTGTAGGATTGAAAGAAGAGGATGATAACAACCTCAGTACTCTGTCTATGCTATTGCTAACCATGGGTGCTCTGAGAGTAAAGGAGGAAAAACTACATGCTAATTTTTACAACACATAACGAGACAGAGCAGAAATATGCACTCATTTTTACTTATAAATGAAGTAGTCAGATTGCATATTGTATATGTCTTTTAAAAGAAAAAGAAGTGAAGGAGGGATGCCTTGAGAGGGTGGTGTGGGATAGTTAGTAGTCACAGAAGGACAGATTAATGGGCCTTGAAAATGGAAGTTCTTTAGTGACCCCACCCCTTCCCCACTGAGATGTGTCTGGCTCAGAAGCCTAAGCAAGTAGATTCTAGAGTGTTACCCCCTGGGAAAACAGTGCTGGTGTGGAGATGGAGTGAGTAGGCTGCCCTCCCTTCGGGTGACCGACTTCATTTAATGAATGACCCTTGCTCTCACACCCTGGTTATCAGTCAAAATTCTCAACAGGATGAGGGTGTCAGTGTGAGTCTCCCCGTAGAAAGATAGCAGCTTGTGTTGACAGAGGAATTCCAGTACATGGACTGAGGCTTCATTGTTTTATTTATTTTATGTTGATTGATTAAGCTTTACATCTTTACTTATTTATTTGTTATTGGAGGATGGTTACTCTACAGTGTTGTGTCAGTTTCTGTTGTATGGTGAAGTCAGCCAGCTGTCTGGATATCCACATATAGTGAGTGAGGGAAAGTCGCTCAGTTATGTCCTACTCTTTGTGACCCCATTGACTATACTGTCCATGGATTCTCCAGGCCACAGTACTGGAGTGGGTGGCCTTTCCCTTCTCCAGGGGATCTTCCTAACCCAGGGATAGAACCCAGGTCTCTCGCGTTGCATGTGGATCCTTTACCAGCTGAGCCACCAGGGAAGCCCATATCTATCTGTAGTACACATATACCCTCCCTCTTGGACGTCCCCTCTACCCCCACCTCCCACCCCTCTGGGTCATCACAGAGCACCGAGCTGAGCTCCCTGTGCCATGCAGCAGTTTCCCACTGGCCACCTGTTTTACCCATGGTAGTGTGTACATGTCAATACTACCTACTCAGTTCACCCCACCGTCCCCATCCCTCCTGTGTCTGCATGTCCATTCTCTATGTCCTTGTCATCTATTGTTTCCAATGAGGAAATCGGCATTCTGCTGTTGTGCATAAGTCTCAAGACCCCCCAGTGAGATGAATCTATTTAGGGAGAGAGCAAGGTGTGTGACCCGACAAAGCCATCCATCCTTTAAGAGGCAACCTGTTAGCTTCCCTGGGGGTCTCACCCCACTGGCTGTGGCAAGCCTCATGTCTTTGTTTCTGACGTTTACCATATAGACTGTGGAGCAGGCAACCCATGGTCAGGGACATCTGTGAAACACTGGAGACAAAGGAGCTTGAAGGAACAGACGAGGAAGAACATTCCAAAGAAGCTCTGAAAGGCTGAAGGTGAACCGGGAACCGGCAGGGAGGGGCTGCTCTAATCCACACGGCCCCTTTGGACACTGTATTTATTAAAAAGAAAGGGGTGGGGAGTGCTTGTTCCAGGAAGTCAGGGCCTTAGGGGCACAGCTGCACTGAGCAGCGCTGAGAACCAGCAGACCTCATAGCCCAGAACCCAGAGACCCTCCCGCCCCGAGGCCACGTAGTTTGCAGATGACTGTGTTCAGTTTGAGAATAAGAAACTGGGTCTGTCCTGTCCTGCCCCAAAACCAATTCTCTCTTGTGGCTGAGTAATTTCCATTCTTTGGTTTCCTAAAATTGTTCGGCCTACCTCCAACCCTGAATTATCTATTTGAGATGAGAATCCAAGAGAGAAACCCCAGAGTCCTCCTCCAACTGGAATCTGGAAGAAAAGGATGTGTTCACTGCACAGAATATCCCCTCTGTCCCCTCCACTCCAGCCTCTGGGGCCATCACCCTCATTCACCCTGTTTGCTGAAATCGGTAAGAGGTGGAGGTGCATGACTCGCAGTCTAACAACCCACAGCATATTCTTTGGAAGCGAAAATCAGAGCCCAGAGCCTCGGATTATGCAGCTGTCATCTGGATTTTTCTAACATGCTGATAGAATTAAAATGACGCCAACACTAAATACACTATTATAAATGAGAGCACGGCTCTGAGTGTGAATATACCCTCAAGGCCAATAATGAAATACTAAGCATCGTCACCTTTGTACTTCAAAACAAGTCACAAAGTTTGCAAGCATGACGTGTACGCAGACACAGTAGCAATCAATTACTGGGAACAGAGCTGAAGGTAAAGAATAAGATAAATCAGAAGCTGAAATTTGAAGACCTTGAAACCATGGATTGATAACAGGAGCTAACTCTCCAGGGTTGGGTGGCATCTTAAGTGGGTGTGTGTAATTTATGGGTGTCCCTCATCCTGCCCATCTTCACCCAGTTACTTTAGGAGTCACTGTATATATTTGGAGTTTTTCCAGCTTTACTGAGATGTCACTGGCACATAATAAGTTTAAGGTGAGCAATGTGATGATCTGATACATGTATACATTGTAAAGTGATTGCAATAAGATTCAGTTAATGCCACCCTCACCTCAGAGGTTAAAGCGTCTTCCTCCAATGCAGGAGACCCGGGTTCGATCCCTGGGTCGGGAAGATCCTCTGGAGAAGGAAATGGCAATCCACTCCAGTATTCTTGCCTGGAGAATCCCATGGACAGAGAATCCTAGTAGGTTACAGTCCACGGGGTCGCAAAGAGTCAGACACGACTGAGTGACTTCACCTCACTTCACATAATTGTTTCTTTGTGTGTGTGGTGAGATCTGCCTATTTCTGATTGAGGTTCCTCTGGTAGCTTTAAGTCCCTGACCATGAAGGATATTTAGGTGGACAATGATGCACTCGTGTCATAATTGCTTTTTTTTTTTTTTGATAATTAGATTTTTGAAATTCTGTACAAGTTAATTTGCAGTTCTAAAAGCAAATTCAATCCAAGTTTGTGTATAACAAAGGCATTCACAAATTTCTCAAACATCTTGGTTGTAATAGTTGTAAGCATTGCTGTTTTTCTAATGCAACCTATCATGTTATTCTAAGAATAATATTTATCACATCTTCAGTCTTTATGTTCTAGAAAATCATGTCAAAATAGTGTTTGGTTCAATGGGTAGTTTCAAACTTATTTATAATTGTGCTGCAAATCAGGGGAAAGTATGGTATGGGGTTAGAAAATAACCAACTTGCACATAAGTCCACATAACAGATTTTTACTTCTTTTCAATGAGGTTAAGATTGTGGCAAACCTATCTGGCTGCTTTTGTGTCTGCTCATGTGATACTCGGAGTAGGCAATGGCACCCCACTCCAGTGGGGAGGAGCCTGGTAGGCTGCAGTCCATGGGGTCGCTAAGAGTCGGAAACGACTGAGCGACTTTACTTTCCCTTTTCCCTTTCCTGCATTGGAGAGGGAAATGGCAACCCACTCCAGTGTTCTTGCCTGAAGACTCGCAGGGATGGGAGAGCCTGGTGGGCTGCCGTCTATGGCGTCACACAGAGTTGGACACGACTGAGTGACTTAGCAGCAGCAACAGCAGTAGCACGTGATACTAGAGTGCTGATTTATAATTTGTAAGTGAAGATTCATGGGGCTAGAAATTGCCCTAAAACTCAGCAGATAAAACTGCTGGAAAACGTGACTAGTATTACTTGACTTTCCAGTTAACTAGAGGATAATTTTATAAAGGTTTTATAAAATAATAGGCAGCTGTTTTGTGAATTTAGTCTATTCCCAGAAAAAAAAAAAAATGAGTTATGTACCTTTAACTTTATTATCCTTAGGTTAGATTTACTTTAGTTTGGGGGTTATTATTAAAACATTTATCCCATGAAGTCTTATCAAGTACAGCAAAGCAACTCTCACCTGTGAAGAAAAAAAATATATTTTTAATAGGCTTCAAACTGATATTATTAAAAGATCTATATGCTGAGTAAAAATTAAACTGTATACTAAGACTTTATTGTGCTGTGAAAAGGATGGTATTATAAACAGAGAAAACTGTTCATAGCATGACTTGCAAATGATCATATGTTTATGTGATTGCATTTTTGGAAACCTCGCCTATTAAAATATCAAGCCTTCTCCATACATTTCTAATAAACTTACACCTTCTTGTAAGAATTCTGAAAATCATATTTTTACTCTGCTTTTTCAAGGAAAGCTTATGCATAATGCACTTTGCAAAATGAAATGACTTGCAATGAAAAATCTCAACAGAAAAAGGAGCCCAACAGAGAGAGGTGCAGACGGTTATCCCCGCAAAGAGCTGCGTATTTATTGTAAAATAAGATGAACGTTTTATGAAGAAGAAAAGCATCTCTGGGAATGCACATTAAAAAAACAGTTCCCAGCTCCCAACCCAAGCATACAATTCATGATTTTCCTTAGAAAGCTTTGTTTTTATTGATACATTTTTAGATAAACATCAAAAGTATAAGTGTTAGTTGCTTAGTCATATCCGACTCTTTGAGGCCCCATGTACTGTAGCCTGCCAGACTCCTCTTTCCATGGGATTTCCCAGGCAAGAATACTGGAATGGGTTGCCATACCTTCCTCCAGGGAAACTTCTCGACCCAGGGAAGTTGCATCGAACGTGCATCTCCTGTATTGCAAGCAGATTCATTACCATCTGAGCCACCAGGGAATAGAAACCCACAAAATGTTTAGTGCTTATAAAATTTCATTAAGAAAATACTTGTAAAGTAAAAAAGAAGTAATAATAAATAAATAAAATAATCAAATAATAATTAAAAAAACGAAAAGAAAATTATTTGAGGCCAAACTTGATAGCATTTCTAAGAAGTAAAGCATGGGCTTGAGTCTTTGTTTAACCCAGAGACTGCCTCATGGTGAGGCTGCCCTAAATACCAGACATGAATCTGTGTCTGCTTTCACAGGTAGGAAAAGGCAAAGGATTATCATGTCCGACTCTTTGTGACCCCATGAATTGCAGCACATTAGGCCTCCCTGTCCATCACCAACTCCCGGAATTAGTTCACTCAAACTTGTGTCCATCGAGTCGGTGATGCCATTCTGCCACCTCATCCTCTGTCACTCCCTTCTCCTCCTGCCCTCAATCCCTCCCAACATCAGAGTCTTTTCCATTGAGTCAACTCTTCACATGAGGTGGCCAAAGTACTGGAGTTTCAGCTTTAGCATCATTCCTTTGGAAGAACACCCAGTACTGATCTCCTTTAGAATGGACTGGTAGGATCTCCTTGCAGTCCAAGGGACTCTTAAGAGTTTTCTCCAACACCACAGTTCAAAAGCATCAATTCTTTGGTGCTCAGCTTTCTTCACAGTCCAACTCTCACATCCATACATGACTACTGGAAAAACCATAGCATTGACTAGATGGACCTTTGTTGGCAAAGTAATGTCTTTGCTTTTGAATATGCTATCTAGGTTGGTCATAACTTTCCTCCCAAGGAGTAAGTGTCTTTTAATTTCATGGCTGCAATCACCATCTGCAGTGATTTTAGAGCTGAAAAAATAAAAGTCTGACACTGTTTCCACTGTTTCCCCATCTATTTCCCATGAAGTGATGGGACTAGATGCTATGATCTTAGTTTTCTGAATGTTGAGCTTTAAGCCAGCTTTTTCACTCTCCTCTTTTACTTTCATCAAGAGTCTTTTTAGTTCCTCTTCACTTTCTGCCATAAAGGTAGTGTCATCTGCATATCTGAGGTTATTGATATTTCTCCCGGCAGTCTTGATTCCAGCTTGTGCTTCTTCCAGCCCAGTGTTTCTCATGATGTACACTGCTGCTGCTGCTGCTGCTGCTAAGTCGCTTCAGTCATGTCCAACTCTGTGTGACCCCATAGATGGCAACCCACCAGGCTCCCCTTGCATGTAAGTTAAATAAGCAGGGTGACAATATACAGCCTTGACGTACTCCTTTTCCTGTTTGGAACCAGTGTGTTGTTCCATGTCCAGTTCTAACTGTTGCTTCCTGACCTGCATACAGGTGTCCCAAGAGGCAGGTCAGGTGGTTTGGTATTCCCATCTCTTTCAGAGTTTTCCACAGTTTATTGTGATCCACACAGTCAAAGGCTTTGGCATAGTCAGTAAAGCAGAAATAGATGCTTTTCTGGAACTTTCTCCCTTTTTCAATGATCTAGCAGATGTTGGCAATTTGATCTCTGGTTCCTCTGCCTTNGCTTCTCCGTCCATGGGATTCTCCAGGCAAGAATACTGGAGTGGATTGCCATTTCCTTCTCCAGAGGATCTTCCCGACCCAGGGATCGAACCCGGGTCTCCTGCATTGGAGGCAGACGCTTTAACCTCTGAGCCACCAGGGAAGCCTGCACTATCAGATCTAGTCCCTTAAATCTATTTCTCACTTCCACTGTATAATCATCAGGGATTTGATTTAGGTCATACCTGAACGGTCTAATGGATTTCCCAATTTACTTCAATTAAGTCTGAGTTTGGCAATAAGAAGTTCATGATCTGAGCCACAGTCAGCTCCCAGTCTTGTTTTTGCTGACTGTATAGAGCTTCTCATCTTTGGCTGCAGATAATATAATCCATCTGATTTCAGTGTTGACCATCTGGTGATGTCCATGTGTAGAGACTTCTCTTGTGTTGTTGGAAGAGGGTGTTTGCTGTGACCAGTGCATTCTTTTGGCAAAATTCTATTAGCCTTTGCCCTACTTCAGTCCATATCCCAAGGCCAAATATGCCTGTTACCCTAGGTGTCTCTTGACTTCCTACTTTTGCATTCCAGTCCCCTATAATGAAAAGCGCATCTTTTCTGGGTGTTCATTCTAAAAGGTCTTGTAGGTCTTCATAGAACTGTTCAACTTCAGCTTCTTCAGTGTTACTGGTTAGGGCATGGAGTTGGATTACTGTGATAGTGAACGGTTTGCTTTGGAAACAAACAGAGATCATTCTGTCATTTTTGAGATTGCATCCAAGGACTGCATTTCAGACTCTTTTGTTGACCATGATGGCTACTCCATTTCTTCTGAGGGATTCCTGCCCGCAGTAGTAGATATAATGGTCATCTGAGTTAAATTCACCCATTCCAGTCCATTTTAGTTCAGTGATTCCTAGAATGTCGACGTTCACTCTTGCCATGTCCTGTTTGACCACTTCCAATTTGCCTTAATTCATGGACCTGACATTCCAGGTTCCTATGCAATATTGCTCTTTACAGCATCAGACTTTACTTCTATCACCAGTCCCATCTACAACTGGGTGTTGTTTTTGCTTTAGCTCCATCCCTTCATTCTTTCTGGATTTATTTCTCCACTGATCTCCAGTAGCATATTGGGCACCTACTGACCTGGGGCGTTCCTCTTTCAGTATCCTATCATTTGCTTTTTCATACTGTTCATGGGGTTCTCAAGGCAAGAATACTGAAGTGGTTTGCCATTCCCTTCTCCAGTGGACCACATTCTGTCATACCTCTCCACCATGACCCGCCTGTCTTGAGTGCCCCACATGGCATGGCTTAGTTTCATTGAGTTAGACAAGGCTGTGGTCCATGTGATTAGACTGACTAGTTTTCTGTGATTATGGTTTCAGTGTGTCTGCCCTCTGATGCCCTCTCACAACACCTACCATCTTACTTGGGTTTCTCTTACTTTGGACGTGGGATATCTCTTAAAGGCTGCTTCAGCAAAGCGCAGCCACTGCTCCTTACCTTGGACGAGGGGTATCTCCTCACTGCTGCCCCTCCTGACCTTGAAGCTGGAGTAACTCCTCTCGGCCCTCCCACGCCATTGCAGCCACCACTCCTTGGATGTGGAGTAGCTCCTCCTGGTGACCCCATGGACTGCAGCATGCCAGGCTTCCCCTGTCCTTCACTATCTCCCAGAGTTTGCTCAAACTCATGTCCATTGAGTCGGTGATGCCATCCAACCATCTCATCCTTGGTCATCCTCTTCTCTTTCTGCCTTCATTCTTTCCCAGCATCAGGGTCTTTTCAAATAAGTCATCTTCCCATCAGGTGACCAAAGGATTGGAGCTTCACCTTCAGCATGAGTCCTTCCAATGAATATTCAGGGTTGATTTCCTTTAGGATTGACGGATTTGATCTCCTTGCTTTCCAAAGGACTCTTAAGAATCTTCTCCAGCACTGTAGTTCAAAAGCATCAGTTCTTTGGCATTTAGCCTTCCTTGTAGTCTAATTCTTGCATCTGGGACCTTTGATATCTCTGGGTTTTAATACACTGTCTAGGTTTTCTTAGCACATGTAGCATCATAAAGACTAAAATATTAGTTGTTGCAATGCTTTTTAAAAATTCAGTGAAACCATGACATGTTTTGCTTCTCTGCCCTTATGAGAACAGCCTAATTAGGATCTCAGTTCACTCTGGTGACCCACATCATGGTCCTTGAAACCCTACAGAAGCCCCTGCAGGCTGGTGGGTCTAGGAACAGCTTCTACATAGCTTTTCATCATTTTCCATGAGTTTTAGTTCTGTGAACTTTTTTGATTTTGTAATTTATAATTCTTGTATTTTGTGACAGTTTGATAGTTGATATGCACTGCTATTTCCCTCTTTCAGAATTAAATATATTATTGGTCACCAATTATTTGAGAAAGACAAAAGGACTCAGTGAAGAATGACACAAATGATTTAATTACAAGGATTAAACGAAAAGCATATGACTTGAGTGTGAAATAAAATGAAGGCTGACAGATGATATCACCGAATGCTATAAAATCTAACATTTTATGGAAAGAGTGATGACAGAATTTTTTCCATTCTTCTTAGGGGAAAAAAGTAATAATTATTATATTAGTCAAAGTCATAGATATTGTTTTTGTAAGGGTCATTCATGGGATGATAGGAATCTCAAAGACATCTGTGTCTTGTCAGAAAGGAAGTGCTGGGTAATGGATCACAGGCCACTTTGTGTTTTTCTTGCATGAATTATGGCATTCTTAATGATGCTTTACAAGGAAAGGAGGCATGAAATCTATTCAAAATTATTATTTTCTCAACTTCATGAATTTTGACATAAAGACATTTGAAGTCTGGATTTCCACAGCATCATCAAACAAGCAGTTATTTTATTGTTGTTTTTATTTTTTACTAAGTAAACATTCCAGAAAACACTGATATGACAATAATTATGTCTGTTAAATTCCAACTCTAGGCAATTAGAGTGGGCGATATTTAAATATTTGAAAGCTTCTGGAATATTCAGCTTGACATTTGCAAAGGCTAGGAGTGACACACTTATGTTGAACACACTATTCAATAGCAGATGCGAGGATTGTACATTCACCATCAAGTGCTGTAACCCAGTGGTGAGATACGAGGTGAAGCACACACCTTCCTGAGTCTCTGGAGACCCAGCTCTGTCACCAGCCAGCTGCAGGGTTTATCACATCGCAGACAGCATTGTCTCTTGTAAATGAGTGGTCATTTCCAGACACTCTTAGTTCTGAAATTCTATGAAAGAAGTCAAAGAGTATTTTAACTGGCAAAAGAGGTGTGGAGGTTTTCTTATGATGAATTTAAGTTTCCCTTTCATGCCCTTAACAACTGGGTAAGTAAGAGCTCAGTGGTAATGTAAGAGCTGAGGGCAATGCCAATATTCTTGGACCCAACAGCACTCATGTAATAAGCTGGGGAAATGGGGAAGAGGAGATTTCATAGTAGGAGGGAGGCAGACTTTATTTTTGGATGATGAGATTTTGACAACACTTGGTATTTGGTATTAAGGTTTTAATCTTGCTACAATACATAGTATAGAACCTAGATGCAGATGAAGTTAGAATTTCCTCGTTGAACCTTGTCTGATCTAATTCTGATGTAATAGCTGTAAGAACAAGGTAGGTACAAATATAAGTGACAGAATTTTTTTTAACCCTCAGTTTCCAGAATGTAGGGATGAAGTGGATTATAAATGGGATGAAGGATGAGGATGGCGGGCTGAATTCTTAAAGATGAGGGAAGATTTAGTGGTGTTGCACTCGGGAATAAAAATAGTTCAGTACTTCTCTGTCTAGCGTTTCCTAAAAGAGGGTAATGGTGTGTAATGAGAGCTGATGGAATTCCCTCTTTGGGAAAACATTTCTATGGAGAAATGTGACTGTCCACACTCCATTCTAGGACTTCCCAGGTGACTCAGTGGTAAAAAGTCCACCTTCTCATGCAGGAAACATACTAGATGCAGGTTCGATCCCTGGGTTGGAAAGATGTCCTAGACGAGGAAATGGCAACCCACTCCAGTATTCTTGCCTGGGAAATCCCATGGACAGAGGGGCCTGGTGGACTACAGTCCATGGGGTTGCAAAAAGTTGGACACGACTGAACACAGTAGCACTCTCCGTTCTAACGTTCAGTAATGCTGAATACATTCGGAAATCTCCCTAAGTGCATACTTTTTATCGAAAGCTATTTTTAAACCCTCTAAAATTTTGTAAGTCAGAAAGTATTAAAATTTGAAAAATGTGCATTTATTGATATGATTTTGAAAGCCACTTCAATAATTTTTTTTAATGTGAGGACAAGCATTGGATTTGTATTTTAATAACACTTGAAATCATAAGCTTAATAGTTTATTTGAATCAAAAGCACATATTAACAAATTAGAATTAAAATAAACACCCATGGGTTATAGTAACATGAGCATATTCACTGTTTCTGTTTTAACTGGTGTGCTTATTTGTAATCATTTGCTCAGTCTTGTCCAACTCTTTGCAACACCATGGACTGTAGCCCGCCAGGCTCCTCTGTCCATGGGATTTCCGAGGCAAGAATACTGGAGTGGGTTGCCATTTCTTTCTCCAAACTAATAGGCAGTGAGCCCCATTCACAGACCCCTATACTCAAACAAGGACCCTAGGAAAAGGAATGGTGAGTTTTCCTCTCCAGTGGATTGTTGCTATTGTTTTAGTCGTTCAGTTGTGTTCGACTCTTTGCAATTCCATGGACTGTAGCCTGTAGCCTGACTGTAGCCTGTAGCCGGTAGCATCATCGTGTGTTTGGTGACAGAATGCATAGCAAACCCAGGGAGGGCGAAGAGTGCTCAGGAGTAGCTGGGAAGACTCCGTGGAAATGCTCTGAACTTGACCCTTGGGGATGGAGGTGCTTTGGAGGGCTGGCAGTAGGTGCATGCAGACAGTCACCCTGGACCCCAAGGCATCAGCGGGTGACAGGACATGACAGGAAGGTGACTAGATGGCCGTTTCCCCCCCAGGAAATTTCTCAGCAGGCGGATCCCGGGCGGGAGGCGAGGAAGACAGGCACCAGCAGGTGAGGTTAGGAAGCAGTGGGCCCGTTTGAAAGGTGCCAGGGAGGTTTCTGCCAAGATGCTGGGGAGTGGCTCGGGCGCGCTCTCCCCGCCTTCTGCCCCAGAGCCGGGCTGTGTCCGTCACTGCGGCCACATGTGGACAGTGGATGCCCTCCCCGCGCCGCTGCAGGTGCTCTGCCGGCTGGCTTCACTCCTACTTCGTATTTATTTGTTGTAGAATAATAAAAATGACGGCGTCTGAATAATAGCAGGAGCAATAAATCCAAGTGTTGTTGGCAATCCCTTACATTTATGGAGTGTACTCATGAAGGCTCAAAGTGTTTTCGTAAATCTTTTACTTTTCCTTGTGAACATCTCCGCAGTATGGGGCAGGGAGAAAGAAGCATTTCTAGGCGTAGCTGGCACTTGGAACTGAAGAGCATGGGCCCAGGGATGTGGATTTGAGGAGGGACTGAAGTTAGGACAGTGTTTGGGCAGAATTCCCCCTGAGCCTCCGTGCTCTCCGGCGGGTCCTCAGCCCTGGCCCTGCCGTCTGGTTAGGATGTTCTCAGCCTCCCTCCAGCGGGGTCCTTTTTCCTCACTCACTCCCCTTCTCCCCTTGGGCTCCTCAGGCATCACCCAGTAGGAGCCTTTGCCTTCCTCCCAGACATTTTTTTTGTGCCATGGGTAGAAACACAAAATGAAGACAGGAAGGACCAGTGCTTGGGGAATCAGGACTCCTGTCAAGGGCTGCCTCAGGGATGAGGCCTCAAGGACTAGTGTGAAGTCCGTTTGGCTGTTGGTAAATTGGACTTGCTTCTTGATCCAATGTGGAAAATTTTCTGGGGAAAAGAAAATGTAACAAATGTACTGGTTATGTTATGAGTGAAGAAAAATGAAGTCCCCAAGTGGGACATTTCAAAATCCTTCTCATTCATTTTTTGGCAAAGTCAAGTGAGTCTTCCTTAGCAGATGAGAAGAGACAAGGTGCCCTGCCTTCTCTGCTTTGTCAGGTGGGCCTCAGCCCCTGCACTGCTGTCTCAGTGGGAGGGCCTGGAGGCCCCCAGGGCGATTCCTCCCTAGAGGAAGGGATCCCTTCAGTCTCTGCAGAGGGAAGGAAATCGCCATCTGAGTCTGTGTGCCTCCTGCAGGAACCAGACGTTCTGTGCGCGGTCACTGTGTATTCTGCTTGTGACAAGCCCTCCAGTCTGTCTTGCTTAGGATCTTGTGTTTACCAAAGGTGATTTTCAGGGTTAAGGAAGCACCTGATGCACCAAGTGTTCTCTTAAGCACTGCTTTTGCATTTGTGTCCATCTTCATGGAAACACATGTCTGAAGTCAGGGCCCAGTCTGTCATCTGATTCCTAAGCAAATAATAGACACTGGCATCACAGGGGAAAACAATAAATCAGCCACAACTTGTATTTCTCTATTAAAGTAAAAAAAAATAATGTGATATGAATCTGCATATTCCCATCTAAAAACAAATAAATGTAGACATAAACAGCATTAAGGTTTAGATACCAGATCTTAAAATTATACGTTAATAAGCTTATATTAGTAATAAATAATGTTTAAAAATAAGTTAATGATGTGTTTCTAATTTTTCTTCCTCCTGTTTTTTTCATCATTTCAGTTAATGGATTTAGTTTTTCTTAAGCAATATGGAAAGAAAAATCTGAAAAATTTTTCTGTGGGTGAAATAATGATATAAATAATTTTGACAGTAATGCCAAGTTTCTTTGTAAAAAATCATTGTTGAAAGCATGTCTTAGTGTTAAAAATATGCAAGCATACTATTTTGTGTGTGCTCAGACACTCAGTCATGTCTGACTCTTTGTGACCCCGTGGACTATAGCCCACCAGGCTCCTCTGGCCATGGAATTCTCCAGACAAGAATACTGGAGTGAGTTGCCATTTCCTAGTCCAAGGAATCTTCCCAACCCAGGAATCGAACCCATGGCTCTTGAAGCTCCTGCATCACAGGTGAAGTCTTTACTGCTGAGTCACCTATTTCAGTTATGGTGTTTGTGATCAATATATACAGAAGTTTCTCGCTTGCCACCTTGTTCTAGATATTGGCTCTACTTATATTGATATTTAATTTCATAATCTACCAAAACCTGTATTAAATCTAGCTTTCATATCTACCCTGTTTTGCTATTGGGTTATGTTAAATTATATAAGCATGCATTGGAAAGGATTTTCAGTTCTTCTTAACTTTGCTTGTTTTTGACCCTGAAGATCTGTCAAAACTATAAACTAAAATTTAAAGAATCAACAATATTTAGATGCTTAAAACAATTGCTATATTTTAAGCAATTTGTAGATTTCAAAGTTTAAAACTTGTTGAGTTGTATTTTTTAGACATATTACCCTGGACCAAAACAAAGAACACAGATCTTTAAAGAGAAGTTACTGCTTAAATTCTTCTGTAAAAAAAGAAAAATGAAAAACTACTACTCTGTCTTGTAATATGTTCTGACAATAATCAAACTTCACTCTTTGTAATGTGTTGTACAGTTGGCCAAATTGACCTCATCTTGCTTCTGGGTGTCCCTTTGTGTCCCTTTGTGTAAACAGATGTGTGTATGCATGCCTGTTTGTTTTGTTGATAATACTGGAAGAAGCCTCCCCCATGGCATGTGACGTGCTGTTTGCTGTCGGCCGGCGTTCCTTGGAAAGTACAGGTGGCTCATTTAGAAGCAGCCATATGTTGTGTGGGTGGCTGCCTGTGAATGGGCTGCCCTGTACTGATATCCTGCTTCACAGAAACCTCAGGAAGGACAGAGGAGACTGCAGCTCCATGAGCAATTCCATCTGCACCTGAAATCTCCACATCTATCTATTCTCTTTTCCTTAAGCACTTGTTGATGTGATAGTAACACTTCCAATGGAGCTCTGAGCACCCAGGGTTAGGCTCTGCCTGCACATAGACCCGGAGGGCACACAGTAAGTGCTTAGTGAGTGTGTGAAATTAGTTACTGGATGTCCCTTAAAGACGGACAGTATTAACTGTTGTTTTTCTTCCTGTACAGATTGTGAGCTCCTGGTGGGGCAGGACTGAGGTTAATTAGCTTTTTATCTTCATCACTTAGCAGAATATCTGACACACAGTAGGTACTTTATAAATGCATGTCAACTAAGTGATTTCATTCATGAATTACTGTTGTAGGTCAGAAGGCAAAATGTTCCAGGTTTATGTTCTCAATTTGATTAGTTAAATTTCCTCATTTTTTTTCACTTTATGCCCATTAATATAGCGGGTTAAAATTATATTGGGAAATTATAGTCTTCAATATATTTTATCCATAAAAAAAGTAGTGTTATTAGACTAAGCTTCTGCTTATAATTTACTACCATCATCAGGTAGAAATCATGATTAAAAGTACATTTTGGAGAATAGTAATACAGTTGTAGTCATAGTAGTGGTATTTATGTCAATATTTTTGCTTAAAACTAAAGTTGTGTTATATACACTTTATGGAATATTAGTCATTAAAAAGAAATAATGCCAATTACAGCACATAAACAGACCTAGAGAGTCTCATACTGAGTGAAATAAGTCAGAGAAGGAAAAAATATCATATGATATCCCTTATATGTGGAATCTAAAAAGAAATGGTATAAATAAACTTATAAAACAGAAAGAGACTCACAGATTTAGAGAATGAACTTATGGTTGCAAGGGGGTAAGGATAGTTAGGGACTTTGGGATGACATGTACACACTGTTATCTTTAAAATGCATAACTGTTGAGGACCTATTGTATAACACATGGAACTCTGCTCAGTGTTATATGTCAGCCCAGATGGGAGAGTTTAGGGGAGAATGGATACATGTATATGTATGGCTGAGTCCCTTTGCCATTCACCTGAAATCACCACAATATTGTTAATCAGCTATACTGTAATACAATACAAAATAAAAAATTTAAAGTTTAAGGGGAAAAAAAAACTAAAATGTATAAAAGATATGGATCATCTGAACATATAGAGTAGTTATGCCAGACAAACATTAATATCTATCAGATAAGTCACGGCTTTTTCTGTTTGTTGAAATGAGCCACCCTTATAAAACATAGACGTTCCTATTAAATGTTTTGTGCATGTCCTACTGTTAACCTCCAATAATAAGACAGAAATAACTAAGAAAAAGTAGAGAAACTGATAGAAAATACAGGCTGAAAACAACAGAAAACAGAACCATACATTTGTTATGCTTGTGTCCATGTTGGCTCCTATTTTATGTTTCTGCTGCTTGGAAACTTGTCACAATGTGCTGTTATTTGTTATTATTTCTGATTTCTCTGTTGGAGAGTAAGCTCTCTAAGGCAGCAACCTTTCTCTAAAGTTCTCTAAAGTCCCCACTGTTTTTGGCACCAGGAGCCTATTTCATGGAAGACAGTTTTTCCATAGATGGAGGTGGGGGGATGGTTTTGGGGATGATTCAAGTGCATTACATTTACTGTGCACTTTATTTATAATCAAATGCTGCCGCTGATCTGACCGGCAGTACGATCCTTAGTCAGGAGGTTGGGGACCCCTGCTCTAAGGCCTGCTACTTTCTGATTCTTGTCCCAAAATGCTGCAAAGCTTGTTTGTTTTTAATTATTTCCTAGAAGAAGCTGTTGGTGAAGGATTGCCTTGTTTTCCTGGGTACATTCACTGGATCTGTGATGAGATGACACCATGTTATGAGTTGATGATGTTGGTGCTTCCTCTCTGCCTGACACATGAGCCCTATGCCTCTCGTACCAGCGCTGTTCCCTTTCCTGTCTTCTCTGCTCATCACAGACCATCTCTCTGCAGCCTCGCTCATCACTTAAGCTCCCTCCGGCTGATCCGTATGCACACATGATCTTACCTTGTCTACTACCACAGATCCCCTGCTACCATCTACCTTTCAACATTAAATAAGCATCTGTTCCACTTTCCTGCCTTTTTTCCCACTCCAGTCTGCCGTCCAGAGGGCTACTGATTATCTCTCTGAAATGCAAATGTGTGCATCACTGCCTGTTCAGCTGCTCTGGTTTCTTCTGGACCCCATCACA
This sequence comes from Aepyceros melampus, assembly GCA_006408695.1. NCBI lineage: Eukaryota > Metazoa > Chordata > Mammalia > Artiodactyla > Bovidae > Aepyceros > Aepyceros melampus. The sequence goes on from SJXQ01003507.1 coordinate 51,607, forward strand.
CACTGACTCAGTCTCAACTCCCTGGGCTGTAGTCCAGCCCTTGCCAGTCTTGTCCATATCCACTCCATCTTCTCTGCAGCCCTCTTCCCACTCCACCTCCACACACTTAAAAAGAAGCTTCAGCAAATACCCATACTCCCAGAAATGGCTTTGCACTCCCAGGAGAGACAACATTCTTCCAGATGCCCCCACTCCTGTAAAGACTTGACCTGAAGCTTCTCCTCCCTCTGGTTTTATCACCCCTGATGCCAACTATCCTTTTGGACTAACTCAGGTCTTCTCCCAGCCTTCCTGCTTCCTTTTGTGCCTCTCTCATCCTTCACAGGAATCTTTCCTCCTCTACTGCAGCATTCATCATATTATCTTGAAAATGATATTTTCTGGTCTAGTAATTAACTAGACTATAAAAGATATGATCCTGTTTCATTCTGTGCTTCTCAAAGTCCCTGCCCTAGAAGTGATACTAAATATGTTTGGAAATTTAGATGACACATTGATGATAAGTTCTTACTATGGTGTGTTAGAAGAGAATTCACCCTTTGGATATGTTTAAAGACTGATTCAGAGTGAAATGAATAGTATGATTCAATTGTAATATTTAGGTGAATAGTATGAATTCTTTCAGGAAGATTTCTCAGAACATGTATTAACAATTGAAACCACTGGGTAGCTCTTCTCAAAGTCAAAGTGTAGTCAACATGAAAGATTTGTTCTGGAATTATATAATATGTTCAGAATTGTACATTTCAAGATGGACTTCTGAAATTCTTAGCTGTGATTACATTTCATTATGATATCTTAGTAATATGTTTGATAAAAACCAATTGATGCCATAAAAATAGTTAATCTCTTTAGTTATCTGATTCTCATTCTTGACTTCTTCAGTTTTTTTTTTCTTTCTTTCTTTTTTTTCGCTTTTGAAGCTCAGAGCTTCTGAGCTCCATTTAAACATTATCACAATCCTGATGATTATTGCTATTCTGGGAAAATTCAGTGTTTTTCCACCGGGGCTGCTCACATAATCACAAAATAATAACAAAGATAATAAAATTTAGCATGTTGGGGAAAAGAAATGGATTAAATTCAAACAACATAGCTGACCTTTTAGATTGATTTTTTTTAAATCAATTTGAAACCAATAACAGCATAGCTGAACAAATAGTGTAGATATATAATTTAATGGATAATAATTTAAAAACTAAATACGCCATGCACACTTCACCCAGAATTTCTTTCTTGAATAATGAGATTTATGTTTAAAAACATGAGTTAATCAAATATTTCATGACACTCACAGTTAGTGCATTTTACTTTCAAGTGAACCACAAAAATGAGTTTCAGAAGTGCTCTCCCCCCAAACACATTTCTCTGTAGATGACTGCCAATAAAGTAAGTTAATACAAAAGAACTTTAAGTGTTAGGTGCAGTTCTCCTTATCTGTTATCTGAATGAAGTGAGGTGTTGTTGGTTTTGCATATGGCAACATTTCTTAGATTACTAACTTTTATTTTTTTGCAAAGAGTACATTGTGCAGATTGAAATGTCTTATTAGGTAAAGTAAAGAGATAATAGGTTTCTATAAATATTGTGAGGCTTTATCAATGGTTCATAGGAGAAGGTATCAGAGGTGCATACATGATAAAGATTCTTCATCAGTCGTGTACTCAAAGCTCACCAATTAAAATAAATAAATTTAAATTAAAAAAATTTTTAATTAAAAAACTAAAAAAAAATAGTTCATCAGAGAATGAAGGTAGTTTCTGAAGAGTCCCTGGGATGCAGGATGAAGAACTCACAAGCCAACCGTGACCTTCACTGCTCTTCTTGGGTGTATGAAATGGATTAAGGTTACACCAGCTTCTTTTCAAACATAAGTGCTTGATTTGGAAGATAAAAACCTGTACACAAGACAGCGAAAGAGACACAGATGTATAGAACGGCCTTTTGGACTCTGTGGGAGAGAGAGAGGGTGGGATGGGTTGGCAGAGTGGCAGTGTAACATGTATGATATCATAAGTGAAACATATCACCAGTCCAGGTTTGATGCAGGATGCAGGATGCTTGGGACTGATGCACGGGGATAATCCAGAGAGAAGGTGTGGAGCGGGAGGGGGGAGGGGGGAGGTGGCGGTCAGGATTGGGAGTTCATGTACACTCGTGGATGATTCATGTCAATGTATAGCAAAACGAATACAGTATTGTAAAGCAAAACAAACTAAAAAATAAAAATTAATTAAAAAAAGAAAAAAAAAGAACTAGTCAAAATACTTGAGAGTTAAGTGGAAGTCTCTTGTAACAGTAATATTTTGTTAGAGTTTGGAGAGATATAAGATTTAATCCTTAAAAACATTAAAATTGGGTTATAGCTACAAAAGATGAAGTAATAATGTTCATTAGCCTGATGTTTGGAGCTTGTTTTGACTAAAACATTTTGACTAAGAAGAAATCACTGCAAAACAGAAAGAAATGGAATTGCTAAATAGATCCTAACAGCAATTGCAACTCTTAATAGGTAATGTTTTGACAGATAATTTTAATCTTTTTAAAGGTTCTATGGTGCAAAGAAAATACAGAAAACCAATATTTGTACACTGATTTATGTCAAGCTAGTGGCTTCAAGATAGAACAGGATATATTCTCTATATTTTTAAAGTCCTTACTCTATAGTAGCCTTAACAGTAGTCATTCTAAAGTTTTTAGATTCTAATTAAAATGGAAAAGCCTCTTATTTGGAGGACTACCTCTGTTGATCTAAATTAAATGTAAGGGAATATTTTTGAGATATTTTAATGAACCACAGAAAAAATATTTTTCCTAAAATGGACACAGGATGAACATCCCAGAATTTTATAATGCCAATTAAGAAATCTGCTACTATACCTCACTTCAACTTGGTTCACCAGTGTCTACAAGCAATACTGAAATTTTTAAAAGACAGTGTTAATATTATGCCCTAATCAAATGGCAAGCAGGACTCAATTGAAATGACTCACATTCTGTTTTTGGAGAGAGGTAGTGTATCTACCAGAGAAGGCAATGGCACCCCACTCCAGTACTCTTGCCTGGAAAATCCCATGGAAGGAGGAGACTGGAAGGCTGCAGTCCATGGGGTCACTGAGGGTCAGACAGGACTGAGCCACTTCACTTTCACTTTTCACTTTCATGCATTGGAGAAGGAAGTGGCAGCCCACTCCAGTGTTCTTGCCTGGAGATCCCAGGGACGGGGAGCCTGATGGGCTGCCGTCTATGGGGTCGCACAGAGTCAGACACGACTGAAGCGACTTAGCAGCAGCAGCAGCGTATCTGCTGCATGTGGATGGACTCAGAGTCCCGGGGCCAAGCTGGATCATGGCACAAGCAACAAGAAGTAGAAATCTGGGGTTTCTTGAGCTCTTTCTCTAGTCCTTTAGAGATGTCGATTCCTCTGGGGATAAATGTCTATGATTCTGCCTGTACTGTGCATGAATTATTAAATCCCGTAAGAAGCTTTGTGCAAACAAAGCTCTTTTCACTGACTTGAAAAACTGAATTTGAGAATATCAACATAATAATAAAAAAGTACTTTTCAAGTTTCTGACAAGAAGAATATATTTAATATAATGACCTCAGGTAGGTCTAGAAGATTTAGACATCTAAGTATCAAGTATAGGACTTTCAGCAAAATAATGTATTTCATGATGCCATCAAGGATGTACCTGATCTTTAAAAAAAAATAAATAACAGAAGGAGCATAAGCAAAACAGGACAGCTGGCAATGGAAAGAATAAATGCCTTTTCAAAAATAGCATGACTTACCTCATCTGTGTGGCAATATGTAGTTTAGAAAAAGACAGAATCTTTCCAGACTGTGATGGAAAAAAACAATGAAACAATCATTTTTCTAAAAATTCAACACAGATAAAGTTTAGCAGACATCTGTATTGGTACATTGTTGTTTGTTTTTCAATGATTCTTACTCCCTTCCTTCCTTTAAAAAGCTTCATAATGCGAGTTTTGGGGGCAGAGGAAATGTTTCTTCAAGCTAATTTTAATATAAACAGGTTCTGTGATTTTAGAACTTTGATAGCTTATTTGATGGGAGACTTTGAAATCCATGCTTTCTGAACTTAGAGGGAAAGTCTGGATAACCTTTAAGCATGAGTCTCTTGTCTATAGAGTTGATGGCTATAAGCTAATGAGACAGCACATAAGTCACCAGGAAAATCAATGTCATTACTTTATCTTTTATAGGCATTAATCTCCAGTGAGGACAATCTTTCATAACAAAAGTCTTCTGTATAACCAGGAAATAACTCACTGTCAGAATAAAAGGTCTTGGACAAGCTGGGCCATTTCTCTATTCAGCCCTTAATCATCCTCAGAAGGTCTTTGCGTCACAAAGTTTAGTCTTTAAAAATTAGACAGAATATTGACAACTTTTCAGAATTGAGTCTCAGCCTTCTCCAGAAACTGAGAAATTGTTGGTTTCTCTTAAAATGTTTACATCTAGTTTTCATAATCTCATTTTAGGATTTAAGCATCTCCGTTTTTGAAATATGTATTTATTCAACAATCATTATATTAAGCTAAAAAGCCCAGCTTTCTGGTGTTCCTGGAAGAATCAGAAGCTTGGGTTACAAGGGGTGTGGATTTTAGCAGGACAGCAGGTGGTTACTCTCCCAAGGGCCACTGCCCTACAGGGACCTCACTACTTTGGAGAGAACTTTGGGTCTATTGGCACTTGAGTCTGGCTCCTCTCATGTCAGATTTACTTCTCCAGGTTCCTGTCACAGGGGTGCAAACAAAAGAGACACGTGTTTGACTCTTTCTGTTTCTCATTTTGAGACCTAGATTTTGTCTGCTGCTTATTTCGAGTTTTATGTTCCACTGTCATTGATACTCAGATACCTAATTTGACTTCCAAATGCTGAAACAGTTTGAAGCATTGGTGATTATCATTTTCTGTGGAGCCCTACTACAGCCGTCACTCTCTGCTGGCCATCGTACTCCGGCCAGTGATGGGTTCTTGTTCCGGCCACCCTGGGCAGTGGTGCTTTTGAAAGCACCACTCTGACACTGTCTCATCCAAGCCCCAAACTAATAAAACAGTAACAACAAAGACTTTGCTTCCTTTTCCCTTCTGCACAAGAGACACTATGGCTAAGTAATGTGCAGGGCCTTTCACAAGGCAAGACTGGAGTTGTCAGGTATCTGCATGAGCCCTGAAACCCTATGTGCCTGGGACCCTTCTTCTTAATTCTGATCCCCTTTGTGGCAACTTAAAATGTCCTTTTGCTTTGTGCTGAAATAGACACACTGTCCTTCTGGGCATCTTGAGTTACAGCTATTTGCATTTCTTAAATAGATAAACAGTTTTCATAAAGGCACAATAAGTAAAGACTGACATTTTATAGAAAAAAAAAGTATTTCAGGAAACTTTTCTTGGCCACTACATGTAAATTATCAAATGTACTGGTTTCCCTCCCGTGTACACACCTGCAGAACTCCATCTGGGTTATTAGAGATTCTGAGGATAAATGATCATATGAACTTAAAGATGTATCTTCCTTAAAGGAAAAGCATTCAGAATGCAAATTTGACAGAAAGACTTAGCAAAACTCACACATTCATTTTATTTTATTTTTTTATTTATTTTCATAAAAAGGAAGAAGTCAAAGTTAGGTGGAAATAGATGAAAACAACCCATGTAGTCCTTCGAGTTTCCAGCTCTACTTTTTTAAATGGTCAAAATTTGCATCATGATATGGGAAGAGAGATTTGTTACTGTAGAACTCTCTTCACAGATGGCCTTAAGTTATTGCTTCACATGAAAGCAATATACGGATCTTGGTACCACAAAGACTAAACCTTCACTTCTGTCATCTCTTTCTTCGAATCTCGGAGCTTAGTTTGATGAAGTCATTATGGTGATTCAGTCTGGAGTTTGTGGTATACACAGAGCAGCTCAGGAACCTCACCCTGGCCCCAGGTGGGACACAGAGCCCAGCTCTGTGAGCAGGAAGGACATGGAAATTTCCAAGCTTGAGATCTGGGCATTTTACAGGAAGTGGGCCTGGAGGCAGGGGCTTGAGTGAACACAGACAGTAAGCACCTGGAGGTAGTGAGGGTGGCCCTCCTGGAAGGCCCCAGGTGTGACAAAAGGAGGTATGGAGACAAGAAAAGCTTACATGAACTCACTGGAGAATCTAGATGTTAACTGGACGTGTGAGTCAGATGACAGCCTGGAGCTCTTTGGAATAGAGACTTTCCTTGTGTTACTGAAAGTGGGGTCTAGCTACTTGCTGCTTTAAAGCTAATACTCAAGAGTCAAGATTGGTGAAAAGGAAAGTCATTTTAGAGAGTGGCAACCAGGATAGAAGGTGGGCTCATGTTCAAAAGCTGATTCCATGCCCTCCCCATCACCCTCCCACACACACACACACTGACAGTCAGCAGGCAAGTGCTTTTTATAGATGGAGGGAGCGCTACCTGCACAAACAGCGCAGTCAGCTGTGACGGTCATCTTGAAACTGGTCATCAGGGTCTGATCATTGTCTTCTTGACTGCTGTAAGTACAGTTAGTCTTCAGTTCCAGGGTCGATTTGTTAACATTTCTTTGAGCCCAGTTCTAGGAATTGTGACACCTTATGTCATGGCTACAGCCTGGGCGTCGTGTAGTTAACTTCTTCCAGCTGGTGGGGTTTCAGTATCTACAAGACAGCTCTCAGGATGTGGCTCAGAAAATTGTCTGCAGCCCTTGAGGAGAAACTGAACATCCTTGACCTTGTTTAATGGCTAAACTATTATTATTTTGTTCTGTTTGAGTGCTCTCTCACTTCTCTGATTAAGCTTATTATTTGAGTAAATTTTTTCTACAGACAAAAGGCAGGTGGAGGAGATGGGGTGAGGGCTGGGGGAAGGGGTGGTGGGGGAAGGACTGTACTGTCTTGCTGGGCTTTGGTCATAAGTATATTAATAGACAAGAACAAATAAAGTGGTCAATCCCAAAAAACAAACCAGTGGTTAACAGATAAACCCAATCAAGACCCACATGTACTTCCATGCTTTTAAATTCAGAGTCTTGTTTTTCTTTCTACATGTCAAAGGACATTTAACAACCTAGGCTGTTTCATCGGTGTTTGAACGCCAATACAGACACCACAGTGACTTCTTTCTACTCATCCCTCCCCTCCTTGCTCACAGGTTTTGACCTAGTGAAATGTGAGGACCCGGGGACTCCTACCTATGGCTACAGGATCCGGGATGAAGGCCACTTCACCGACACGGTCGTGCTGTACAGCTGTAACCCGGGCTACGCTATGCATGGCGGGGGCACTCTGACCTGTCTGAGTGGAGACCGGAGAGTGTGGGACAGGCCACTGCCTTCCTGTGTAGGTGAGTTGCCTGCAAGCGTGCGCTGGGGGCAGGAAGTCCAGGGTCCTCCGACTTGATTCTCCCAGAGCAGGGAGACTTCTACTGGTCTTTCTCCAGTGTGGGTTTAATCCTGATATTTGCGAGAGGCTTTCCTGGTGGCTCAGTGATAAAGAATCCATCTCCCTGCCCCGTAGGAGACCCAGGTTCAGTCCCTGGCTCGGGAAGATCCCCTGGAGGAGAGCATGGCAACCCACTCCGGTATTCTTGAATCTCATGGACAGAGGAGTCTGGTGGGCTACAGCCCATGGGTCGCAAAAAGTGGGACACAACTGAGCCTGAGTGACTCAACAGCAAAGACAGTGTTGTGAGTCTTTGTGTGTGTGTGTGTATGTGGGGGAGGTAGGAAAAACACATCTCCTAGTACTGTTTTATTGAGAAGTGTAGAATAAGTATTATTAGATACTATATATAGAAGAAGTGCAGAAGGCAATGGCACCCCACTCCAGCACTCTTGCCTGGAAAATCCCATGGATGGGAGGAGCCTGGTAGGCTGCAGTCCGTGCTAAAGGTCAGACATGACTGAGCGACTTCCCTTTCACTTTTCACTTTCATGCACTGGATAAGGAAATGGCAACCCACTCCAGTGTTCTTGCCTGGAGAATCCCAGGGACAGGGGAGCCTGGTGGGCTGCCATCTATGGGGTCGTGGAGAGTTGGACATGACTGAAGTGACTTAGCAGCATAGAAGAAGTAGTATTAGCAAATATAGAAGCATATATAGAATTATATAGAGAGGTATTATTACTTCTTCTATATACAGAATTATTATTAGATACTTCTTCTGTACACAGAAATATCACTAGATTCATAACATGCCATTTCACTGTTTCACTGTTTCACTCTCTTGACTTTGCACAGAGGAGACTGACTGGGGAATAAGTAAATTTAGAAAAGCAGTGACAGGGACAGGAAGATGCTGTGATTGTTTTCCTGTGTATGCAACATGAATGTGATGGTTTGGGCTTTTCAAGGTGGTTAAAGTGAAGCCTGTAAGGCCTGGAGTAAACTTATCCATTTTTCGAATCCATTACAGCGGAATGTGGGGGGCGGATCCACGCTGCCACTTCAGGACGCATCCTGTCTCCGGGATACCCTGCTCCCTACGACAACAACCTCCACTGCACCTGGGTGGTAGAGGCAGACCCGGGGAAGCCATCAGGTACTCGTTTTATTGGGTTTCAGTGATTTGAGAATAGAAGCATGTCTCCTATTCTTGTAGTGAAGATAGTAGTACATCTCTTATTATCCATGATTAGATTTAAGTTTCTGAGTCAAAGGAGAAAATGTAAACACATAGCCAAATTTTTCATTGTCTTGCATGCTCACTTTGGTATTCCTATGAAAACGTGTGTTAAGGCATCCGTAGTAAAGATAAAAAGAAATTAAGTACATCAGCTAGCTTTGGCTGCATGACAAGTGGGCCCCCAAAACTTGGTCGCTGAAGACAATGACTTAGGTGCTCATGACTTTCTGAGTTGCTGGGCAGTTCTGGTTGCTTGGGGTGTGTGGTCCAGAGGGCCTCATGCAGGTGGGGGGGGGCCTTCACTGGATGATTAAAGGTGGGAGTCTCTCTGCATCAGGTTCGGTTCCCTTAGGAAACTAGTGATGATGGAATTTTCCTTAGAAGCAAAACATGGAGGCTTTTCAGATTTCTGTTTGTATCACATTTGCTGGTGTTCCATCTGCCAAAACACATCTCAGGGGAGAGAAAATGTTTGAAGAAAACATTCCACCTTTAATGGGAAAAGACCAGTCCTAAATGGTGCTACTTTTAAATTAACAAGTAAACCAATGAAAAGTAATTTTTGAAAGTAAATCCTCCATGTACCAAAAGGGTGTGTCAAAACCACAGTACAGTATGTAAAGCAAGAGGACATGGACATTTCAGTTAAAACTCAGTTGTTCTTTAAGTGAAGAACACGCTGAGAACATGCATTCTGTAGTCATAGCTCTTGAAGTCCCCTTTTTTCTCCCATCACCTCTCCTCTTTCATTCTTTTGAGTTAATTAAAAAAACAACAACAACTCTGTTCGGACTTCCCTGGTGGCTCGGTGGTGAAGAATCCGCCTGCCAATAGGGCCTTCACTGGATGATTAAAGGTGGGAGTCTCTCTGCATCAGGTTCGGTTCCCTTAGGAAACTAGTGATGATGGAATTTTCCTTAGAAGCAAAACATGGAGGCTTTTCAGATTTCTGTTTGTATCACATTTGCTGGTGTCCCATCTGCCAAAACACATCTCAGGGGAGAGAAAATGTTTGAAGAAAACATTCCACCTTTAATGGGAAAAGACCAGTCCTAAATGGTGCTACTTTTAAATTAACAAGTAAACCAATGAAAAGTAATTTTTGAAAGTAAATCCTCCATGTACCAAAAGGGTGTGTCAAAACCACAGTACAGTATGTAAAGCAAGAGGACATGGACATTTCAGTTAAAACTCAGTTGTTCTTTAAGTGAAGAACACGCTGAGAACATGCATTCTGTAGTCATAGCTCTTGAAGTCCCCTTTTTTCTCCCATCACCTCTCCTCTTTCATTCTTTTGAGTTAATTAAAAAAACAACAACAACTCTGTTCGGACTTCCCTGGTGGCTCGGTGGTGAAGAATCCGCCTGCCAATGAGAATCACTTTGACCCCTGATCTGGGAAGAGTCCACCTGCCTCAGCTAGGCCTGTGTGCCACAGCTACTGGGGTCTGTGCTTTAGAGCCCCTGCTGAGCAACGAGAGGCCATCACAGTGAGAAGCCTGAGCACCACAGCTAGAGAGTAGCCCCCGCTCTGTGCAACCAGAGAGAAACCTCCCACAGCAACGAAGACCCAGCAGCAGCCACAAATAAACACTTATAAAAAAGGAGAAGGAAAAAAAAAAACACCCCGAGACAGTCTTAACCACTCCCTCCAATCCTCTTCCTGTTGTCCATGTTATTACACCGACCAGAGTTTAAAAGAATCTGGGCATCAGCTCCTTTAAATATGAGAAAAATCTGAAAGAGACATGTGCAAAGCAGAAACCTCTTTCTGGGGCAAGTGGATATATGAAAACATTCAGGAACTAGTGAATTTTGTCCTTACTCACAAATGGTTTGCCCTGCAAACTTAGTAAACATATCCTCCTGTACCTTTAATAAGATGCGATGCTCAGGAGTGAGGCAGCCTGCTCATCCCATTCGGTGACACTCGGTTTCTCTCTGATGGCCTCTATCCTCCATGAAATTCACCAGACTTAATCTTGACATTTGATCACATCAACATCTTGGGAGTGTGTTAAACTCACATGGAACAAACTATTACCACTTTCAAACCCTCCAAAATAAATATCCTAATCATATACGTGGAACAAGAGAAGGAATTTAGATAATATAAATGTTGTAAAGTAAGTCATTTAAATAATTCATTTAAAAATTTAAGTGTCCTTAGTTAAGAAAAATGACTAATTAGGTAATTGTACCATCTATTGAGGCACAAATAGGGCATGTTTGAATAAAAGAATTTGAGTCTGTATTCTTCATAAAGGGCTCTGCAGATGGCTCAGTGGTAAAAAATCTATCGGCCTGCCAATGTAGGAGACTCAGGTTCAGTCCCTGGGTTAGGAAGATCACTTGGAGGAGGAAATGGCAACCCATTCAATATTTATGCCTGGAAAATTCCATGGACAGAGGAGGTGGCAGGCTATAATCCATGAGGCTGCAAAGAGTTGGACACAACTCAGTAACCCAACAACAACATTCTTCATAAAAATCAGCAGTTACTTACCAGTGAACTATATAGAATTAAGTATTACTTCTTAACTTTAAATTCCTGAATGCTTGATCTAAATGATATAAAAGCTGTTAAACTGAATTTAATTGTGAAAAACCTCTAGGAACCATCTGTGAGTCATGAAATTACTTTACATAAACAGGATATCTTTCCTCTTAGGCAGATTTCAAATTTTTCTACTTCTTTTTAAAAATTTATTTATTTTGATTTTAATTGGAGGCTAATTACTTTACAATATTGTGGTGGTTTTTGCTGTACATTCACGCGAATCAGCCATGGGTATACATGTGTTCCCCATCCTGACCCTCCCTCCCGCCTCCCTCCCCATCCCATCTCTCTGGGTCATCCCAGTGTACCAGCCCTGAGCACCCTATATCATGCATCTAACCTGGACTGGTGATCTATTTCATATATGATAATCTATATGTTTCAGTGGTATTCTCTCAAATCATCCCACCCTCGCCTTCTCCCACAGAGTCTAACAGTCTGTTCTTTACATCTGTGTCTCTTTTGCTGTCTTGGATATAGGGTCATCATTACCATCTTTCTCCAGGTAAGAATACTGGAGTGGGTTGCCATTTCCTTCTCCAGGGGATCTTCCCAACCCAGGGATCGAACCAGGGTCTCCCGCATTGCAGGCAGATGCTTTAACCTCTGAGCCACCAGGGAGCCCAAATTCCATATATCTGCATTAATATACTGTATTGGTGTTTTTATTTCTGACTTAATTTGCTCTGTATAATAGGCTCCAGTTTCATCCACCTCATTAGAACTGATTCAAATGCATTCTTTTTAATATCTGAGTAATACTCCATCGTGTATATGTACCACCACTTTCTTTTCCGTTCATCTGCCGATGGACACCTAGGTTGCTTCCATGTCCTGGGTATTGTAAACAGTACTGTGATGAACACTGGGGTACACGTGTCTCTTTCAATTCTGGTTTTCTTGGTGTGTATGCCCAGCAGTGGGATCACTGGATCATAAGGCAGTTCTATTCGCAATTTTTAAAGGAATCTCCACACTGTTCTCCATAGTGGCTGTACTAGTTTGCATTCCCACCAACAGTGTAAGAGGGTTCCCTTTTCTCCACATCCTCTCCAGCATTTATTGTTTGTAGACTTTTTGATAGCAGCCATTCTGACTGGCATGAGATGGTACTTCATTGTGGTTTTGATTTACATTTCTCTGATAATGAGTGATGTTGAGCATCTTTTCATGTGTCTGTTAGCTATCTGTATGTCTTCTTTGGAGAAATGTCTGTTTAGCTCTTTGGCCCATTTTTTGATTGAGTCACTTATTTTTCTGGAATTGAGCTGCAGGCATTACTTGTATATTTTTGAGATTAATTCTTTGTCATTTGCTTCATTTGCTATTATTTTCTCCATTCTGAAGGCTTTTTCACTTTTTTTATAGTTTCCTTCATGTGCAAATCTTTTAAGTTTAATTAGGTCCCATTTGTTTATTTTTGCTTTTATTTCCATTACTCTGGGAAGTGGGTCATAGAGAATCCTGCTGTGATTTATGTCAGAGAGTATTGCCTATGTTTTCCTCTAGGAGTTTTATAGTTTCTGGTCTTACATTTAGATCTTTAATCCATTTTGAGTTTATTTTTGTGTATGGTGTTAGAAAGTGTTCTAGTTTCATTCTTTTACAAGTGGTTGACCAGTTTTCCCAGCACCACTTGTTAAAGAGATTGTCTTTACTCCATTGTATATTCTTGTCTCCTTTGTCAAAGATAAGATGTCCATAGGTGCGTGGATTTATCTCTGGGCTTT
>SJXQ01003507.1:64836-79916 GCA_006408695.1 Aepyceros melampus
CAAATTGTGAAATTATTTGTTCTAGTTCTCTGAAAACTACGGTTGGTAGCTTAATAAGGATTGCATTGAATCTATAGATTGCTTTCGGTAATATACTTATTTTCACTATATTGATTCTTCTGATCCATGAACATGGTATATTTCTCCATCTATTTGTGTCATCTTTGATTTCTTTCATCAGTGTATTATAGTTTTGTATGTATAAGTCTTTTGTTTCTTTAGCTAGATTTATTCCTAAGTATTTTATTTTTTTCATTGCAATGGTGAATGGAATTGTTTCCTTTTTTAATATAAATTTATTTAATTAGAGGCTAATAACTTTACAATATTGTATTGATTTTGCCATACATCAACACTGAATCCGCCATGGGTATACATGTGTTCCCCATCCTGAACACCCCTCCCAACTCCCTCCCCATCCCATCCCTCTGATTTCTCTTTCTGCTTTCTCATTGTTAGCATATAGGAATGCAAGGGATTTCTGTGTGTTAATTTTATATCCTGCAACTTTACTGTATTCATTGATTAACTCTAGTAATTTTCTGGTGGAATCTTTAGGGTTTTCTATGTAGAGGATCATGTCATCTGCAAATAGTGAAAGTTTTACTTCTTCTTTTCCAATCTGGATTCCTTTTCTTTCTTTTTCTGCTCTGATTGCTGTGGCCAAAACTTCCAAAACTATGTTGAATAGTACTGGTGAGAGTGAGCATCCTGTCTTGTTCATGATGTTAGAGGAAATGCTTTCAATTTTTCACCACTGAGGATAATGTTTATTGTGGGTTTATCATATATGGCTTTTATTATGTTGAGGTATGTTCCTTCTATTCCTGCTTTCTGGAGGATTTTTATCATAAATGGATATTGAATTTTGTCAAAGGTTTTCTCTGCATCTATTGAGATAATCATATGGTTTTTATCTTTTAGTTTGTTAATGTGGTATATCACATTGATTTATTTGCAAATAGTGAAGAATACTTGCTTCCCTGGGATTAAAGCCCACTTGGTCATGATGTATGATCTTTTTAATATGTTGTTGGATTCTGTTTGCTAGAATTTTGTTAAGGATATTTACATCTATGTTCATCAGTGATATTGGCCTGTAGTTTTTTCTGGTGGCATCTTTGTCTGGTTTTGGTATTAGTGTGATGGTGGCTTAATAGAATGAGTTTGGAAGTTTATCTTCCTCTGCACTTTTCTGGAAGAGTTGGAGTAGGATAGATGTTAGCTCTTCTCTACATTTTTGGTAGAATTCACCTGTGAAGCCATCTTTTCTAGGGCTTTTTTTTTTGTTGGAAGATTTCTGATTATGCTTTCAATTTCTGTGCTTGTGATGGGTCTGTTAAGATTTTCTATTTCTTCCTGGTTCAGTTTTGGAAAGTTGTACTTTTCTAAAAATTTGTCTATTTCTTCCAAGCTGTCCATTTTATTGGCATATATTTGCTGATAGTAGTCTCTTATGATCCTTTGTATTTCTGTGTTGTCTGTTGTGATTTCTCTGTTTTCATTTCTAATTTTGTTGATCTGATTCTTCTCCCTTTGTTTCTTGATGAGTCTGGCTAATGGTGTCTATATTATTTATCTTCTCAAAGAACCAGCTTTTAGCTTTATTGATTTTTGCTATGGTCTCTTTTGGTTCTTTTGCATTTATTTCTGCCTTAATTTTTGTGATTTCTTTCCTTCTACTAACCCTGGGGTTCTTCATTTCTTCCTTTTCTAGTTGCTTTAGGTGTAGAGTAATTTATTTATTTGATTTCTCTCTAGTTTCTTGAAGTATGCCTGTATTGCTGTTAACCTTCCCCTTAGCACTGCTTTTACTGAATCTTATAGGTTTTGGGTTGTTGTATTTTCATTTTCATTCATTTCTATGCATATTTTGATTTCTTTTTTTATTTCTTCTGTGATTTTTTGGTTATTCATAAGTGTGTTTTTTAACTTCCATATGTTTGTATTTTTAATAGTTTTTTAAAATATAAATTTATTTATTTTAATTGGAGGTTAATTGCTTTACAATATTTTATTGATTTTGCCTTAATAGTTTTTTTTCTTATAGTTGACATCTAATCTTATTGCACTGTAATCAGAAAAGATGTTTGAGATGAGTTCAATTTTTTTGAATTTACCAAGGCTAAATTTATGGAGAAGGTTCTGTGTGCACTTGAGAAAATGGTGAAATTTTTTGTTTTAGGGTGAAATGTACTATAGATATCAATTAGGTCTAACTGGTCCATTGTATCATTTAAACTTTGCGTCTCCTTGCTAATTTTCTGTTTAGCTGAGCTGTCCATAGGTGTGAGTGGGCTATTAAAGTCTCCCACTATTGCACTACCATTAATTTCCCCTTTCATACTTGTTAGCATTTGCCTTACATATTGCGGTGCTCCTATAATGGGTACATATATATTCATAATTGTTATATCTTCTTGGATTGATCCTTTGATCATTATGTAGTGTCTTTCTTTGTCTCTTTTCATGGCCTTTGTTTCAAAGTCTATTTTATCTGCTGTGAATATTGCTACTCCTGCTTTCTTTTGGTCTCCATTTGCATGAAATATCTTTTTCCAGTCCCTCACTTTCAGTCTGTATGGGTCCCTAGGTTTGAGATGAATCTCTTGTAGACAGCATATATAGGGTTCTTGTTTTTGTATACATTCTACTTCTTAAACACCCTCTTGTGATTTGTTTCCCAAGAACCAGAAAAGAGCACTTGTTCCCCTAAATGCAAAGCAAGTGACAGACACTCTGCAGGTGAATCTAATCTTCATTAACATTTTAATTAAAAAAGAAAATAAATTAATAAAGAATAAGATTAAGTAATAAAAAAATATACAACTTTTTTTTTAAATCATGAACTAACTTTGTCATTTAACCATTAATGTTCTAGGAAAACAAAAATACTGCCTACACCAATTTGTTGCTTGGGGAATTTTTCTTCTTGTGCATATCTTTTAAGCTACTCAGTTTGTAAATTAATCTTTTTATTTAAGGCATAAAATCCTTCCTAATAAGGAAGTTAGGAAGCAAACATCAGCTCTTATAATCAATTTACTCTGTCAATATCCAGCTTTATCCCAAAATGTTTCGGTGATTTTGGTTCATTAAGAAATTATGTACTGCTCTTAGTATGGCAGTCTGGAAAATAACATACTTAAAAGTACATAATATATAATTTTAGATCTAAAATGGTACTGACACCAAGAAAAATTAGAGCTTGGTCTCAGCTTGGATGTTTTTTGTCTAGTTTACTGAATCTTATTTATTTCATTGGTCAGAGACAATATTATCTCAACTGCTTGAAAGTGATGAATGTGTCAGTCATGTAGATATGAATCCAGAGATTAATTTTGTATTAAAAATTCTTAATATGAATGGAATGCCTTACCATACATTCTATTATGATTTGTTAAATGTCAATGTTTTTCAGTCTTAAAGAATAAATAAGCAACACAATCTCAGAAATTATGAAAGGCTTGGTTTCAACATTTCATGCCAATTATTACTGTGTTTATTTTTCTTTCTTTCTTTCTTTTTTTTTTTTTTGAGGCCCAGAGTGGTTTCTGATGTATCACTTTTTGTTCAAGATAATAGAAGACACAAAAATAGTTATTGTTATAGGGCACTTGGGTCTAAAAGACATTTATAATTTTCACACGCATCCTATAAAGCAGTTTCCAGAACTAAATTTAATTAAAACTCTAATCATAAGACACTGCAGTAAATTTAGCCACTTGAAGAGTTGTGAAAATATGTGTCTGAGACCCAGTACATTTCATTCTGAGCAAGCTGACATTTATACAGTAAAGGTAGCAGCATTGTAAACACTTCCCACAAACAGCATCAAGACAGTGTTTTGCATAATCATATGTCTACATTGTTCCTTGGCTTTCATTGCTTTTTCGCAAGTCTCTCTGGAAAATTCACTTTGAGAATATTTCTGTTCTTTCTTACAAAATTGCATTTGGCACGTGGTTGCTGCTATCACTCTTGTTGAGTCACTAAGTTGTGTCCTACTCTTTGTGACCCCATGAACTACAGCACAACAGGCTCCTGTGTCCTTCACTATCTCCCGGAGTTTGCTCAAATTCACGTCCATTGAATTTGTGATGCTATCTAACCATCTCATCTGCCCCCTTCTGCTGCCTTCAATCTTTCCCAGCATCAGGGGATTCTGTTAGAAATAGCTCATGCAGTATTGAGAACGTTAGAGGCCTATCAAACATGCCTTCTTTACCAGCTGAGCCACCAGGGAAGCTCCAATGTGGGAGACCCAGGTCCAATCCCTGGGTCGGGAAGATCCCCTGGAGAAGGGAAATGGCAACCCACTCCAATATTCTTGCCTGGAGAATCCCATTGACCGAGGAGCCTGGTGGGCTTGCAGTCCATGGGGTCACAAGAGTCAGACATGACTTATCGACTAAACCACTACCACTCAATATGCATTAAGACTGTCAAAACTGCTCCTGTGCAAACTTTTAAGGAAAGTGCAATGTAGAGTGTGGTCCCGGCTGTGCTGGGCTATATGGAAATTAGGGGGAAGATCTGGTCTGTAGATCTAGGATAATTTTAAATTAATTTTGACCAACTTTCAAGATCCCTGTGAGACACAGGCTCAGAAAATGATTCCACTTAACTGGACATTTTTCTCTGAGTTTGAGGTCAAGCTGTGGAAAATGTGCCAGGAATATGAGTCACAAGTTTTTTGATGACATGACCGACAGGCTCGGGGACAGGAATCAAAACATCTCAAATGGCCTTTTTCTTTTAGGACCACAGTGGGATATCCCATTTATTTTTGTGGATAACTGAGGAAATAAGCAGTCAAGAGAATTCCAGCCCTCCAAAGAGAAGAGAGCAGCAGCACTAAAAAGTCTGCCCTGTGTGTGAGGCTGGGCCCCAGCACTCCTTAGCCAGAGCCAGGAAAGCAGCTGCAGGGTTTAGAGAGCCAGACCAGCCACCTGCAGGGGGTGGGGCAGAACCCTGCAGGCACCCCTCACAGGGGCAAGATCCTGATACAAGCGATTTTAGTCACCTTGCTTCATGAAAGTGCACCAGTGCTGCAGCAACAGGGCTCATTCACATCTAGCTACCTTTGCAGATGTGGCGTGAAGGGCTTCATGAGGCACAGATTTCCTCTTAGCCCTTCAGTCTCAGCATAAACCAGACACAGCTGATCATGTCATGTACCTTCCAGCGCAGGATCGCTCACCAGGCATCTTAGTTCAAACACAGACAGCAAAGCACGTCCTTGGGTTTCTGCTTTGTCTCCCAGTGGTGATCCCACTTGACACTACAAGAATGGATCACCAGAAGGGGAACTGGCCAATGAACATGAAAGTGTAGGAAGAACTGAAAAGTGATTAACTCTGGAAGTGAAACTCTAATCACATATGAATGGGGTTTGCCACGGGCGGAGTTCCTCACGCTGGCCCCCGGCATCTAGGAGAAATAGTTAATTGAGAAGTGGGGGATTGGCGTGGCTGCTGATCCAGAGACCAATGCCTCACAGACACCCTGCAGGCACACCTTCAGGATAACTATTATCATTTCTTCCAAGCCTCTTTACTCCTGATCTTTGTTAATGCTTGTCTTCCTCCAAATGGTGGAGGTTTTTATTTTCAATAGTAATATGTTTTGCTCTTCCTTATTTTTCAGTCCCCAATCTCCAATATTTTCCCAACTGGAAAAAAAAAGGTATTAATCTATTGATATACCTCTTCATAATAGGTTCTGAGGAAAAAAAAAATCAGCTGCATGTGAGCCAAAGCCTCGTCAGCTCTCTCCTTGTTTGTGTCTCTTCTGTCCCTGACGCCCGGTTCCTACTTCACGGCGTTACTCTGCTCTCACTCTAACCTTCTCCCTGCCCAGCCCCCGCATCCGCCCTTCACCCCTCCTGCTCTCAGGCAGCCTGGGCTGATTGGCAGGTGTGAGCTCCTTAGACAGAAACACCCTCCGGACTTCGTGTCCGGTCCCCTACAGGTGTGGCCTGATGACTCACGTGCACACTAGGCTCAGCGCAGGTGCAGCGTGCGTGAGTCTCCAGTCCCAGCTTTGTCCTCACGGCTGGCTTTCCACCTGTGCTCCTCGCAGTCTCTGACTGTTGCCCCCTCCTAAATCCTTCCCATCCTTGGGAACCGAGTTAGAAGGTCAACCAGAATTTCATTTTTATCCCCTCATCTACAAATAGTCTGCTTTCTTCTCTGAACTCAGTGTCTGTCCCACCGCCCCTTCCTTCTGAAGTAGGGCCGTCACTACACAACAGAACATCCCGGCCAGCCTCTGAGCATCCGGGCTCCTGCCTCCCTCCCGCACCCGTGTGGCCGCACATCTTGGTAATTCCACGTCTGGAGCCCCCTTGTCCAGACTCCCATGATTCACTGGGCCTATTATCAGACCATCCTGCCGGCTTTCTCCCAACCACTGCTCCCACACTTAAGGAACCTGTTTTTTTTTTTTTAATTATAATATTAATTTTATGTGGTTGAAAAATGAACGTATAGACATCTTCAAAAGCATTTTTTTTAAAAAGGCATGCATTTCCCCCATATTGGACATCATTGTTACCATGTTGACATATGTCTTATATGGACTTTTAAAATTTTTATTTATTTTGTATTAGAGTATAGCCAATCAACAAAATGTGACAGTTCCAGGTAAACAGCGAAGGGACTCAGCCATGCATATCAGTTCAGTTCATTTCAGTCGCTCAGTCGTTTCTGACTCCTGCGACCATGCATATACATGTATCCATTTTCCCCCAAACTCCCCTCCCACCCAGCATAACGTACATAAACCTTTACATAAGCTACAGTATGGGTAACCACAATTAAATATTGTTTCTTTTGCTGGTTGTTTACAAGATTTCCAATTTTCATCATTTCTAGTTTTCAATATTACATGTAATTATATGGCAAATAGTATCACAAGTAAAGCTTTGCTTCTATTGATAATTAATACCTTGGAATAAATTCTTAGGAAGATTCTTTCTGGGTCAAATGATTGAATCATTTTTATGTGTCTTAATACAAATAGTTCTATCAAACAAAGCTGATCATATCACTTGCCCACTTTAAAAACATACATACTTTGCTCATTAGGTGCAGAATAAACTCAAGTTCAGCTTCATGGTATTCAAAGTTACTTATTTTCTCAATTTTTGAAATACTAGAAAACTGTGGCAGGAAGATAAAAAGCCTGGAACCACAATTAAATATTGTTTCTTTTGCTGGTTGTTTACAAGATTTCCAATTTTCATCATTTCTAGTTTTCAATATTACATGTAATTATATGGCAAATAGTATCACAAGTAAAGCTTTGCTTCTATTGATAATTAATACCTTGGAATAAATTCTTAGGAAGATTCTTTCTGGGTCAAATGATTGAATCATTTTTATGTGTCTTAATACAAATAGTTCTATCAAACAAAGCTGATCATATCACTTGCCCACTTTAAAAACATACATACTTTGCTCATTAGGTGCAGAATAAACTCAAGTTCAGCTTCATGGTATTCAAAGTTACTTATTTTCTCAATTTTTGAAATACTAGAAAACTGTGGCAGGAAGATAAAAAGCCTGGAAAGTAATTTACTATAATCCTAGATGCAAAAGATAGCATCAGTTTAAAATTTGGTGTATAGGTGTGTAATTTCTTAAAGGAAACATATATATATATATGTTTAATTATTTAAACAATTAATTAATGTCTACTTGTTTAATTATTTTTGAAAAATAGAATCATACCTTAATATTATTCTGAAGATTTTCTTCAGTCAATAAACATGGTCAAAGTTTTATATCCTTACTTGTAATTCCACCTCATTCTATTTAGTTGTGGAAGAAGATTCCATTGCCTGAATGCACCATCATTTATTTAAACTGTACCCTATTGGGATATTCAGATTGTTTTCAGCTTTTCACTGATACCAGCCACCTAACATCTTCCCAATATATCACCTCGAGGGTACTTCCTATGATGAATTTCTAAAGCTAGACTTGCTGTTTATGCACATTTAAATCTTTATGGCCATTACCAAATTGCTTTTAAAAAGAGAAGATATGGCCTCCAATAGCATATGAAAAGGTGGAGTCTCCACATTCTCACTGAAACAGAATGAAGTATCATTATCTCAGCCAATCTGGTAGAAAAAAAAAAATCTTTACATCATTTTACTTGTTTTATTTGTAACTTTTGCACTTTCACACTCAGCGTGTTCATGAGTGTGTTTGTTTAGTCACGTTCTGTCTCATCCTCTTATTGAATTATCATTGCTATTTCTCTCTGCCTGACAAGACCCTTCCCAGACATCTTGAACAGAATAAACATACCTGACACTTCATTCATCCGATGCTCTGTCCACATGTATTAAAGCTTGTGACACTGTACATTGCAAAGTGTATTTTCTCTTCTTTCTTTATTTTTTAAATTGTGAAAATATGATAAGACATTTACAAAAGACTTGGAAAGTTGCATACAGTTCCACTATATCTTACGGTTATTTTTAAGTAGATAAATTAAGATCTTTAATTGGAGTTTCATTATCAAAGTCTCAAAAATTAATGGAATGAACAGACAGAAAAGTAGAAAGATACAGTAGACCAGAAAATCACAATGAACAAATTCAACATAACTAAGATTTACACAATTTTCACACAATAGCAGGATACAAATTCTATTCAAGTTCCCATACACTGTAAACCAGGAGACACTGTAACATATACAGGGACATAAAACAAGACGGAAAAATTTCTTGGTCTAAAGGCATTGAAATCACACAGAGTGTTCTGTTTATCTCTGTGGAATTGTTAGAAATCAATATCAAAAGATATGTGGAAATCACCCACATATTTTCAAGTGCAATATGACATTTACTAGGAGAGATCTTTGACTTAGCCATGAAAGCCTCAATAAAGTTGGGCTGAATAAAACAACAAGGGTGATTGCAGTGAATAAAGATTTAAATGAGAAATTAATATCAAATATAGTTTTTGAAAAATCCGTGTGCTTGAAAATTAACTGTTCAGCAAAGTGTATTTTTTTTCTTGAATGACTCTGTCTGAAATAAATAGTAGTTTCTTTAGGATGGTACTTTTTAAAATCAGTTTTTAAACTTTCCCTACTTAGTAGTATAATGTCTGCATATTGACTTTAATTATTTTTTAATGAAAAATGATCATTTCTTTATCTATATTAAAATGTTGTTATATCATTGTTGGACTTCCTTGGAGGCTCAGTAATAAAGAAGCTGCCTGCCAATACAGGAGACAGGGGTTCAATCCCTGGGTCAGGAACATTCCCTGGAGAAGGAAATGGCAACCCACTCCCATATTCTTGCCTGGAGAATTCCATGGACAGAGAAGCCTAGTGGGCTGCAGTCCATGGGGTTGCAAAGAGTCAGTCATGCCTGAGTGACTAAACAAGAACCGCAGTATCATTTGTGAATTTGCATGGTATTTCCCAAATGGCGAAACTTACAGCCCCAGGGTGGATCTCCATGTCGTTGTCTATGCCTTCTCATTAGCATGGATCGTAGCCACATAAAACTATCCCAATAACAACTGTACGGCTTATTTATAAAAACTCCCTGTGGAGCCAGCAATCAGACCAGAGCCCAGGGTGTGCTCTTTGCACTCCATTCAGGCTCCATTCATTCTTAAGGATAATCGCTATCTTGACTTGAGGTGATTTTGCCTTACTTTGAACTTGATGAAAACCGAGTTCTACAGCGTGTCTTGATTTCCTCCACCTTCCCTCCCATTGGTACAGGAAAATTATCCCATTGCATTAGTAGCCGTGATTTGTTCATTCATTCTGTGTGCTGATGGGCACGTGGACTGCCTTTAGTCCGGGCCGAGGTTACTGCAGCGGTGCTGTGTGGAGTGCGCTCTCGTGCATTGTGCGGTGACTGTGTGTGTGCTCTCTCCCCGGCGCTCTGCACTCAGCTGTTGTGGGTGCTATCAGTTGATTTCCTGATGTGTCACACCTCCCCACTCCCGTCACAGTGTGGGTCCCTCCCAGGTCCTTCTGCTCTCACTGTGCCTGACCCTGATGGTCTTTCGTTTTAGTCATTCTGGTGGGTGTACAGTTGTTTTAATTTGCTTTTCCCTGATGACTGATCATGGCTATCATTTTTTCACATCTATTGGTCTCTTGAGTATCCTCTTTTATGAATTTTCAGTTGAAGTCTTTTGTCCATCTCTTTTTACATGGGAATACCTGTCTTTTACTTTTTGATTTTTCTATAGTTTTTATACATCTGAATGCAATCTTTTGTTGACTCTATATTCAGCAGCTATATTCTTATACTCTGGTCCCTCTTTCTGGTTTCATAATGATGTCTTTTGTTAAAGACAAGTTTTCCATTTCAGTGAATCAAATCCATTTTGGCTCATTTTTCTTTCATGGCTAGTGTGTTTATTTGTATTCAAATTGAGTTATATCCATTTTTATCTTAACATTTTCGTGTCCAGTTTAAGAAATCTTGCCTCTCTAAAGTTATAAAAACATTGTCTTAGGATTTTTGTAGAAGACTTATTTTATCTTCCACACTTACATGTCTTCATTCCATCTGGAATTAATTTTTGTGTATTATGAAGAAGATTCAAGGAATTTTGTTTTTGTCCACAGTGCAGTTCAATTGACCATTTGTTGATAAGCCAGTGTTTCTCCATTAACTGCAGTGCAAACTTTTTCACGAACCAGATAATTATATATATAAAACTGTCAACCTGGAATCTATGTTCAAACTGCCTATCATTCCTTTATAAGAGTTCCTGTTTTGCAAGTTATTCTGGCTATTCCTTGCAGCTTGTGGGATCTTATTTTCCTGACCAAGGGCCGAACCCTGGCTATGGCAGTGAAAGCCTGGTGTCCTAACCACTAGGCAACCAGGGAATGCCTATGTAATTACTGTGAACACACAAAATACTATTTGATGTATATTCACCAGGCATATATGACTCTTTAGGAGAAACTAGTATCTAGCTAGGAATATATTTTATACAAACAAAGTAAATAAATTATTTGGAGACACTGGAAATTGCACAGCACACCTCTTATAATTCTTTATGACTCATAAATCAAACAGGTAACACATTAGTAAGGTTACAGAGGATTTGATCCATGCAATTACTGAACTTATTTAAAGGAGTTATATAGCCTTCAAGTAGAATTTGCACGTTCTCTTCAAGTAAATATGAAACATGTACAGATATGATCACAAACTAGAAGAAAGCTAATCAATAAATATCAATAAAACAGAGAATCACTTTCTTCTGTACTCCACATCCTGATCAAAATGTAATAGAAATAGAGAAGTACAGCAAGAAAGTAACAAAATGCATTCTCCATTTTGAAAATAAAAGACACATGATTAACAGATTAATGTAAAATTTACAGCCTTAAATGTAAGTATTAGAAAAAAGAAGATCACTGAAGATCAGTAAGTTAAACTTCCAGATAAGGGGATTTAAAACATAGTATCAAAATAAATTTTAAAAAGTAGACTAGAAAAATAGCAAACACAGTAAAAGAAATTAATGGAAGAAACAATGTAGAGAATTACCAAACGGGCAAACTGATTCTTGGAAAAAGTATCATTGAGTAGAAAAATAACAGACATATTCAGATAAAATTCAGGAAACCCAAATAACCAATATTAGAAGTGGAATAGAAATACACTCCTACAATAGAAATTATTTTTACAACAATAAAGAAAATAGTAGATTATATTATGTCAATATATTGGAAAAATCTTCCAGGCAAAAGAAAAAACTAGAGGAATGAGCTGATCCATTTAATAAGACTGAAATAACCTTCATATCAAAGAACAAGAGCTAGAAATAAAAATTAAGAGCTGAACTGTAAAATTATTCCTATTTATATAGTAAGAAAAATGACCTGTCTGATCATCTAAACAGGTTTAGAAAAAGTAGTTGAATAGAATTGAATGCATTTTCATGATCAACAGCACAAGTAGATAAAAACCTTCCTAGCATAGTGAGCAGCTGGGAACTTTTCTTAAATGATAGAGTATGTAATAAAATCTTTCCACAAGAATACAGTACCATACACAAGCAGGAGTAAGCGACACAGCAGGCATCACAGCATTGGGCAATCCGATGTGATGGGGTCAGTCAGCCTCGAGCCTCTTCTTCCCTCTGCCTAAGGCCTGTGATGGTCTCGTCTAGTCCCATGGTTAAAGCCATTTATGTGCTGAACACACAGGTTTACTCTTTCCTTCCAGACTTCTCTGCAAAGCTCCAGATTGGCATGAGCAGCCGGCTGCTCCCTGTCCAGCGGGCATCCTGAATTCACAGGCGCAAACCAGAACGCCTGGTCTTCCCACACCACAACCCCTGCCCTTGCACCCTCCCCTGCTCAGCCGTGACTTCCCCACGGCTCTGGTTCCTTACGCACAAGCCCTCGAGTGGCCTCGCACCCCTCTGCACCCCACAGGCCTCCCGCAGCCGTGGTTCCCACCATCACACCGTGCCCAGAATCTGCCAGCCGCTCAGTGCTCCCCGGACCACTCCTCTAAGCAGCACACCTCTGACTCCCGGTTCTGCCTTTCCCTGGAGAGCTTGTCAACACAAGCACAGAGTAGATTTCTTTTCCTAAATCACAGGTGGGGTGACTGCTTCACCACAAACACCGCCCTGGTGGATCACCCGGGGTGAGAGCCAGAACCCGCAGAAAAAGCTTCCACGCCCTGGGCCTCACCTTTCGCACCCCCGTCCACCCGCCTCATGTTTCTCCGGCCTTAGCTCTTCCGTAGGCCCCCTCTGTGCTCCTTACACTGCCTGCCCGCATGGTCTCAAACGCTGCGGGTGTGTCCTCTGTGTCGGGCTTTTGCTGGGTTCACTCTGCCCTCTCATCAAATGTGGGGCTTCCCTCGTCGCTCAGATAGTAAAGAATCTGCCTGCAATGCAGGAGGCTGGGTTTGATCCCTAGTTCAGGAAGATTCTCATCAAATAGAACAAACCTCTCATCTCCTTCAAGTCTCTACTCAAGGCTCTCCTCGCCAACATGGGTTATCAGCCATTCATTTAATTACTAAATACATGGGCTATCCAGCCATGTCATTTAATTCCTAACTCTACTCCCCGCCCTTCGATCCTGTCAAGGCTGATGCTGCTTATCCTGCTCTGCTTTTGTTTTTTTTCTCAGTGACATTTACTATCTACGAACATGCTACTTTCTTATGTTCTACAGTTTCTGGATTTTTTGCTCATCTCTTGACATTGCCAACTGTGCAAGCTCCATGAAGGCAGGGTTTTTCCTTTAGTTCACTGATATATCCAAAATTCCTAGAAGAGTGCTTGATAATAGTCGGTGCTCAAGAAGTGTTCCTTGAATTGTTGAACTGCATTGTGTACTGAAGGGGGTTTGGCTTAGACTCACAATAGTATGTTCAACCTCACAAATATTCAGGGAGATGTCATTTAAACAAGAGACCTTCCCACGACCATCAGATTTTCTCTTTATACAACTATTATAGGCTGATGTCATCAGGTATTGGTAAAGATATGGCAACACAGAGCCCTTTGTAATTTATTGTGAGACTGTATGTAGTTACAGTCACAGGGAGAACAACTTTACCATTTCTCTTTCTGAGCCTAGAGAGATCCAAGGATGAGCACTATTTATCATCATAAAATATACAGACTATCTTTCAGTAGAGGCCTAGACAAGTGAAGCATTTATTCTGCTTCTGAAGTGAGTTATCAAAGTCTATATCTCTAGTTTAGAGGAATTTCACCTAATGCTTAATGTAAAAAAGCAACTTGAGGGAATTCCCTGGTGGTTCAGTGATAAAGACTCTGCACTTTCACTGCTGAGAGCCCAGGTTTGATCCCTGGTCAGGGAACTAAGATCCCACGAGCTAGGCAGAGTGATCACATACAGAAACAAACAAAGCTACACATAAAAGCTAAAAAAAAAAAAAAAAAAAAAGCAACTTGAATATGCGATAAGCCAAAATTACATCTATTATGTAATTATTGTTAAACAGATAAAATAGTACTATATATTTTTGGAGATATGTATACACATATATGCATATGAAATATAAATGAGAAGAAACCATTGTGATTTCAGGAGGTGGAGAGGAGGGGGAGTAGGACTGTGTTATTAGCATAGATTTAAAAAAAATCTGAAGCAAATAGGGCAAAATGTTAAAATGATGGCGGGTATCCAAGTGTCTACTATATTCTGTGCTTTCCTCTATATAAAGATATTTTAAATTGAATGTTTAAAACTACATGCTTTATACTTTATTCAGGGTTAGATATTTTCCCTAAATATATAGTATGCACAAAGTGAGGAATATTTGTGCACAATTTTTTGTTTAATAGTTATTGTGATTTTTATCTTTCTTACAATTTCATGCAATTAGCAGTAAGTGAAAGAGGATAAAAGCATTCAGGAAATATAGATTTTTGTTGATATTAAACTCTTTTAACATTTGAATTTCCATAGATAGAACTACAGCTCTGCGGCTTCCTCTGACATAGAGATTTTTTAAGTTACTCTGAAAAAATATCTGTAAATCTGATAGAAGTATGATAAAATATTAGGAATAAAGGAGTTTATGCTACCCAGTTCCGCTTTTGTGTCGGTATCTCAAATCATGTGTTTTTCCTGAAAATAGACTGTATAAAAGCAGACACACCGGAAACTGAGTTCGCTCAGATGCAGGTAGACGGTGACCTCTTGGTGTGACCATCATCTCTGCCCGCGGCTCTGCTAGCGTGCATGCTGCCACCTCGTGGGGCGTTTTGGGAACAACACTGGCACCACAGGCGTCACAATCTGCCGTTAGCTTAGAACAAAGTTGTGTCAGACCCATCTTTGGTCAGCGTGCCCCAAAGACCTTTGAGTCGTGAAAAGAGCTGACGGTCTCCGAAGATCTGGTTTCAGCCCTGAGCACCCAGTGCAGCCAGCAGCTGCGAGGCCTCACTGTGTGCACGTGGGACGGGAGCCCCGGGCGCCGCTGTTGGCTGGCGGGCCCGCGGGGGGCTCCAGGCCCGCCCAGGACCTGCAGGCAGGGGCCGGCGCGCGCTGGGGGCGGGCTGGGCGCCGGGCCC
>SJXQ01003508.1:0-240320 GCA_006408695.1 Aepyceros melampus
GTGAAGATTGGGTTTTTAAATGTAAAAAATTGACAACAAATACCAAAAAGCAAAGATTAAAAATTTACCAGTCAAGGTTGGATTTTCAAAAATACAATATTAAAGAGAAGAAGAAAAACAAGAAAAAAAAAGTCACAGGAATTATTAACGACCAACACCACCAGCCACTCAAAAAAACCAACAAAAAATTGTATATATATGTATATATGGCATTTGCTTTAAAAATAGGGTCTTTTTTTTTTTGAAAAGTGATAGTAGGTTAAAAAATTTAAAATTAAAAGAGTAATAGAGGACTTTAAAAATTTTAAAAAAAAGGAGAAGAAAAAATAGGAAGAAAAAACAATCAAACAAAAACATCTACCAGAAAAAATAATAATACTAAAAGTAATAATAAAAAAAAGAACGGTTGAAAAAATAATAACAATTTTTCTGGGACTTTTTCTAGTGTTGTAGGCAGTGTGGGGTCACTTCCAAGGTGGTTCCCGCTGTTCAGCTTCCTCTGTTTGCTGGTCTCTTCAATGTCCTATTTCCGCCCTAACACAGAGGGGTGGTGGCAGTCACTCTTTTTTTTTTTTTTTTTCTTTTTTAGGCTCACTTGGTCAGTCGCGCTGTGGGGAGGGAGGGATGCTGCTACCAAATAGCTCTGGTGTATATTCGCAGTGTCTCAGCCCCGCTGGGCCTGCCCCTACACCTGGTGCACAACGCTCAGGCTCTATGTTTCTCCGCCAGAGACCGTTTGAGGCCAGCCCTAGGCTGCATGCACCTCCCTGGTCTAAGCCTCTCAGGCTTGGCGCACAGGTAGTCGCAGACTCGATTGTGCCTGCGCCTTGTGCCCTTCCCAGGACCGAGCAGTTCAGGTGTTCGGCGAGCGCAGTCGTGCGCCTTATCACCCTCTCCTGCTGCTCAGTTTTCCGGGTGTAACCCAGGACTCCTTTTCAGGTAAATTGTATCTGTCCAGCACCCTGGGAAGTCTCAGTTAGCAAAGAAGCCTGCTCGCAGTTTGATCAGCAAAGTCCCTCTGGGGCTGCGATTGCCACATTCCAGCCCTTACGGCTCTGGCTGCCGGTCACCAGCGGGGCTGGCGGGCAGCCGGCTATTTCTGTTCCATCCTTTGTTCTGTGCGCGGTCCTGGCGGTGTCTTATGTTCGAGCTTTTTGCGTGGTAACTGTCCCACAGTCTGGTGTGCTAGCCTGAGTTAGTTCGCTCCGGTTACACGCGGGCATTCCGGCCCGATTCTTAAGAAGCACTTCCGCCCGCGTCTTGCGCGCCTCCTTGCCCAGCCCCCACTTGCTAGTGGCAGATGCAGGCGTCTGCTCTACCTCTTTGCCGGGGGAATCACCGCCGAGCTTGCAACCTGCTGGTCTCAATCACCATTCATTTTTCCTCCCTGCCGTGTGCCTCCAAGATTGCCACAGATTTGGCAGTGAGAGTGCTTCCCGGCGTTTGGAAACTTCTCTCCCTTTAAAACTCTTTTCCCAGGACAGGCCTCCCTTCCCGGGATGGAGCTCCCTCCCCACCTCCTTTGTTTCTCTTTTCTTCTTCTGTGTTTTTCCTACCTGTTTTTGAAGACAATGTTCTGCTTTTCTGGATGCCTTATGTCCTCTGCTCGCATACAGAAGCTGCCCTGTAGAATTTACCCAGTGTTGAGATGTTCTTTTGATAAATTTGTGTGGGAGAAAGTGGTCTCTCCAAACCTATTCCTCCGCCATCTTATTTCAGTTCAAAATGGGCCATAGAGCAGTGGAGACAACTTGCAAGATCAATAATGCATTTGGCCTAGGAACTGCTATTGAAGGTATAGTGCAGTGGTGGGTCAAGTTTTGAAAAAGTCAAGAGCCTTGAAGATAAGGAGCATAGTGGCCAGCCATCAGAAGTTGAAAACGACCAATTGAGTCATCATTAAAACTGATACTCTTACATTACACAAGAAGTTGCTGAAGAACTCAACACTGACCATTCTGACTGACAGGAACAGCATTTACTGTCAGATTCCATCTGAGCCTGGCCCTTTCACATCTTAGAGCTTTCATTCATCAGACAGAGTGAATGTTAGACCCATCTCTTGAGATTGGATCTCAAGATCCCATTTGAAGCAAATGGGACTTGCTTCCCATTTGGCATTTGAAGCAAACTGGAAAAGTGAAAAAGTTTGATAAACGGATGCCTCATGAGCTGACCTAAAATCAAAAAATTATCTTTTTGAAATGTCATCTTCTCTTATTCTATGCAGCAACAATAAACTATTTCTTGATCAGATTGCAATGTGTAGTGAAAAGTGGGTACGACAACTGGCAATGACCAGCTCACTGGTTGGATTGAGAAGAAGCTCCAAAGCACTTCCCAAAGCCAAACTTGCACCCAAAAAAGGTCATGGTCACTGTCTAATGGTCTGCTGATACACTACAGCTTTCTGAACCCCAACGAACCCATATATCTAAGAAGTATGCTCAATAAATCAATGATATGTACAGAAAACTGCAATGCCTGCAGATGGCATTGGCCAACAGAAAGGGCCCAATTTTTCTCCATGACAGCTCCCAACTGCACATCACACAACCAATACTTCAGGAGCTGAATGAATTGGGCTACGAAGTTTTGCCTCATTCACCATATTCATCTGACTTGTCACCAACTGACTACCGCTACTTTTAAGCATCTCAACAACTTTTTACAAGGAAAATTCTTCTACAACCAGCAGGAGGAAGAAAGTGTTTTTCAAGTGTTTGTTGAATCCCAAAGCATAGATTTTTTTATGCTACAGGAATAAACATATTTTTCAACAAAAATGTATTGATTGTAATGGTTCCTATTTTGACTAATAAAGATATGCTTGAGCCTAGTTATAATGATTTAATATAATGGTTTGAAACCAAATTATGTTTGCACCAACCTCATAATTCATGTTTCTAACTTATTATATACTAGATGAAGGAAACCAGATTATGTTCCCCCCAAATATGCCCTTTTGTTGTAAAAATTCTTTTAAGCAGAGTGAGCAAGGAGTAAACACAGAAAAAGCCCCCCTTTTCTATCTAAAGGCAAGAAATAAATTTTCCTTTTACCGGAGATATCCCCTATTATCCAGAGATGGCATCAGAAGAATCTTTACCAAATTTTATTAAACTAATCTATTTCTTCCTACTTAAGGAAGATAAGGACTGCTGCTGCTGCTGCTGCTGAGTCACTTCAGTCATGTCCGACTCTGTGTGACCCCAGAGATGGCAGCCCACTAGGCCCCACCGCCGCTGGGATTCTCCAGGCAAGAACTCTGGAGTGGGTTGCCATTTCCTTCTCCAACGCATGAAAGTGAAACGTGAAAGTGAAGTTGCTCAGTCGTGTTCAACTCTTCGCGACCCCATGGACAGCAGCCCACCAGGCTCCTCCGTCCATGGGATTTGCCAGGCAAGAGTACTGGAGTGGAGTGCCATTGCCTACCTAATCCTAATTTCACATCCCTAGCCCAAACCCCATTGTCTTGTCAATTATTCACAAATTTATCTATTTATTATCTCCTCTAGTCACTTTTTGAACCATAAAGAAGGGTGAACACTGAAGAAATTATTCTTTTGAACTGTGGTATTGAAGAAGAGTCTTGAGAGCCCCTTGGATTGTAAGGAGACCAATCCAGTCAATCCTAAAGGAAATCAGTCCTGAATATTCATTGGAAGGACTGATGATAAAGCTGAAGCTCCAATACTTTGGCCACCTGATGTGAAGAACTGACTCATTTGAAAAGACCTTGATGCTGGGAAAGATTGAAGACAGGAGGAGAAGGAGATGACAGAAGATGAGATGGTTGGATGACATCACCAATTCAATGGACATTAGTTTGAGTAAGCTCTGGGAGATGGTGAAGGACAGGGAAGCCTGGTGTGCTGCAGTCCATGGGGTCACAAAGAGTTGGACAGGACTGAGTGACTGAACAACAACTAGTCACTTCTTAAGGTTTTCATTCTCTTGTGAAGGCACCCATGTATGTAAAAACTCAATGAAATTTGTCTGCTTTTCTCATATTAATGCTTTTGTCAGTTTAATTTTCAGACCCCGCCAGGAACCCTTAAGAGGGTTGAAAGAAACTTTTTCTTCCCCTATATAAATGTTGTTCAAAGTATTTTATGTGTATTAAGTCATTTATTCTTCACAACCACCAAGTGAAGTAGGTTTGTTACTATCACCATTGTGCAAATTAGGAAATATAAGCTCAGAAAATTTTAGTAATTTGCCCAAAGTCATAGGTAAGTAGGGGTTAGAAGTTCATTTCAAGTTTTCAAATGCCTCTAAGGCAATATGCTGCTGCTGCTGCTAAGTCGCTTCAGTCGTGTCCAACTCTGTGCGACACGACAGATGGCAGCCCACCAGGCTCCCACGTCACTGGGATTCTCCAGGTAAGAACACTGGAGTGGGTTGCCATTTCCTTCTCCAATGCACGAAAGTGAAAATGAAAGTGAAGTCGCTCAGTCGTGTCTGACTCACGACCTCATGGATTGCAGCCTACCCGGCTCCTCCATCCATGGGATTTTCCAGGCAAAAGTACTTGAGTGGGTCGCCATTGCCTTCTCCCTAAGGTAATATATTCAAGTTAATACAATAAATGTATATAATTATCATGATCATTCTTCCACATGTTCATTGTATTTCCAAAGCTCCTTGAATCCACTTATTAGCCATTTATGGAGTTCTTTCAGTTACTGCTGTAAGCATGGAATATGTCAAAAAATAATCAATTTTAGTGGACACTTTAATGTTGAATGCCATGCCCTTCATCTTATAGCCTGAGGCCATTAGTGGCTAGGGGATCTTTTCTAATAGCCCTTGGCATTTCTTTCATTCTGTTTGTTTGGAATGAACTTCAGAATCTAGGTGAGTGTTTATTTTCTCTGTAGGTGAGTCTGAAATTATCATATATCTAAAAATTTAAAGGTTGAGAAAATGTTAAAAAATTTTGATAAAATGTTCTTAATTCAGACTTTGATTTCACAGGTCTTTATCAAATAAGAAAAATCCATTTCTTTATCAGTTTGAAGAATTAGAAGGCAAAGAGGATTTGCTGATTAATTAACAAGCTTAAATGAATAAAGATAAATTTTAAATACAAGAAGATTAAAAAATTATTAATTTAGATTATTCTTTTCATTTGATAAGCCTTTGTGGAAACTATCATGTTAAGGTACCCTGTTGGGCTATACTTTGCAGGCCTGCAAGACTTGTACTTGCACAGCCTCAAGTTCAAAGAAAAGCCTGGAGTCAGCAATAGAGACAAATGTTAATAGTTTAAAGGATGAGAAGCGGGGATCTTACATGTCTGAAGCAAGACCCTACAGTGACACCCCACTATCTGCAGCAGACAGTGGGCAAGACAAGGTGACAGAAGGGGGAGCTTGACAATTAGAATGGGAATTGACATTAGATTTGCTCATCAGTTATCAGGGAAACCAGCAGGAGAGCATCCCCACACCTATCCCTTTGATAAGCACTGTGGAGAGTTCTGATATAAGTTATAACAGTCATTATCTGGGGCCTGGGGAAAGTATGTAGGAAGATCAGTCATGTGAGTAGGGTGTAGGTTAAGCAGGCACTGGTCAGCAGGGTATGGACAGAGAGCAAGAACATAGACATCTTGAGTGGCCTAACCATACAGTACCCCCTTACCCAAACAAGGCATTCATTCTAAAGAAAGAAAGGGCTAATGAGCAAATAAGTATTAATAAATACAAAAAATGTCAAATGATTACAAGGACATACAAAAACCAAATCAGAGGACTAGAAAGGATCACTGCTTTTTTATCTAGAGTGATTGGGGAATGATTCTCTATCAAAGTGACACACCCAACTATAGAGAACATTCTCTGGATTGAAGGGTAGTGACCTACTATGCTGCTACTGGAGATGAGTGAAGAAATAACTCCAGAAAGAATGAAGAGAGGGAGCCAAAGCAAAAACAACACCCAGTTGTGGATGTGACAATATGGAAGTAAAGTCTGATGATATAAAGAGCAATATTGCACAGGAACCTTGAATTTTAAGTCCATGAATCAAGGCAAATTGGAAGTGGTCAACAGGAGATGGCAAGACTGAATGCTGACATTTTAGGAATCAGCAAACTAAAATGGATTGGAATGGGTGAATTTAACTCAGATGACCATTATATCTACTACTGTGAGCAAGAATCCCTTAGAATAAATGGAGTAGACATCATAGTCAACAAGAGTCTGAAGTGCAGTACTTGGAAGCAATCATATGAGTAACAGAATGATCTCTGTTGGTTTCCAAGGCAAACCATTCAATATCACGATAATCCAAGGCTATGTCCTTACCAGTAATGCTGAATAAGTTGAAGTTGAAGAATCCTATGAAAAGCTACAAGGCTTTCTAGAACTAACACCCAAAAAAGATGTCCTTTTCATTATAAGGGGCTGAAATGCAAAAGTAGGAAGTCAAATTGCCTGGAGTAACAGGCAAATTTGGCTTTGGAGTATAGAATGAATCAGGGCAAAGGCTAATAGAGTTTTGCCAAGAAACGCACTGGTTATAGCAAACATCCTCTTCTAACAACACAAGATAAGACTCTACACATGGACATCACAAGATGGTCAATACTGATATTAGAATGAGTATATTCTTGGCAGCCAAAAATGAAGAAGCTCTATATAGTCAGCAAAAATAAGACAAGGAGCTGACTGTGGCTCAGATCATGAAATTCTTATTGCTAAATTCAGACTTAAATTGAAGAAAGTAGGGGAAACCACTACACAATTCAGGTATGATCTAAATCAAATCCTTTACAATTATACAGAAGAAGTGAGAAATAGACTCAAGGGATTAAATCTGATAGACAGAGTGCCTGAAGAATTATGGATGGAGGTTCATGAAATTGTACAGGAGGCAGTGATTGAGACCATCTCCAAGAAAAAGATACAAAAAGGCAAAAATGGTTGTCTGAAGAGGCCTTACAAATAGCTGTGAAAAGAAGAGAAGCAAAAAGCAAAGGAGAAAAGGAAAGATATACTCATTTGAATGCAGAGTTCCAAAGAATAGCAAGGAGAGATAAGAAAGCCTTCCTCAGTGATCAAAGCAAAGAAATAGAGAAAAACAATAGAATGGGAAAGACTAGAGATCTCTTCAAAAAAAATCAGAGATACCAAGGGAACATTTCATGCAAAGATGGGCATAATAAAGGAGAGAAATTGTAATAGTATGGACCTAACAGAAGCATAAAATGGTAGAAAGAGATGACAAGAATACCAGAAGAACTATACAAAAAAGATCTTCATGATCCAGATAACCATGATGATGTATCACTCATCTAGAGCCAGACATCCTGAAATGTGATGTCAAGTGGACCTTCAGTTCGGTTCAGTTCAGTCACTCAGTCGTGTCTGACTCTTTGCAATCCCATGAATCACAGCACGCCAGGCCTCCCAGTCCATCACCAGCTCCCAGAGTTTACTCAAACTCATGTGCATCGAGTCAGTGATGCCATCTAGCCATCTCATCCCCTTCTCCTCCTGACCCCAATCCCACGCAGCATCAGGTCTTTTCAATGAGCCAACTCTTCACATGAGGTGGACAAAGTATTGGAGTTTCAGCATTAGTATCAGTCCTTCCAATAAACACCCAAGACTGATCACTTTTAGAATGGACTAGTTGGATCTCCTTGCAGTCCAAGGGACTCTCAAGAATCTTCTCCAACACCACAGTTCAAAAGCATCAATTCTTCAGTGCTCAGCTTTCTTCATAGTCCAACTCTCACATCCATACATGACCTCTGGAAAAACCATAGCCTTAACTAGACAGACCTTTATTGGCAAAGTATTGTCTCTGCCCTTTAATATGCTATCTAGGTTGGTCATAACTTTCCTTCCAAGGAGTAAGTGGCTTTTAATTTCATGGCTGCAATCACTATCTGCAGGGATTTTGGAGCCCAAAAAATATAAAGTCTGACACTGCTGCTGCTGCTAAGTCGCTTCAGTCATGTCCGACTCTATGCAACCCCATAGACGGCAGCCCACCAGGCTCCCCTGTCCCTGGGGTTCTCAAGGCAAGAACACTGGAGTGGGTTGCCATTTCCTTCTCCAATGCATGAAAATGAAGAGTGAAAGTGAAGTCGCTCAGTCATGTCCGACTCTTTGCAATCCCATGGACTGCAGCCCACCAGGCTCCTCCATCCATGGGATTTTCCAGGCAAGAGTACTGGAGTGGGATGCCATTGCCTTCTCCAAGTCTGACACTATTTCCCATGAAGTGATGGGTCTGGATGCCATGATCTTCATTTTCTTAATGTTGATCTTTAAGCCAACTTTTTCATTCTCCTCTTTCACTTTCATCAAGAGGCTTTTTAGTTCCTCTTCACTTTCTTCCAGAAGGGTGGTGTCATCTGCATTTCTGACATTATTGATATATCTCCTGGCCATCTTGATTCCAGCTTGTGCTTCTTCCAGCCCAGCATTTCTCATGATGTACTCTGCATATAAATTAAATAAGCACCTTGACAATATACAGTTTTGGTTTACTCCTTTTCCAATTTGGAACCAATCTGTTCTTCCATGTCGAGTTCTAACTGTGCTTCCTGACCTGCATATAGATTTTTCAAGAGGCAGGTCAGGTGGTCTGGTATTCCCATCTCTTTCAGAATTGTCCACACTTTATTGTGATTTACACAGTCAAAGGCTTTGGCATAGTCAATAAAGCAGAAATAGATGTTTTTCTGGAACTCTCTTGCTTTTTTCATGATCCAGCGGATGTTGGCAATTTGATCTCTGGTTCTTCTACCTTTTCTAAAACCAGCTTGAACATCTGGAAGTTGATAATTCACATATTGCTGAAGCCTGACTTGGAGAATTTTGAGCATTACTTTCCTAGCATGTAACATGAGTGCAATTGTGCAGTAGTTTGAACATTCTTTTGTATTGCCTTTCTTTGGGATTGGAATGAAAACTGACCTTTTCCAGTCCTGTGGCCACTGCTGAGTTTTCCAAATGTGCTGGCATACTGAGTGCAGCACTTTCACAGCATCATCTTTCAGGATTTGAAACAGCTCAATTGGAATTCCATCACTTCCACTAGCTTTGTTTGTACTGATGCTTTCTAAGGCCCACTTGACTTCACATTCCAGGATGTCTTCTCTAGGTGAGTGATCACACCATGCTGATTATCTAGGTCATGAAGAACTTTTTCATACAGTTCTTCTTGTGTATTCTCTGTTTAATATCTTCTGCTTCTGTTAGGTCCACACCATTTCAGTTTTTATTGAGCCCATGTTTGCATGAAATGTTCCCTTGGTATCTCTGATTTTCTTGAAGAGATCTCTAGTCTTTCCCATTCTGTTGTTTTCCTCTATTTCTTTGCACTGATCTCTGTGGAAGGCTTTCTTATCTCTCCTTGCTATTCTTTGGAACTCTGCATTCAGATGCTTATACCTTTCCTTTTCTCCTTTGCTAGTGGGCCTTAGGAAACATTACTATGAATGGCCACAGGAAATGAAAATGTCAGTTTTCATTTCATTCCTTAAAAAAGTCAATGCCAAAGAATGTTCAATCTACCAGACAATTGCACTCAGCTCACACGCTAGTAAAGCTCAAATTTCCAAGTCAGGCTTTAATAGTACATGAAAGATGAACTCCCAGATATTCAAGCTGGATTTAGCAAAGGCAGAGGAACCAGAGATCAAATTGCCCACATCTGTTGGATCATCAAAAGAGCGAGAAAGTTCCAGAAAAACATCTATTTCTGCTTTACTGACTATGCCAAGACCTTTGACTGTTTGGATCACAACAAACTGTGGAAAATTCATAAAGAGATACAAGTACTATACCACCTTACCTGCCTCCTGAGAATTGTGTATGCAGGTCAAGAAGCAACAGTTAGAATTGGACATGGAACAATAGACTGATTCCAAATAGGTGAAGGAGTATGTCAAGGCTGTATATTGTCACCCTGCTTATTTAACTTATATGCAGAGCACATCATGTGAATTGGTGGATTGAATGAAGCACACGCTGGAATCCAGATTGCCAGAAAAAATGCAGATGACACCACCCTTATGGCAGAAAGTGAAGAACTAAAGAGCCTCTTGATGAAAGTGAAAGAGGAGAGTGAAAATATTGGCTTAAAGCTCAACATTCAGAAAATGAAGATCATGTCATCTGGTCCCATCACTTCATGGCAAATAGATGTGGAAACAATGGAAACAGTGACAGACTTTATATTTTCCAGCTCCAAAATCACTGCAGATGATGACTGCAGCCATGAAATTAAAAGAGGTTGCTCCTTGGAAGAAAAGCTATGACCAACCTCAATAGCATATTAAAAGTGTTAGTTGCTCAGTCGTACCTGACTCTTTGCGACCCCATGGACTGCATCCCACCAGACTCCTCTGTCCATGAGATTTTCCAGGCAAGGATCCTGGAGTGGGTTGCCATTTCCTTCTCCAGTACATCTTCCCAACTCAGGGATAGAACCCAGGTCTCCTGCACTGCAAGCAGATTCTTTACCGACTGAGCTACAAGGGAAGTCCTTGTAGCTTCTCTGGTAGCTTCCCTGGTGGCTCAGAGGTTACAGCATCTGCCTGCAATGCGAGAGACCTGAGTTCTGTCCCTGGGTCGGGAGATCCTCTGAAGAAGAAAGTGGCAACCCACTCCAGTATTCTTGCCTGGAGAATCCCATAGACAGAGGAGCCTGCTGGGTTTACAGTCCACAGGGTCACAAAGAGTTGGACATCACTGAGCAAGTGTATTAAAAAGCAGAGACATTACTTTGTCACCAAAGGTCCATCTAGTCAAAGCTTTGGTTTTTCCAGTAGTCATGTATGGATGTGAGAGTTGGCTTACAAAGAAAGCTAAGCCCATGTTTTTGATGCTTTCGAACTGTAGTGTTGGAGAAGACTCTTGAGAGTCCCTTGGACTGCAATGAGTTCAAACCAGTCAATCCTAACTGAAATCTCTCCTAAATATTAGTATTTTTTGGAAGGCCTAATGCTGAAGGTAAAACTTCAATACTTTGGGCACCTGATGCAAAGAACTGACTCATTTGAACAGGCCCTGACACTGGGAAAGATTGAAGACAGTAGTAGAAGGGGACAACAGAGGATGAGATGGTTGGATGACATCACCGACTCAACGGACATGAGTTTGAGTAATCTCTCGGAATTGGTG
This sequence comes from Aepyceros melampus, assembly GCA_006408695.1. Classification (NCBI taxonomy): domain Eukaryota; kingdom Metazoa; phylum Chordata; class Mammalia; order Artiodactyla; family Bovidae; genus Aepyceros; species Aepyceros melampus. Next base: position 11,151 of record SJXQ01003508.1, read on the forward strand.
ATGGAAGGAAAGTCTGGAATACTGCAAGCAATGTGATTGCAAAGAGTAGGATATGACTAAGTGACTTAACTGAAGTGAACTGGCCTACTAAGCAGAGAACACTATGCATAAATGCCTTGAAGCAAGATCATGCTTGAAGAATTCAAGGAGATTCAAAGAAGTCAGCTGGGCTGAAGCAATGATAAACAAGAAGGCAGTGGATATAGATTATTTTAGGTTGTAAGCAGAGGGCCAGTTCATGCAAGCTTTGTTAACAACCTTGAAATTTACTCTCAGTGAGATTGAAAGGATATGGAATGACATAATCTGAACTACTTTCTGAAAAAATCCAATCTATATGGTGTGTGAAAAATAGACAAAAGGGTACAAAGTTGGAAAGAGAAAGAACAGTTAGGAGTCTTTAGTTACATGGAGCCAACTCTGAGGAAAGAATGGCTTAAGTAGTAAAAAGTCATTGGACTCTGAGTATATTTTGACATAGATTTCAAAGATTTATATTGATTCCATCAATAGAAAATACCAATGGAATCAATATAGAGAGTGAGAAAAAGGGGTTAAGGATGACCCCAGGGGCTTATCCTGAATGGGAGGAAAGAGTTGCAATTATTTGAGCTGAAGAAGAGTATATGATGGACAGATCTGGGATATGAATTAAAAGTTCTGACTTGGATACATATCAATGTTTGGGGTGTCTGTTAGACTTCAAATATAGGTATCTAATAATCGGTTGCACAGTAAGTCTTCAGATGAGGGAAAAGGCCCAAGCGGAAACAATAAATTTGGTAACATATGCATTTTATTGTTGTTCAGATGCTAAGTTGTATCCAAGTCTCTTCGTCCCCATGGACTTCAGCATGCCGGACCCCCCTGTCCTAGTCATCTCCACTGAACTGGTGATGCTATCTAGCCATCTCAACCTCTGCAAATCATATTCATAGAGATAATTAAAATTATAAGATTGAATAAAATTACTATGAGATGATAAGATGCCTGAGGAATGATCCCTAGGGCACTACAGCATGTAGCAGTTTAAAAACAAACAAACAACAAAACAACAAAAACCCGCACCATTAAATAAAGTTAAAGTCTGTGACAGTCCTGTAAAAAGGAAAGAAAAGGCAAAAACCCTGGATTTAGCAGTGAAAAGGTGCTATGGTTCTTAACAAGAGATATTTGGGTGTAGTAAGGGCAGAAATGCCCAAATGAACAAGATTCAAGAGGGGAAAAGATGAAAGAATTAAGAAAAAGTGAATAGTGAAAAACACTTGATGTTTTACTGTAAAGTAGAATGAACAAAACTGATAATGAAACCAAGTCTCCCTAAAATTGTATTCCTCTGCCAAGCTTATGATTAACCTCTACCTAAAACATTATTCCCTTTCTTTTCCCACACCTGTTCCTCTCCAGATTAAGTATCAAAGAAATGGGAATACTGAAATCAAGCAGGACCCTGGGAGGCCCTCACAGTACAAATGCCTTTCTGTGTCCCCTGTTTCTTTTTGTTGGAGAAAGGCTTCAGCCTTCTAGACTTTCCCTGAATTCCAAAGGGCTGTTGTTACAGAAGCGAGGTAATGCAGAAACAAAGCAGGAACAGGCAAGAAACAATAGTGTAGAGATGGGGTCCTAGTTCCTCTTTAAGGCATATAGGTAACAATCTGTACATATCTCAGTTCTTTTACAGGAACAAAGGGCCCCATACATGTGGAGGAGGATAACTTCATGCTGAGCACAAATGCTGGACCTCAAACTGGTCAGACAAAAAGGTTGCTACTTGAGATTCCTGGAACACCACCCTCTTATCTCACCACCAACCAATTAAAAGAAAATTGAACTGTGGTGTTGGAGAAGACTCTTGAGAGTCTCTTGGACAACAAGGAGACCAAACAAGTCAATTGTAAAGGGAATTGACCCTGAATAACCATTAGAAGGACTGATACTGAAGCTGAAAGTGACCTTCAATACTTTGGGCACTGATGCAAAGAGCTGATTTATTGGAAAAGATCCTGATCCTGGGAAAAATTGAGAGCAGGAGAATAAGAGGGTGCAGAGAACAAGATGATTGGATGACATCACTGACAATGAATATGAGTTTGAGGAAGTTCCAGGAGATGGTGAAGGATAGGGAAGTCTAATGTGCTGCAGTCCATGGAGTGGCAAAGAATCGGAAACAATTTAGCAATTGAACAGCAACACACACCTTGCAGCCCTCCTTCCAAATTTGCCTTTAACTAGTATCACCAGAGATCATATTGCCAACATCTGCTGGATCATGGAGAAAGCAAGAGAGTTCCCGAAAAACTATTTCTGCTTTATTGACTATGCCAAAGCCTTTGACTGTGTGGTTCACAATAAAGTGTGGACAATTCTGAAAGAGATGGGAATACCAGAGCACCTGACGTGCCTCTTGAGAAACCTGTGTGCAGGTCAGGAAGCAACAGTTAGAACTGGAAATGGAACAACAGACTGGCTTCAAATAGGAAAAGGAGTATGTCAAGGCTGTATATTGTCACCCTGCTTATTAGCTTATATGCAGAGTACATCATGAGAAACGCTGGGCTGGAAGAAACAGAAGCTGGAATCAAGATTGCTGGGAGAAATATCAATAACCTCAGATATGCAGATGACACCACCCTTATGGCAGAAAGTGAAGAGGAATTAAAAAGCCTCTTGATGAAAGTGAAAGTGGAGAGTGAAAAGGTTGGCTTAAAGCTCACCATTCAGAAAACGAAGATCATGGCATCTGGTCCCATCACTTCATTGGAAATAGACGGGAAAACAGTGGAAGTAGTGTCAGACTTTATTTTTGGGAGCTCCAAAATCACTGCTGACAGTGATTGCAGCCATGAAATTAAAAGATGCTTACTCCTTGCAAGAAAGTTTATGACCAACCTAGATAGCATATTTAAAAGCAGAGAAATTACCTTGCCAACAAAGGTCTGTCTAGTCAAGGCTATAGTTTTTCCAGTGGTCATGTATGGATGTGAGAGTTGGACTGTGGAGAAAGCTTAGCGCCAAAGAATTGATGCTTTTGAACTGTGGTGTTGGAGAAGACTCTTGAGAGTCCCTTGGACTGCAAGGAGATCCAACCAGTCCATTCTGAAGGAGATCAGCCCTGGGATTTCTTTGGAAGGAATGGTGCTGAAGCTGAACTCCACTACTTTGGCCACCTCATGCAAAGAGTTGACTCATTGGAAAATGATGTTGGGAGGGATTGGGGGCAGGAGGAGAAGGGGACGACAGAGGATGAGATGGCTGGATGGCATCACTGACTTGATGAACGTGAGTCTGAGTGAACTCCGGGAGTTGGTGATGGACAGAGAGGCGTGGAGTGCTGCTATTCATGGGGTCGCAAGAAGTTGGACACGACTGAGTGACTGAACTGAACTGAACTGAGTATCACCCCACTCTCAATAATTTCATAAGTGAAAATAAACCCAGAAATCTTTAAAAGGCAGTGTGATTGAGGATGAGAATCGGTGGGTTACAGTAGCAAGACTAAAGGCAGAGGAAATGAGTGAAGGTGCAAGTTGACCGACTAAGGTGAGATGTAAGAGGAGTTCATTCTGTTTCTTAAATGTTTGAAGGAGGAGGATGTATTGGAGGTTGAGAAGAGGAAAACTCCATGCGTAAGAGAGATAATAAACTGAGGAAACAGTAAGATTTCTGGAAAGAGTTCTGGACTGAAATATTGCTGGTGATCCAATAATGCTGATCAGGTATCATGGCTTTGTGACTTTTTCCTTGCCAAGTTAGTTGCACTAGTTGGACTTATTCAGACTTTGTTTTGTTTCCCCAGGTGAGAACTGATGGAGGGGAAGAACTGCAAGTAATATAACTGCCAGTGGAGTATAAAGTGGTTTGTTTCTGTTGCTGCTGCTGCTAAGTCGCTTTAGTCGTGTCAGACTCCGTGCGACCCCATAGACAGCAGCCCACCAGGCTCCCCCATCCCTGGGATTCTCCAAGCAAGAACACTGGAGTGGGTTGCCATTTCCTTCTCCAATGCATCAAAGTGAAAAGTGAAAGTGAAGTTGCTCAGTCATGTCTGACTCTTAGCGACCCCATGGACTGTAGCCCACCAGGCTCCTCCATCCATGGAATTTTCCAGGCAAGAGTACTGGAGTAAGGTGCCATTGCCTTCTCCAGGTTTGTTTCTGTGGCATAACCTTAAAACTGAAATTTTCAGGATGGAGTGACAATAACTCTAAAATGATGATAAACACCACGCCTCCAAGCATCTGTGTCTGATAAACTGCCATTACTGTATGAGGTAACAGCATCCTCAAAGGAGAACCTCCTTTTAGTTGATGTAAGACAGTTCAGAGGAATATTTCAGAAGATGGAAGCTTAGGGATTTTACTGAGACGGGACTATATGGGAAAGCTGAGGAGAGTGACATGAAGGACTAAAAGGGAGAATTACAGCAGACATTCTTTCTTCCCTGAAGGAACAAGAGGAGAGACCAAAGAATGAGAGAGAATTGCATGAAAAGCCCACTTGAGAAAAGCTAAGACCTTTGGTCTAGAAAAATCCAACCCCATAGAGACCCCACAGTGACAGAGACTGAGGGCCTCTCCAGTCTTCTGTGATTTCCATTGGCTGTTTCCAAGCAGAAGCCAAGTACAAGAAAAGAGTTAGTGTAGCCTATGTTGGTCAGCTCTCTGGGGACATAGACTGAGTGAGAATTCTGGAGAGTGATTTTGAAGGACTGGGAAATGGAATTAGGTTGTAAGAAGCACAGACCTCTAATGGGGTGAGAGGAGAGCTTCCCAGGTGGCACAATGGTAAAGAATCCACCTGCCAATACCAAAGATGCAGGGAACCAGGCTTCAGCACCTGGGTTGGGAAAATCCCTTGGAGAAGGATTGCCTGAAATATTCCACGGACAGAGGAATCTGGAGAACTACAGTTCATGAGATCACAAAGAGTAGAACATGACAGAGCGACTAAGCAAGCACACACACCAGGTTCTGAGGGATGATCCAGGAATCCTGGGACTTTATATATGGCCTTCGTGAAGAGGGAAATGCATGTGATTTAATTAGTCCTAATAGTCTCCTTGGTAAGTTGTGATAGGGTAGTTGTGAATTTTGGATTTGAGGGAGAAAAGAGAGAAAAATTTTGAAGGAACATATGGAACTCTCTGGCCCATTGTTAAATTTGTTATGCTTTGGATAATACTTTACAACATATTTAGCTCCATAAAATGTTTTTGACAAATTCTGAATGTAAAATTTCATTTAACACTTAACAAAGCAAATTTGTACCTAGCACTTTTTGTGAGCTAGGGTATGTTTCATGTACATTACACATGAATTAATTCTTTGATATCTTATACAAAGCCCTATGAAGTATGCAATGTTATTACTCTGAAAAAAATGATGTAAAAAGAAATTATGGAACCTGTCATGTTTGAACAGGCAGTTAATTGACAGACACAGAATCCAAATCCACCTTGTATTCACTAACCAACTTAATGGATATGCAAGAAAATATAATGCAATCATATTAATTCTCAAAAATGAGAGGGATAATACTAATAAAGGAAAAATTCTGAGTTAAAAATTATTTTTAAAATGTCATTTCAAACTGTGTTTTAGGCCACTCTGGCCTTCTGAGATGGTCCCTACTCTATGTAGTATGTTTCTCTCTAAATAAATTCAGTTCTAAAAGCAAAAAACTCTACATTTTAAAATTAAAACATTAGTAATCTGAAATAGTGATAGCTTTAATTTAATGAGTAAATTAATTACAACTTTTAAACTCTGTGTATAAAAAAAAAAATAGTGTAAGGTGGTGGTGGTGTATGCGAAATCCGGAAGTGGATTCTCTGCATTTAAGTTCCAACTCTGAGGCCTTAGACATGCTCTCTAAAGTTTCTGAACTCTCATCTGAAATGGAAAAAAAACTAATACTGGTCAACACTTGGCATTGTTATGGAGACATACATGAGAAATGTGATACTCAAGAGACTTTCTGAGCTATAGTTATTGCTCAGTGCATACTGGGAAAAAAACGAGTCCATGTCTCCAAGAACTGAGGGGAAATCTTAGTAATGTTAAAGAACAAAATTCAACTGAGTAAAAAGTAAAGATCTATTTGGTTTTATTCAACAATTCATGAACTGCACAGCACCCCAGCTACCAAAAAATAGAAAAGAGTCTGAGGAGCTACACAAAATGGAAGACTTTTGCAGGCAGAAGGAAGCAGGCAAGGAAATTATTGTAGCACAGAGTGGATTATTTCAGGCTGGTCACCTTCTTTTGGGGAAAGGCCGTGGTCAGTCATGCAGGTGACCTCACTAGTGCTGACCAGGTTATTCCAGAATGACTGGTTGAAGGTCACATTGCTGTAAGAGGCTGGAACTGAAATTAGGTCAGGTGTTAAGTCTTGGTTTACTGATGTGAGGCTTATTGTTGTTTTTTTTTTAATAATAATAATATCATAAGTATACTCACACATTAATAATTATTTCCTAGACCTACCATTTTGAACATAGAATTATTATTGAAGCAAAATAAGATTTTTATGAATTTGAAGCATAGCACTATGTGAATAAGGGGAGTCTGTGTTAGTGAAAATTGTAAAATCACTTTAAGTTATGAAATATACTAAATTAGATCATGATCTTTTTGGGGGGATATGGAGTTATTATAAAACAGTGGTCAAAGAAGATCATCACCACAGTGACTTAGAGAAGAAAAATATTTTTCATTTAAAAAGTGGCTTAGAGCCACTTACTAAAATTTTATGTTGCTATTGTTCAGTCACTAAGTCATGTCCAGTTCTTCTTTGTGACCCCATGAACTGCAGCACACCAGGCTTCCTTGTCTTTCACTATCTCCTTGAGCTTGCTTAGATTCATGTTCACTGAGTTGGTGATGCTATCTAACCATCTCATCCTCTGCTACCCTCTTCTCCTTTTTCCTTCTATCTTTCCCAGAATCTGAGTCTTTTCCAATGAGTCAGCTCTTCACATCAGGTGGCCAAAGTATTTCCCAAATCTAGAGGCTTAGCCAGAAAAAAAAATAAAACAGCATTCTGAGACAGTGAAATGGTCAGGACATTGTTGAAGTTCTAAGAGAATGTTAATTTTAGAAAAAACTATTACTTAATAGAATATCACATGTGAAATTTTCAGTTTCTATATTTTGGACGTGAGTCTGAGTGAACTCCGGGAGTTAGTGATGGACAAGGAGGCCTGGCGTGCTATGATTCATGGGGTCACAAAGACTCGGACACGACTGAGCAACTGAACTGAACTGAACTGATATTTACTGAACTTTTCATTGTATTCTTTCAACTTATTCCTTGCATATATAGACCCTTTAACTCAATAATGTTACTTGGCATGATATGTCTATGACCCATCCATTTTCAGTGACTTGATCACAGGTTTCATACTCAATGCGTCCTCTAACTTATCTCCAGTCGTAAAGATTGGCAATGTTTGAGCATTATTGCTCCCTGATGTTTCAAGCCCTTGATAGCTTTTTTGTAATAGTGATTTGAGTCTACTTACAAATGTACAGAATAAATTATCAAAAGAACTCAATGTATTAGGATGATGTCTTTTGTTTCAGAAGCCTCTCTTATTAACATTTTGCCTTTTGTATTAATATCTGATTTTGCCTGCCATCTCAGTTCCCATTTTTATGTCAATAATGGCTGACCTCTGGCACTCCATGTGTTATTAAAAGTGCACACTTGGAAGGACATGTATTTACTAATTAGAATGACTCAGAGACTTTTCAGGGACAGTAAAGAACAATGTTCATGATAATTAACTTTCCTCACTTCTTGCTACTGCTTAAATTTTAAAATGTTATTCACCTGAACTCTAACCACTTTTTAAAATATTATTTTAAAACACAGCACCAAAGACATTTGGCAAACAATTAAATAAAATGTAACTCAGTGGAGCTGAAAAATTCTGAAAGCTCAATAAATCTAATATAAATTTGACATTTTGCTGCTAAGTTTATGTGCAGAACTAAACATTTTTGTTATTGTGTGTAAGACAAACTTCATATTTGTCAATTATATCAATAGACCCTAATTTACAAAATTCATAAAGTCATTCTTTAGAACTCTCCAATTCTAATCAATTTAAATCACATTCTGCTTTAAAAACGTTTAAAAATCTAGTTTATAGTTATCCTGAGCCCCTCATAGAAAAATTGCTATTAGTCTATTTAGTTTTGTGTTTGAACAGATTAAATAGTAACATATTGGAATTTCACTACTATTTATGGATCATGCCTTGTGTTAATGAGAAAAAAACATGATACTCTAATATTAATAACCATTATGAGTTTTTAAAATAGGTGTTTGAAGCATCTAGGATTTTTTTTCCTTTCATCTTCTCAAGTAAGCAAAACAAGTATGGATAGATAATTCAATTCATTACAAGCACTATTACAATTTGACACTCATGTGTGTATTTGTGTGTGCATGTTGCAAAAATATAAAAATTATTATTTTTCTTTTTTATTATAAATTTATTTATTTTAACTGGAGGCTAATTACTTTACAATACTGTATTGGTTTTGCCATACATTGACTTGAATCCGCCACGGGTGTACATGTGTTCCCCATCCTGTACCCCCTCCCACCTCCCTCCCCATCCCATCCCTCTGGTCACCCCAGTACACCAGCCCCAAGCACTCTGTATCATGCATTGAACCTGGACAGGCAATTTGTTTCACATATGATAAAATTTAATAAAAAATATTTTTTCTTGATAAAAATGTAATATATTCTCATGTGTGGAGAAAAGGGAACCCTCTTACACTGTTGGTGGGATTGCAAATTAGTACAGCCACTATAGAGAACAGTGTGGAGATTCCTTAAAAAATTGCAAATAGAACTGCCTTATGATCCAGCGATCCCACTGCTGGGCATACACACCGAGGAAACCAGAATTGAAAGAGACACATGTACCCCAGTGTTGATTGCGGCACTGTTTATAATAGCCAGGACATGGAAGCAACCTAGATGTCCATCAGCAGATGAATGGATAAGAAAGCTGTGGTACATATACACAATGGAGTATTACTCAGCAATTAAAAAGAATACATTTGAATCAGTTCTAATGAGGTGGATGATGCTGGAGCTGATTATACAGAGTGAAGTAAGCCAGAAAGAAAAACACCAATACAGTATACTTACACATATATATGGAATTTAGAATGATGGTAATGATAAACCTGTACGCAAGACAGCAAAAGAGACACAGATGTATAGAATGGCCTTTTGGACTCTGTGGGAGAGGGAGAGGGTGGGATAGGTTGGCAGAGTGGCAGTGTAACATGTGTGATATCATAAGTGAAACGAATCGCCAGTCTAGGTTTGATGCAGGATACAGGATGCTTGGTACTGATGCATGGGGATAATCCAGAGAGAAGGTGTGGGGCGGGAGGGGGGAGGTGGGGGTCAGGATTGGGAGTTCATGTACACTCGTGGCTGATTCATGTCAATGTATAGCAAAACGAATACAGTATTGTAAAGCAAAACAAACTAAAAAATAAAAATCAATTAAAAAATAAATAAATAAAATAAAAGTAAAAATATAAAAAAATAAATAAAAAATAGAAATTAAAAATTTTAAGTTAAAGTTGCCTAAAAACCAACAATCCAAAAACAAGTACTTTTAGTAAGTTCTTGCTTACTGTCATAGACTTACTTCTTATTTGGGAATGGGGATATACTCTCCCTTCTCCCTACAAATGTGCTCAAACTTCCAAAATAACTTGTAATTTGTTTAAGTTAACATTATATAGTCAATATTTCATAGATTTATGAAAATTATATGGTGAATATTTGATAATTTTATTTTATGTTTTATTTTATGTTTACCCCATATCCAAGGTCAGGAGCAGCGGCCATGAGGAGAAACCCTGACGTCCAAGGTCAGAAAAAACCCATTAAGACGGTAGACGCTGGAGCATCTATGAGAGATATTCTGCATCCAAGGGCAAAAGTGAAGCCCCAGCAAGATGATAGGAGGGGCGAATTCGCCTTTAGAATCAAACCCCATTCCCCCTAGAGATGCTCAGAGGGCTCAAACAAACCTTGTGTGTACACCAGGACCCAGGGACCCCACAGAGACTGAGACAGAACTGTGTTTGAGCATCTCCTATGGAGGTACGGGTGGGCAGTGGTCTGCTGAAGGGACAGGGGTTCTGGGTGTGGGTATGGCATAAGTCCTCTTGGAGGAGGTAGCCATTAACACCACTATAGAGCTGCCAGAACTTACATAGGACTGGGAAATAGACTCTTGGAGGGCACAACAGAAACTTGTGCACCAGGACCCATGAAAAAGGAACAGTGATCCCACAGGAGACTTGCCTGTGGGTGACCAAGACTCTCCAGCAAAGGCATGGGTGGCCTGCTGCAGGGTTGGGGGCACAGACTGTGGCAGTACTTGCCTGAGATCTTTTGAGGGAGGTTACCATTATCTTCTGGCTTCCCTGGTGGCTTAGAGGATAAAGTGTCTGCCTGCAACGCAGGAGACCCAGGTTGAATCCCTGAGTCAGGAAGATCCCCTGGAGAAGGAAATGGCAACCCACTCAACTACTCTTGCCTGGAAAATCCCATGGACAGAGGAGCCTGGGAGGCTGCAGTCCATGGGGTCGCAAAGAGTTGGACACAACTGAGCAACTTCACTTTCACTTTGACCATTATCTTCATTATGTCCACTATAGTCTGACACCAGGTAAATAGCAGGGAGGGAACACAGCTCCACCCATCAACAGAAAATTGGATTGAAGATTTACTGAGCATGGCCCCATATCAAGAACAAGACCCAGTATCCCCATCAGTCAGTCTGTCCCATCAGGAAGCTTTCATAAGCCTCTTATCCTTCTCCACCAGAGGGCACACAGGCTGAAAACCACCAACACAGAAAACTAACCAATCTAATTTCATGGACCACAGCCTTATCTACCCAATGAAACTATGAGCCATGCTGAGTAGGCCACCCAAGATGGACTGGTCACTGTGGAGAGATCTGACAAAATGTGGTACACTGGAGAAAGCAATGGCAGACCACTTCAGTATTCCTGCCTTGAGAACCTCATGAACAGTATGAAAAGGCAAAAAGATAGGACTCTGAAAGATGAAATTCTCAGGTCAGTAGCTGCCCAGTATGGTACTGGAGATGAGTGGAGAAATAACTCCAAAAAGAATGAAGAGATGGAGCCAAATGAAAAACAACACCAAGCTGTGAATGTGACTGTTGATGAAAGCAAGGTCCCATGTTGTAGGGAGCAATATTGCATCAGTTAAGCTCAGATCAGTTCAGTTGCGCAGTTGTGTCCAACTCTTTACGACCCCACAAATCACAGAACGCCAGGCCTCCCAGTCCATCACCATCTCCCGGAGTTCACTCAGACTCACGTCTATTGGGTCAGTGACGTCATCCAGCCATCTCATCCTCTGTCTTTCCCTTCTTTTCCTGCCCCATTGCTTCTCAGTATTAGAGTCTTTTCCAATGAGTCAACTCTTTGCATGAGGTGGTCAAAGCACTGGGTTTTCAGCTTTAGCATCATTCCTTCCAAAGAACATCCAGGGCTGATCTCCTTCAGAAGAGAATGGTTGAATATCCTTGCAGCCCAAGGGACTCCCAAGAGTCCCTGTCCCAACACCATAGTTGGGACTTCCAACCCCTGTCCCAACACCATAGTTCAAAAGCATCAATTGTTTGCACTCAGCTTTTTTCCCAGTCCAACTCTCACATCCATACATGAGCACTGGGAAAACCATAGTCTTGACTAGAATGACCTTAGTTGGCAAAGTATTGTCTCTGCCTTTGAATATGCTATCTAGTTTGGACATAACTTTTCTTCCAAGGAGTAAGCATCCTTTAATTTCATGGCTAAAGTCACCATCTACAGTGATTTTGGAGCCCAAAAAATAAAGTCTGACACTGTTTCCACTGTTTCCCCATCTATTTCCCATGAAGTGATGGGACCAGATGACAGGATCTTCGATTTCTGATGTTGAGCTTAAAACCAATTTTTTCACTCTCCTCTTTCACTTCCATCAAAAGGATTTTTAGTTCCTCTTCACTTTCTGCCATAAGAGTGGTGTCATCTGCATATCTGAAGTTATTGATATTTCTCCCAGCAATCTTGATTCCAGCTTGTGTTTCTTCCAGTCCAGCGTTTCTCATGATGTACTCTGCATACAAGTTAAATAAGCAGGGTGACAATATACAGCCTTGACATACTCCTTTTCCTATTTGGAACCAGTCTGTTGTTCCATGTCCAGTTCTAACTGTTGTGTCCTGACCTGCATACAGATTTCTCAAGAGGCAGGTCAGGTGATCTGGTATTCCCATTTCTTTCAGAATTTTCCAGTTTATTGTGATCCACACAGTCAAAGGCTTTGGCATAGTCAATAAAGCAGAAATAGATGTTTTTCTGGAACTCTCTTGCTTTTTCCATGACCCAGCGGATGTTGGCAATTTGATCTCTGGTTTCTCTGACTTTTCTAAAACCAGCTTGCACATCTGAAAGTTCACAGTTCTTGTCTTGCTGAAGCTTGGCTTGGAGAATTTTGAGCATTACTTCACTAGCATGTGAGATGAGTGCAATTGTGCAGTAGTTTAGCATTCTTTGGCATTGCTTGTCTTCGGGATTGGAATGAAAACTGACCTTTTCCAGTCCTGTGCACACTGCTGAGTTTTCCAAATTTGCTGGTATACTGAGTGCAGCATTTTCACAGCATTATTTTTTGGGTTTGAAATAGCTCAACTGGAATTCCATCACCTCCTCTAGCTTTGTTTGTAGTGATGCTTCCTAAGGCCCACTTGACTTCACATTCCAGGATATCTGGCTCTAGGTGAGTGATCACACCATCGTGATTATCTCGGTTGTGAAGATCTCTCATCTCACATGCTAGTAAAGTAATGCTCAAAATTCTCCAAGCCAGACTTCAGCAATACATGAACCGTGAACTCCCTGATGTTCAAGCTGCTTTTAGAAAAGGCAGAGGAACCAGAGATCAAATTGCCAACATCTGCTGTATCATGAAAAAAGCAAGAGAATTCCAGAAAAAAACATCTATTTCTGCTTTATTGACTATGCCAAAGCCTTTGACTGTGTGGATCACAATAAACTGTGGAAAATTCTGAAAGAGATGGGAATACCAGATCACCTGACCTGCCTCTTGAGAAATCTGTATGCAGGTCAGGAAGCAACAGTTAGAACTGGACATGGAACAACAGACTGGTTCCAAATAGGAAAAGAAGTACGTCAAGGCTGTATATTGTCACCCTGCTTATTTAACTTATATGCAGAGTACATCATGAGAAATGCTAGACTGGAAGAAACACAAGCTGGAATCAAGATTGNGTGGATCACAATAAACTGTGGAAAATTCTGAAAGAGATGGGAATACCAGACCACCTGACCTGCCTCCTAAGAAACCTGTATGTAGGTCAGGAAGCAGGAGTTAGAACTGGACACTGAACAACAGACTGGTTCCAAATAAGAAAAGGAATATGTCAAGTCTATATATTGTCACCCTGCTTATTTAACTTCTATGCAGAGTACATCATGAGAAACACTGGGCTGGAAGATGCACAAGCTGGAATCAAGATTGCCCAGAGAAATATCAATCACCTCAGATATGCAGATGACACCACCCTTCTGGCAGAAAGTGAAGAGGAACTAAAAAGCCTCTTGTTGAAAGTGAAAGAGGAGAGTGAAAAAGTTGGCTTAAAGCTCAACATTCAAAAAACGAAGATCATGGCATCTGGTCCCATCACTTCATGGCAAATAGATGGGGAAACAGTGTAAACAATGTCAGACTTTATTTTTTGGGCTCCAAAATCACTGTAGATGGTGACTGCAGGCTTGAAATTAAAAGACGCTTACTCCTTGGAAGAAAAGTTATGACCAACCTAGACAGCATATTGAAAAGCAGAGATATCACTTTGCCAGCAAAGGTCCGTCTAGTCAAGGCTATGGTTTTTCCTGTGGTCATGTATGGATGTGAGAGTTGGACTGTGAAGAAAGCTGAGCACTGAAGAATTGATGCTTTTGAACTGTGGTTTTGGAGAAGACTCTTGAGAGTCCATTGGTCTGCGTGGAGATCCATCCAGTCCATCCTAAAGGAGATCAGTCCTGTGTGTTCATTGGAAGGACTGATGCTGAGGCTGAAAGTCCAATCCTTTGGCCACCTCATGCGAAGAGTTGACTCATGGAAAAGACCCTGATGCTGGGAGGGATTGGGGGTTAATGGGGTGACAGAGGATGAGATGGCTGGATGGCATCACGGACTCAATGGACGTGAGTTTGAGTGAATCCGGGAGTTGGTGATGGACTGGGACGCCTGGCATGCTGCAGTTCATGGGGTCGCAAATAGTCAGACACGACTGAGTGACAACTGAAGTTGTCACAGTTCATGTCAGCTTAAATCTGTTGTACTGTAAATGGTTTATTAACTCTCCAGAGAGGTGGAGTTATTTTGGATTATCTTGGCCAGTTAGGGTCTATTTAATTGAGTTGAATGCTAAAGCTATAGTCTTTGGCCACCTGATGCAAAGAGCCAACTTATTAGAAAAGACTCTGATGCTGGGAAAGATCGAAGGCGGGAGAAGTGGATGACAGAGGATGGGATGGTTGGATGGCATCACTGACTCAATGGACATGAGTTTGAGCAACCTCTGAAAATTGGTGATGGACAGCAAGGCCTGGCATGCTGCAGTCCATGGGGTCACAAAAAGTCGAACACGACTGAGTGACTGAACAGCAACAAAAATGACTACTACCTTGAATTCATTGCATCTTCATTATCAAAGAGGAGTGTAATGGTCGTAGAGGAGGCAGGCACATGCCCACATTGTTTGGGTGTCTTGGCAGTATAAAATATGAGATAAATAAGAGTTATAAACATAGAAAATCATGTGCTATTGGAAAGGAAGGGGCCAGTGTGGGAAACAATGTTGTTGGTTTCTTTTTTTGCAAGTGGAACTCAGGTTTGTTACCCGTGCTTGGGAGGAGGCTGGGCCCTACTGACTCTCAAGGATTCAGTAAGAGTAGTTTAAAGCAACTGTGGCTGTTTCATTCCCTTGCTAGCATCTGGTTTAATGATGGCATTATTCCCTGTTTGAATATTTGCTGGTTCAGTATGTGTCACGTACTACATGGGGTCGTGAAGAGTCAGTCGTTGAATATTTGCTGGTTCAGTATGTGTCACGTACTACATGGGGTCGTGAAGAGTCAGACACGACTGAGCGACTGAACTGAACTATGTGTCAAAATCCTTCCTTACTTGGTCTTAATTTTTATTTTCTCATTACAAAGGAGAGAGGGAATACTTGTCAATGTTTAATGGGTATTTTTTCCTCTTTTGTAATGCACCTGATAGTGACTTTTTGTTTCTGTTTGGTTGTGTTTTTCCTCCATATTGACAGGCATTCTTTATATATATTCTGGTTACTAGCTTTAAAAAAAAAAGTTGAGTTGTAAATATATTCTCCCATATTGAGATATTTTAATGAAGTAAAGCTTATCTAGCCTCTTGATACAAGTGAAAGAGGAGAGTGAAAAAGTTGGCTTAAAACTCAACTTTCTGAAAACTAAGATCATGGCTTCTGGTCCCATCACTTCATGCAAATAGATGAGGATACAGTGGGAACAGTGACAGACTTTATTTTGGGGGGCTCCAAAATCACTGCAGATGGTGACTGCAGCCATGAAAGTAAAAGACACTTGCTCCTTGAAAGAAAAGTTATGACCAACCTAGATAGCATATTAAAAAGCAGAGACATTACTTTGCCAACAAAGATCCATTTAGTCAAAGCAATGGCTTTTCCAGTGGTCATGTATGGATGTGAGAGTTGGACTATAAAGAGAACTGAATGCTGAAGAATTGATGCTTTTGAACTGTGATGTTGGAGAAGACTCTTGAGAGTCCTTTGGACAGCAAGGAGATCCAACCAGTCCATCCTAAAGGAAATCATATTCATTGGATATGAATATATCCAGAATATTCATTGAAGGGACTGATTCAGAAGCTGAAACTCCAATACTTTGGCTACCTGATGTTAAGAAATGACTCATTTGAAAAGACTCTGATTCAGGGAAAGACTGAAGGCGAGAGGATAAAAGGGACACAGAGGATGAGGTGGTTGGATGACATCGCTGACTCAGTGTACATGAGTTTTAGTAAACTCTGGGAGTTGGTGATTGGCAAGGAAGCCTGCTGTGCTGTAGTCCATGGAGTTGCAAATAGTTGGACACAGTTGAGTGACTGAACTGAAAGCTTATCAATTTTTTATTTCATGATTTCTGTATTATGTTAACTTGGTTTAAAAAATCATTCCATTGGGGTAATGAAAGCATACTCTTGTTTTAAACCTTTGTCTTTTCCTTTCATTTCACTGAATTCCTTTTGCTTTTCTTTTTTCTCCCATCAGTAGTGGGAAAGAGGTTGAAATCCATTTTTTCTTTATGAGTATTTAGATTCTTTCATTAAAGGGTACACCTTTTCTGTATTGATTGCAAAACTAACTCTATCACAATCAAGTTACCATATGTGTATTGGTTTATTTTTGCACTCACTTCTGTTCCAAAATCTGTTAGTCTGTCCTCACCATAAAAACTTTTGCTTTCTGTTAGAGCAAATTCCCCTCACTTCTTCACATGTATTTTGGCTTTTTGCACATACAAATAATTTTTAAATCTGGTGCTAAAGTCTTTCAGGTGCTCTCTTGCGTTATTTATAAGATACTTTGGGGGAACGTTGACATCTTTGATATCAAACATGTTATTGTAATGATTGGTGGCTCAGCCGGTAAAAGCGTCTGTCTGCAGTGCGGGAGACCCAGGTTCGATCCCTGGGTCAGGAAGATCTCCTGGAGAAGGAAATGGCAACCCACTCCAGTACTCTTGACTGGAAAATTCCATGGACTGAGGAGCCTGGTAGGCTACAGTCCATGGGGTTGCAAAGAGTCGGACATGACTGAGCAACTTCACTTTCACTTTGGGGGAAAATTGACATCTTTGATATCAAACATGTTAATGATTTGAACATAGTAACATCTTTGTAAGCATTTAGATTTTATGTAATGTTTTTTAGTAAGGTTTTAAGAGTTTACATCATATTAATTAATTAATTAAATATGTTTCATTATATCTTAAAGGTATACCTTGAGATACACTTTTTTATTTTAATTTACATTTTCAGTTGCTTTGACTCGTATATGGAAATGCAGTAGATTTTTGCATACTATTAGTTTTTAATATTTTGCTATTAGTTTTTACGCAGCAAGTAATGAGACTAGTTTCTATTCCTTATGCTATTGGTTTCCTTTTCTTAATGTACTAGATAGAATCTTCAGGTAAATATTAAAGAGGAGTGTTTTCAGTGATTTCCTGGGTGGCTTAGTGATGAAGAATCTGCCTGCCAATACAGGAGACTCTGGTTCTATCCTTGGGTCGGGAAGATCCCCTGGAGGAGGAAATGGCAGTTCACTCCAGTATTCTTGCCCGGAAAATTCTTGCCTGCCAGGCTCCTGTCCATAGGACTGCAAAGAGCTGGACACGTGAAGGACACGTGAAGCACTCATGAAGGACAAGTGGTAGAGGAGTTACTACTGTTTCTGGCTTTAGAGGATGTTTCTCCATTAAGAATGATGTTTGGTTCTGGTTTTTAGTAGAATACCTTTGTTGGTAAGCATATTTTCTTGTATTTTTGACAAATGGGTATTGATTCCTGCATGTGTTGGGATAAGTTTCTTTCTTCCTTCAGCATCTTGATATTGTAAATTATGTTGATAGATTTTTCTGGGTATAAACCAAAACCTTGCATTATTAGGAAAAACCCATTTTGGTTATAATGTAGCTACACTGTCCAATGTAGTACTCACTACCCACTTTTGGAAGTTTGAATGTAAATTAATGATAAATAAAATAAAAAATCCAGTTTCTTAGACTTATTAGTTACATTTCAAGTGTTAATTGTAGCTAGTGGTTATCATGTTGGACATTGGAGGTACAGAACATTTCCATTGCAGAAACTTCTGTTGTGCAGTGCTGTGATATATATAGCTGCCTTTTAAAACACATCCATCTTTAACTGGTCAGTTGAGAGTTTGAAATAAGCCATTAGTTTTCATTACATTTTTTGGTTTTCTTTCCCCACCCTAGTCTTTCTGGTTATTTTCAGCATCCTCTTTCTGTTATCATATTTTATAATTTCATTTAGAAACATTTCTTAACTATTTCAGCTATATTTTACCTTTTGTTGATTACATTTTGATATCTGAATTCAGTGGTGCTTCAGTCTTTCAGTGATGTTCTTTTCCCTGTGTGTTTGTTGGTCCTTGAGTATGACTCATGTTTTATTGAGCTTAGTATGTGGAAGATTTGGCAGAGTAGACTGAGAAGTTTTTTTAAAGCCCACAGAAGATTGGTTTTTGTGTCTGCTCAGATAACAGGATTTATGCCCTGGGAACTTTAAGGATGACTTTCACGTCCAGCTTTCCTTCTTACAGATGGCATAGTGCTGATGCAGACATTTACTCTCTGGCGTCTGCATGTGCGTACTGCTTACTGCCCAAGTTTCAACATACTGTCGTTACGGGGTTGGCTAGGTAGGGAGTATGGAAGTGATGGAGTATGGAAATATCCTTGTAGATTTTTCTTGGTTTGTGTTCAGCAGTATGGTAACAGGTTTCTGCTGGATCAGTTGGGCTTTTCATAATACACTGACTGTGTACTACTGGATATGGATGTTCAGTCTTCTCAGTTGGGCTTTTCACTGCCTCTGGTGATACTTAGTTCTCTCTCCCTTCATCCCTTCCAGTTTGAACTGCCCTGCTCTCAAGTCACTAGAATTCTCATTTCACTCTTGCTGCTTTTCACTCTAGCTTACTTTAGTTATTGTATGTACAAACCTAGCCACTTTTCTTTGAATGCATTGAATAATTTCATTAAAATTAATGAAGATTTAAAAATGTATTTCTGTTGTGTCTTTTTGCATTGACTTTATTTTATTCAGCCTTGTGCTCTGATTCTTATTTTGTGTACCTCTTTTAGACTCCTTGAGTCTTCTGATGTGCTTGTTGATTTTTCTTTATGCAGTTATAGTTGTAAATGAAATTCTAAATTAGTCATTATTGATAGCAGATGTGGGCTTCTTTAGCTATTTTATGAATTAGGGTCACTTTCTCCAGATGGGTCCTTCTAAGGGAATGGGTAGCTGTAGTTCTTTATCTGTGTGTTATCCCTGGTATGGTAAATCAGCTGAGACAGACTTTTAAAAGTAGGATTATTTTTGGGGTGTGTGGGCTAGGAGCACACCGGTAAGGCTTGTGTCTCCTGTGAACAAAACAGATGGCTGAGAGAGCATTTGTGTCACAAAATCCCAACTTGTTTTATCTTGCAATCTGTGTCAAGTCAGGAAAGCCAGATGTAAAGTCTTTACCTATATTAGTAATTTTGTTTTGGTTTCTGGTGGACTTTCAAAATCCTGTTTTTGTTTTTTGCTGTGTTTTTTGACCTGAGGTTATTAGCAGGAATTAGGAAAAGAGTTGCTGTAGTGGTAAGAGTCAGAGAAGGCAGTGGCACCCCACTCCAGAACTCTTGCCTGGAAAATCTCATGGATGGAGGAGCCTGGAAGAGGTCGCTGAGGGTCGGACATGACTGAGTGACTTCACTTTGACTTTTCACTTTCATGCATTAGAGAAGGAAATGGCAACCCACTCCAGTGTTCTTGTCTGGAGAATCCCAGGGACGAGGGAGCCTGGTGGGCTGCATTCTATGGGGTTGCACGGAGTTGGACACGACTGAGGTGACTTAGCAGCAGCAGTGGTAAGAGTATTCTTTTGGAAGATTCTGTTTGCTTGTTTGTTAATAGTGATGGCCCGGACCTAAGGAGCTTTTATCTTCCTGTCTTCATTCAGCTCCCCATCCCCTAATTCTGAGTCTGAGTGGTTTATTGAGACCTGGTTTTACTTGTGTTGACTATCAGCATTGTCAGTGATCTTCTGATTGCTAACATTGCTATAGTTTTTTCCCATAGTTTTTATTTCTTTGGCCATATTAATTGATTTGGGGAAGAGGAGAGAGAAATGTTATTATGCATTGACCACTGTAAAGTCAGAAACTG
Source organism: Aepyceros melampus (assembly GCA_006408695.1). Lineage (NCBI taxonomy): Eukaryota > Metazoa > Chordata > Mammalia > Artiodactyla > Bovidae > Aepyceros > Aepyceros melampus. The sequence continues at coordinate 31,272 of SJXQ01003508.1, forward strand.
TACTGAAAAAGATTTAAAGGTTTATTCTTATTTTCAGTGTGTGCCTTTTGGGCATGTGTAAGTTCTGAAGTCTTAGAATTAGACACTGCCACCTGCATTTCCTATTTTACACTGATTTCCATGAGGTACTTTTTATCACATCAACTGCCTAAACCCAGTTTCACAAAGATACATGGTAACCATCAAAAGGGGTATAGAAGGATCATTCCATGTTGAGATGGAACTCCTTTGACCTAGTGTCTCACTTGATGTCTGACAGCTGTTTACAGTTGGCTGTGTTCTCCTTGGTAATTAAAAATATCCAACAATATCTGTGAATTGCTGTGAAGTCCAGGGTGTTCTGAGATGTCTTGGTGCACAGTTTGGTAACTATAGGTGTAGCACTTTACAGTTTGTATAGCATTTAAGCAGATAGTTACTTTCTACTTGGAAGACTGAAAATCAACCATCTTTGTAGGATAAGCTGTAGATATTTGTACAAGGCTAGTCTTCTGGGCTGTCTGTTTGCATCTCAGAAGACAGTCTTTATTTTAAAGTTTATTTCTGATTGATATTTAAAAAATATAGTTCATTTTCTGTGAGTTTTTAACCCTTTTAGTGGAAGAAAATGTGTATTTGCCAGGGGATTGAAGAGAAGTGTCTTTCAAAGTAAAAGGTAATAAAACCATTTTCTGTATTGACATTCTTCCTGTTGCAAATTTGTTTTTCTGAGAAAATGTTTTGTAAAAAGATTAAAAATTAATTTTCAAGTAAATAATTGAGTAACTTTTCATACTGTTCATGGGATTCTTGAAGCAAGAATACTGGAGTGGTTTGCCATTCCCTTCTCCAGTGACCCATGTTTGTCAAAACTCTCCACAGAACATGGCAAGAACACACAGAAGAACTATATAAAAAGGTCTTAATGATTCAAATAACCATGATGGTGTGGTCACTCACCTAGAGCCAAATGACTTGGAGTGTGAAGTCAGGTAGGCCTTAGGAAGCATTACATGCATGCTAAGTCGCTTCAGTCATGTCCAACTCTTTGCAGCTCTATGGACTGTAGCCTGCCAGGCTCCTCTGTCCATGGGATTCTCTAGGCAAGAATATTGGAGTGGTTTGCCCTGCCCTCCTCCAGGGGATCTAACCCAGACACATTGCTCTTATGTCTTATATCTCCTGTTTGGCAGGCTGGTTCTTGACCACTAGCACCGTCTGCAAAGCATTACTATGAACGAAGCTAGTGGAGGTGATGGAATTCAAGCTGACTTATTTCAAATCCTAAAAGATAATGTAATTTCTGCAAATTTGGAAATTTCAGCAGTGGCCACAGGACTGGAAAAAGTCAATATTCATTTCATGCCAGAGAATGAGCTACTGCACAATTGCACTCATTTCACATGCTAGTAAGGTAATGCTCAGAATCCTTCAAGCTAGACTTCAGCAGTATGTGAACCAAGAATTTCCAGATAACAAGCTAGATTTAAAAAAGGGAGAGGAACCAGAGATCAAATTGCCAACATCCGTTGGATCTTAGAAAAAGCAAGGGAATTCCAGAAAAATGTCTGTTTCATTGATTACACTGAAACCTTTGACTCTGTGGATCACAGTTAACTCTGGAAAGTTCTTAAAGAGATGGGAATACCAGACCACCTTACCTGTTTCCTGAGAAACCTATATGCAGGTCAGGAAGCAACAGTTAGTAATTGACATGGAACAACTGATTGGTTCAAAATGGGAAAAGGAGTACATGAAAGCTGTATATTGTCACTCTGCTTATTTAACTTATATGCAGAATACATTATGCAAAATGCTGAGCTGGATGAATCACAAACTGAAATCAAGATTGCCAGGAGAAATATCAACTATCTCAGATACACAGATGATACTACCCTAATGGCAGAATGTGAAGAGGAACTAAAGAGCCTCTTGATGAGGGTGAAAAAGGAGTCAAAAAGCTGGCTTAAAACTCAGCATTTAAAAAACTAAGATCACAGCATCTGGTTCCATCACTTCATGGTAAGTAGATGGGGAAAAAAATGGAAACAGTGACAGATTTTATATTCTTGGACTCCCAAATGACTGCGGATGTTTACTGCAGCCATGAAATTAAAAGATGCTTGCTCCTTGGAAGAAAAGCTATAACAAACCTGGACAGCATATTAAAAAGCAGAGACATCATTTTGCTGACATAGGTCCATGTAGTCAAAGCTGTGGTTTTTCCAGTAATGTACGGATGTGAGAGTTGGACCATAAAGAAGGCTGAACACTGAAGAATTGATGCTTTTGAATTGTGATGTTGGAGAAGACTCTTGAGAGTCCCTTGGACTGTAAGAAGATCGAACCAGTCAATTCTAAAGGAAATCAGCCCTAAATATTCATGGAAGAACTGATGCTGAAGCTCCAGCACTTTGGCCGCCTGATGGCAAAGAGCTGACGCGTTAGAAAAGACCCTAATGCTGGGAGAGATTGAGAGCTAGGGGAGAATGGGCAGCAGGGGACGAGATGGTTGGATGGCATCACCAACTCAGTAGACATGAATTTGAGCAAACTCTGGGAGATAGTGAAGAACAGGGAAGCCTGGCATGCTGTAATTCATGGGGTCACAAAGAGTCATACACAGCTGAGAAACTGAACAACAAAGGGGAAACTACAAGGGAGAGGGGATAAATTTGGAGCTTGGAATTTATAAATATAAATATACTATATATGAAATAAGCAATAGGAGCCTGCAGTATAGCACAGGAAACTGTATTTGGTATGTTGTAATTATACTGGAAAAGAATCTGAAAAAGTATATATGTGTGTGTGTATTCATATACATGAGCTTCCCAGGTGGTGCTAGTAGTAAAGAACCTGCCTGCCAATTCAGGAGCCATAAGAGATGGTTCTGGGTCAGAAAGATCCCCTGGAGGAAGTCATGGCAATGCATTCCAGTACTCTTTCTTACCTGGAGAATCCTATGCACAGAGTTGTCTTAATTTGTGCTACAGTCCATAGGATTGCAAAGAGTTGAACACAACTGAAGCGACTTAGAACATACACATAAGTATGTATATCTGAATCACTTTCTGTACACCTGAAACTAACATAAGCCTTGTAAGTCAGTTATACTTCAATTAAAAAAAAAAAAGGCACCAAATAAACAGAAAAAGGATAGTCTTCAACAGATGATACTGGAGCAGCTAGGTGGATTTCTACATGGAAAAGAGTGAAATGGATTCCATGTCAAACAATACATAAAAATCATCTCAAAGTGGATCAATGACCTAAACAACTAAAACCATAAATGCTTAGAGAAAAATACAGGAGTAACATTTCATGACTTTGGAGGTTTGATATTAGATTTTTAGATATTATAACAGCAAGCATGAGGAATAAAAGAAAAAAATGGATTGGTTTCATACATGAAACTTAGAAACTTTAGTGCCTCAAAGGACATTATCAAGAAAGTGAAAGACAGCCTACATAATGGGAGAAAAAACCTTGCAAATCGTATATGATATGGACTTCCAGATTTTCTGGATATCTGATATCCAGAATGTTTAAAGGATTCTTTGAGCTCCACAATAAAAGAACAAGCAATTTAAAAACTGGGGAAAAGACATGAACAGATATTTCTCTAGAATCTGTGGATTGGAAAGAATCCATAAAATCCTAAGTATATACCATAAAGAATTGAAACCAGGGTCTTGAAGAGATATTTGTACTTGCATGTTCATAGCAGTATTATTGGAGAAGGCAATGGCACCCCACTACAGTGATCTTGCCTGGAGAATCCCAGGGACGGGGGAGCCTGGTGGGCTGCCGTCTATGGGGTCACACAGAGTCAGACACGACTGGAACGACTTAGCAGCAGCAGCAGCAGTATTATTCACAGTAGCTACCAGTGGAAACAAATCCAAATGTCCCATCAACAGATGAATGAAAAAACAAAATGTGTTTAAATGGAGAGTGAACTGAATATATTGTGAATTATATCTCAGTAAAGAATTATATCTCAGTAAAGCTGTTTTAGGAAAATAAAAGAAACACAAAACAAAACCCAGCATCTTTGTTTGGACATCACTGATACAAAAAAGTTGAGTTGATTTTAGTCAGGAAGAATATAGGTAGATGATTGGCAATTATGTCTATTAACCATAGAAAAATCTTTTAAATTCTCCTATGAAGTAGAAGCAGCTTCCTAGTTAGGATGATGCAGTTGAAAAATATTTTAAAGGGGCAAATAAATAATTTGGGGAGAAGGCAATGGCACCCCACTCCAGTACTCTTGCCTGGAAAATCCCATGGACAGAGGAGCCTGGAAGGCTGCAGTCCATGGGGTCACTGAGGGTCGGACACGACTGAGCGACTTCACTTTCACTTTTCACTTTGATGCATTGGAGAAGGAAATGGCAGCCCACTCCAGTGTTCTTTCCTGGAGATCCCAGGGATGGGGGAGCCTGGTGGGCTGCCATGTCTATGGGGTCATACAGAGTCTGACACGACTGAAGTGACTTAGTAGGAAATAATTTGGAATTATTAGATGTAATTCAACTAATCACTCAGAAAACTCATAATGAGACTAGATTCAAAAACTTGTACATATCTTCAAAATTAATGTCGTCAGGAATATTTTCAAATACTTGATGTACTATGATAGTTTTTTATGTTTTCCTATTAGGAGGAATTTATTGAGCAGTTTATTAAACATTTTGGTGCACTTTACATCCAGAATTATCTTCCAGTTTACCCCAACATTGCCCAATTTATTCATTAGGGTTCATCTACAAGGTTTATAACTTAACTTTTTTTTTTTAAGCTTCATCATGGTAAGAGCAGAAAATAAAATTTTACTCTGAAAATTTTAGAATACAATAAGTGAATAACTTTTGAAGAAAATTTGTTGATTGTCATTATGAACATTCTATTACTTTTAATGAAGTAGGGGCTTCCCTGATGGCTAGGTTGGTAAAGAATATGCCTGCAATGCGGGAGACCCAGGTTCGATCTCTAGGTCAGGAACATCCCTTGGAGAAGGGCATGGCAACCCACTGCAGTATTCTTGCCTAGGAAATCCCACAGACAGAGGAGTTAGGCAGACGACAGTCTGTGGGGTCACAAAAGAGTTGGACACGACTGAATGATTAACACTTTAAGTAAAATTAATAATTATACTTTATTCTGCATACCTTGAGATATGGCCCTTAAATATCAGTATGAATGATACTTTTATGCCCATTTTATTGTAGTCTTAAAGAGATGTAGCTTTAGGCAGGATATATTGAGTTTAGAATTGAAAGTATAGGTCTCTCTGAGTTGACATTGTTGATTTTTCTAACAATGAGCACCTTACTGAACACAGCAACTCTTTGTAAATAGATTTTGTTTTCATTCTGAGTTCTCTAGGTGTGGAGAGTTTTAGGGAAAGTCACAGGGATGCCATGGAGATAAATGACCATCCCTTCTTGGTCTGAGAAAGGGTCAGGATAGTTTCTAGTCTGTTCTGGGGTAAAGTTTGCCTGCTGTTGTCTTAATCATTTTCTTCCATTAAATCATACTTCTCTCTTATTTTCTATTATATCCTTTCTTTGGATGTTTCATTCTCTTCCTGTTATGTCTATGAACCTCTCATATATTCCAGTAGTCTTATGTTCCAGTTGGTGTGTCTCTTGTCTTTGGGAATTCTAAAATACAAATGTGATTGCTCTTTGTGTTCTTTAGAGAACAAAGAAAAACGATAACCACCTTATGTGATGAAGACCAAACTCCTTATCAGGGATATAGGAAAGCCTGAGATTAACTGGTCTCAATTTCTTTTACAATCTTCCTCACCTGTGCGTGCACATAGGCACATACACACATGCACATTCCAGTTAAATCACTGTTAACACTGCTCTGCTGTCGCGCATATTTCTGTAGCATAATTAGCTCTGTGGTAAGTGGAGGAATGATCTAAGTGTAATGTGGAACTATCATTGGCCATAAATGTCTATTTTCTAGCACATCAATGTTTGGAAGCATTCAAGGGCAGTCTTTCTTCCAAAGATAATATTTTAACATTGTTTGAAGATAAGAGCTGAAAATCCTCAGTGCAAATCAAAATCACAGTGAGCTCAGATCACACTTGTTAGAATGACTATTATCAGAAAGACAAGAAATGTTGGTGGAGGTGTGGAAAGAAGCACCTCTTACACACTGCTGATGGGAATATATATTGGTGCAGCCAGTTTGGAGGTTCCTCAGGAAATTAAAAATTGAACTGACCTATGATCAGCATTTCCACTTCTAGATATTTATCCCAAGAAAATGAAAACAGTAACTCAAAAAGATACATGTAGTCCCACATCCTTGCCGCATTATTTACAATAGCCAAGATACGGAAGCATTCATGTCCACTGATGGATGAATGACTAAAGAAAATGCAAGACACATGCACAGACACTGAAATATTATTCAGCCATAAAAAGGGCATTTCTCACATTGCACAACATGGATGGATAAATCAGAGGAAGACATATTGTGTAAACTCACTTACATGTATTAATGGAATCTGAAATCAAGTTAGAACTTAAACTGATAGATTCAAGAAACAGATTTATAGTTGCCAGAGCTGGGAAGGGGAAGGTGGATGAAATGGATGGGAGAGCAAAAGGCATAGAGTGCACAGCATAGTGACTGAAGTTAACACCTTATTGTAAGTTTGAAAAGTTTCTAAGAGAGTAGGTCTTAGAAGTTTTCTTCACAAGAAAATTTTGTGTAGTGATGGATATTAACTAGGTTTGTCATGATCATTTTGTAATGTGTCTATATGTTGAATCATATTGCACACCTGAAACTAATATAATGTTAATTATAGCTCAGTGAAATTTTAAAAAATCTTTAAATGTAATACCATGTATTAATGTTTGAAGTCATATTAGATCTAGATGTGAGACAAAAACACTGTTTAGCTTTCTTGTGCTCTGAAGGAAAATACGTTCTGTAGGTAATCTGTAGATGCGGTGCAAAAAGGAGAAAGCTCAGAATCCAGGTGAGAAATTGCCTGTTGATTACAAGCAGAAGATTTATTAATAGTGTCAAGAATCTCTGATCATTTCTGTTAAGCTTCTGGTACAGCTGTGAATGTAGGCAAAATATCTGTGAGGCTATTTTCTCTACTTTTAACAAAAAATTGAAGGCTGTCACTGGATTACATTTTTAATTCTGCCACAGTGTTTCCTGTTAGAAGTAAGTACCTTCAGGAGCCTGCATTTGAAAGGGAAACCTGAGCTCTGAGATTTAACGCTGAGAAATTTGATTATGATGCTGGTAACAATTGCCAGTGGATACTCACTGTGCTTGTATTTTATTATGATTTTGGTTGTTTTGCTCATGTTCTTTTACAGTGGTTATTTTTAAGTGTTAATTTTGCAGAATGTGAGATTTTTCTGGAAACACTTTTTTTTATTTTTGGTAACTTTAAACTTTTTATTTTGTATTGGGGTATAGCCAATTAACAGTGTTGTGGGGTTTTTGCTGAACAGCAGAGGGACTTAGCCGTACGTATACGTGTACCCGTTCTGCCCCAGATTCCCCTCCCATTTAGGCTGGCACATATGGTTGAACAGAGTTCCATGTGCTGTTCAGCAGGTCTTTGCTGGTTATCCATGTTCAGTATAGCAGTGTGTGTGACCTTCCCAAAGTCTCTCACTGTCCCTTCCCTTTGACAACTCTAAGTTTGTTTTCTAAGTCTGTGAGTCTCTGTTTTGCAAGTTCATTTGTATCATTTCTTTTTAGCTTCCACATATAAGGGATGTCATATGATATTTCTGTCTTACTTCACTCAGTATGACACTCTGCATCCATGTTGCTGCAAATAGCATTATTTCCCTTTTTTTAAATGGCCAAGTAATATTCCATTGAATATATGTACCACATCTGTATACATTCCTCTGTCAGTGGACATTTAGGTTGCTTCCATGTCTTGGCTACTGTAAACAGGGCTTCAGTGAAATTGGGGTGCATGCATCCTTTCAGATCATGTTTTCCTCTGGGTATATGCCCAGGAGTGGGATTGCAGCATCATATATAGCTCTAGTTTTATTTTTTTTAAGGAACCCTTCCATACTGTTCTCCATAGTGACTGTACCAGTTTACATTCCCACCAACAGTGCAGAAGGGTTCTCTTCTCTCCACACCCTCTCCAGCATTTGTTGTTTGTGAATTTTTTAATGAAGGCCATTTTGATTGGTGTGAGGTGATGGCTCATTGTGGTTTTGATTTGCATTTCTCTAATATAGCGATGTTGAACATCTTTTCCTGTGCCTGCCTGTCGGCCATCTGTATGTCCTTTTTGGAGAAACGTCTGTTCAGGTCATCTGCCCATGTTTTGAATGGGTTGTTTGTTTTGATGCTATTAAGTGTCATAAGCTGGTTGTAAATTTTTGGGACTGATCCTTTATGGTCACATCATTTGCAAATATTTTCTCGCAGTCTGTGGGTTGTCTTCGTTTTGCTTATTGTTGCCTTTCCTGTGCAAAAACTTCTGAGTTAAGTATGTCCCATTTGTTTATTTTTGCTTTTATTTCCATTATTCTGGAGGATGGATTGAAAAAGACATTGTTGTTTATGTTAGAGAAATAACATAAATCTGGAGTGGTAGCCTGTCCCTTTTCCAGTGGATCTTCCCGACCCAGGAATCGAACCGGGGTCTCCTGCTTTGCAGGCGGATTCTTTACCAGCTGAGCTATCAGGGAAGCCCATGTTAGAGAGTGTTCTGCCTATGGTTTCCTTTAGGAGTTTTGCAGTGTCCGGTCTCACATTTAGGTCTTTAATCCATTTTGAGCTTATGTTTATGTACAGGGTTAAGAAATGATCTACTTTCATTTTTTTTTTAACCTGTGGCTGTCCAGTTTTCCCAGCACCATTTGTTGAAGAGACTGTCTTTACAGCATTGTGTGGTCTTGCCTCCTTTATCATAGATTTACTGACCATAGGTGTGTGGGCTTATCCTGTTCCATTGATTTGTATTTTATTTTTGGAAACCCACATATCTTATCACAGATGCCTGGACTTGTCTTTTCTCACACTCAGCGTGTCTTTATGCTTCTGCTCATTGCTCCGTGTTTCCTCTGCCCTGAGTCCTCCCTTAGCCACCTTGTTGTCTGCCGTGGCTTAAATTCCAACTCCCTGGGATGTGTGGCTGACCGCTTTCTCTGCGGAGTTCATGATCTGAGCCACAGTCAGCTCCCAGTCTTGTTTTTGCTGACTATATAGAACTTCTCCATCTTCAGCTACAAATAATATAATCAATCTGATTTTGGTATTTACCATCTGGTAATGTCCATGTGTAGAGTCTTCTCTTGTGTTGTTGGAAGAGGGTGTTTGCTATGACCAGTGCGTTCTCTTGGCAAAACTCTATTAGCTTTTGCCCTGCTTCATTTTGTACTCCAGGGCTAAACTTGCCTGTTATTCCAGGTATCTCTTGACTTCCTACTTTTGCAGTCCAGTCCCCTATAATGAAAAGGACATCTTTTTTTGTGTTAGTTCTAGAAAGTCTTGTAGGTCATCACGAACCTTTCAACTTTAGCATCTTCGGCATTAGTGATTGAGGCATAGACTTGGATTACTGTGATATTGAATGGTTTGCCTTGGAAACGAAGAGAGATCATGCTGTCATTTTTGAGGTTGCACCAAGTACTACATTTCAGGCTCTTGTTGACTGTGATGGTCACTCCATTTCTTCTAAGGGATTCTTGCCCACAGTAGTACGTATAATGGTCATCCGAATTAAATTTGCCCATTGTGGTCCATTTTAGCTCACTGATTCCTAAAATTTCGATGTTCACTCTTGCCATCTCATCTCCTGTTTGACTACTTCCAATTTACCTTGATTCATGGACCTAACATTCCAGGTTCCTATGCAATATTGTTCTTTACAGCATTGGACCTTACTTCCATCACCAGTCACATCCACAACTGGGCATCGTTTTCACTTTGGCTCCGTCTCTTCATTCTTTCTGGAGTTATTTCTCCACTCTTCTCTAATAGCGTATTGGGCACCTTCCAACCTGGGGAGTTCATCTTTCAGTGTCCTATCTTTTTGCCTTTTTATACTGTTCATGGAGTTCTCAAGGCAAGAACACTGAGTGGTTTGCCATTCTCGTCTCCAGTGGACCACATTCTGTCAGTACGTACAGAGGTTCGTGACATTGTGCAGGAGGCAGTGATCAAGACCGTCCCCAAGGAAAAGAAATGCAAAAAGGCAAATGGCAGTCTGAGGAGGCGTTACAAATAGCTGAGAAAAGAAGAGAAGCTAAAGGCAAAGGAGAAAAGGAAAGATATATCTATCTGAATGCAGAGTTGCAAAAAATAGCAAGGAGAGGTAAGAAAGCCTTCCTCAGTGATCAGTGTAAATAAATAGAAAACAATAGAATGGAAAAGATGTAGATAGAAATCTCTTCAAGAAAATCAGAAATACCAAGGGAACATTTCATGCAAAGATGGGCACAATAAAGGTCAGAAATAGTATATACCTAGTAGAAGCAGAAGATATTAAGTGGTGGCAAGAATACACAGAATAACTATACAAAAAGATCTTAATGACCCAGATACTTACGGTGGTGTGATCACTTACCTAGAGCCTGACATCCTGGAATGCAGAGTCAAGTGACCTTAGGAAGCACCACTGCTAGTGGTGCTTGGTGGAAGTTAGTGCAGGTGATGGAATTCCAGTTGAGCTATTTCAAATCCTAAAAGATGATGCTGTTGAAGTGCTGCACTCAATATGCCAGCATATTTGGAAAACTTAGTAGTGGCCACAGGACTGAGAAAGGTCCATTTTCATTCCAATTCCTAAGTAAGGCAGTGCCAAAGAATGTTCAAACTCCTGCACAATTGCACTCATCTCACACGCTAGTAAAGTAATGCTGAAAGTCCTCCAAGTCATGCTTCAACAATACGTGAACTGAGAACTTCCATATATTCAAGCTGGATTTAGAAAAGGCAAGGGAACAAGAGATCAAATTGCCAACATCTACTGGATCATAGAAAAAGCAAGAATTCCAGAAAAACATCTTCCTTATTGGGTACACCAAAGCCTTTGTGTGGATCACTACAAACTGGACAATTCTGAAAGAGATGGGAATACCAGACCACCTTATGTACCTCTGAGAAATCTATATGCAGGTCAAGAAGCAACTGTTACAACCAGACATGGAATGATGGACTGGTTCCAAATTGGGAAAGGAGTACATCAAGGCTGTATATTGTCACCCTGTTGATTTAACTTATATGCAGGGTACATCATGTGAAATACTGGGCTGGATGAAGCACAAGCTGGAATTAAGATTGCCAGAGAAAAGTCAATAACCTCAGACATGCAGATGACACCATGCTTATGGCTGAAAGTGAAGAAGAATTAAAGAGCCTCTTGATGAAAGTGAAAGAGGAGAGTGAAAATGTTTGCTTAAAATTCGACATTCAGAAAACTAAGATCATGGCATCTTGTCTCATCACTTCATGGCAAATAGATGGGGAAACAATGGAAACAGTGAGAGACTTTATTTTCTTGGCCTCCAAAATCACTTCAGGTGGTGACTGCAGCCATGAAATTAAAGATACTTGCTCCTTGGAAGAAAAGCTATGGCTAACCTAGACAGCATATTAAAAAGCAGAGACGTTACTTTGCCAACAAAGGTCCGTCTAGTCAAAGCTATGGTTTTTCCAGTAGTTATGTATGGATGTGAGAGTTGGACTATAAAGAAAGCTGGGTGCTGAAGAATTGATGCTCTTGAACTGTGGTCATGAGTATTAGGGGATTCAGTGTGCTCCAAAGATTGGAAATTAAGTAAGTAAGTAAGTAAGTAAAGTCACTCAGTCGTGTCCGACTCTTAGTGACCCCATGGACTGCAGCCCACCAGGCTCCTCAGTCCATGAGATTCTCCAAGCAAGAATACTGGAGTGGGTTGCCATTTCCTTCTCCAGGGGATCTTACCGACCCAGGGATCGAACCCGGGTCTCCCGCATTGGAGGCAAACACCTTAACCTCTGAGCCACCAGGAAAGTTGGAAATTAATTAGGTTAAGGGAATAAGCATTGAAAATCATGTATAGCTTATTCCCAGTTTAGTTGCTGAATAACTTTGGCGTGGTTGATCTCTGATCCTCAGTTTCCTCACTTTTAAAATGGGAATAATATATAATTCATTTTACTATTACTAGTATTTGGAAAAAAGAATATTTGTTGAGCTCTTTTTACCCTTCATGTTAGCATTAGGTATGCACCAGTGAACATAGGATACTTGTTCTGTTACAATTTATACTTTAGGAGGGTAAACAGATATTAGAGGATAAATATTTACAGTTATGATTAAATTTTTGAGGGAAACGTGCAAGGGTGCTGTGAGAGTATGTAGTAGAGATTTAACTGAGCTTGGGCAAATTTGGTAAAGTGTCCGTGAGACAGAGAAGAGGAAGCAGAAAGAAGAGCAGACACTTAGAAGGATCTTGGTTTGATGACTTTATGGCATAGAAGTATGACTGGAGTGTAGTGATAAACTGGTCAGATTATTACATGTTGAACTTATTTTTAAGTCAGTGGGAACCCGTTTAAGGCAATAGATATGAAGAGATTGGCATTTAAGATCACTTGGCCGCTGTATGAAGGATGAATTGGAGGTGACTAAGATTAGGTTATAGTGAAGTAATGGACAAATGAAGCTGAATTCCATTTATGTTTTGTACATGGCATTTACAGGACTTGATAGTTGCTTTTAGGTGTTGAAAGAGAATAGTCAAAGCTTATGCCCGGTTTTCTGGGGGCAACACTGGATGCACTAGGACACCCTATGCAGAGAGAAGATTGAGGAGTGTTTTATGGAGGGGGAAGCAATTGGTTTGTTGTTTGGTTTTAAGCGTTTTTAGATTCAAGATCCCTTTGAGAATAGGGCTTTCCTCATGGCTCAGTTGGTAAAAAATCTGCCTGCAATACAGGAGACCCAGGTTCCCTTCCCAGGGTGGGGAAGAGAATACCTTTGAGAATACCTAAATAGAAATGTTAGGTTGGCAGTGGTATATGTGGATTGGAGTTCAGAACAGAGCTCTTGATGGGTTATTTTGGAGTGGCTTTAAGAAAGCTTGGGGGAGAAGCCTTGGGAGAAAAACATGTAGACTAAGAAGTGAATAGAGGAAATGGAATTAAGCCTTGGTGAATTAATATTTAGAGGTTGGATAGAAGAAAAGGAAACAAAGTAGACAGTTACTAGTAATAGGAGAAAAATCAGGAAAAGGTAAAATGTAGTAGAAAACAAAGGAAAGGAGTGTTTCAGAAAGGAGTCTGCTCTCCACTGTGTCATACTGCTCAAATCAATACAGTTAGGATTGGAAAAGTGTTTTCTTTGGCAACATGGAGGGCAGTGATGACTTTCAGTTAGCTGTTACTGCATAACAAATCACCTCAAAACTTAATGGCTTTAAAACACCCAACATTTCTCACAGTTCTCCAGGTTGGCAGCTTGAGTTTAGCTTAATTGGCTAATTCTGCTGGTCTGGTCTGCCTTAGCTGATTGACCTGGGCTTGCTCATACATCTACAAGTGTGTGTCTGTGATCACCCAAGAGTTTGTCTGGGACTGGCTTCCTTCGTGATGGTCATGCTTGGTAAACTGAGGTCTCTCTCTCTGTATATGTCTCAGTTCACAGTGGGATAACTTCCGTGCCCGTGCTCTTCTTAGGAGGAGTTTCAAGAATGCAAGTCAATAAATTCCCAAACACAAGCACTTTCTAAGCTTGCCAGTGTCCTAGTGACCAGAGTCATAAGACCATCTCAAATTCAAGTGCTGGAAAAACACTCTTCTTGATGAGAGGAGCCACAAAATCACATTGCAGGGCTGTAGATAGAGGGAAGAGAAAAATCTGTTGTCATTTTTTAAGTCAGCCTCAGTGATTATGGCAAAAGCAGTATTGCTGGTGTTGGAGGATGCTGGAAACAGGATTGGGTTAGTATGATAAGCAAATGGGAACTGAGGAAGTGCAGACTACTTTTTGGAAAGCTTGGCTATGAAGGTGGTTTGAGAGAGAAGACAGTAGCTAGAAGCATGTAGAAAGTAAACAGACATGTTGTACTTTCTTTTCTTTCCCTTCTTGCCCGAATTTCTTTCCACACAAGAACAGAGTGCTTGCGCTGAACACTGAGGGGAAGGATCTAGTAGACACAGGATGCAGATGCTGAGCAAGGAGAACAGATGAAGCAAAGTTGCTGAGCAGCCTGTAGAGGATTGGATTCTGTGTGCTTGTGAAGGGATTCGTTTTTGACATGAAGAGGGTTACATACTTTCTAGCTAACAGGAGGGAAGGAGGGGCTTGGTCCACTTGTAGTATTGGGTTGGCCGGTAGTTCATTCTGGTTTCTGTAAGATTGTATGGAAAAACGCGAACAAAAGTTTTGGCCAGTCACAACAGATTGAGTAGTGGGAGACTGGGCAAGTTGCCATGTGGCAGAGCTGCTGTTTGCTCAGTGAAGTAGAGGCCGTCTACCGAGAGTGGGAGTTACAACAAGAATGTGTGCCTGAGGTCTGCGAACAGAGAAACTGCATAGTCTTATCCCTCAGTGAATGGGACATTGAGCTGACCACCGACTAGGAAATTTTGTTGCTGTTGTTTAGTCGCTTAGTTGTGTCCAACTCTGTGACCCAATGTACTGTAATACCAATCATTTAATAAAAGAGATATTATCATTATTACTCTAAAAACTACTTTAAAGGGATTTTTCAGAACACTTTGTTATTAGTTAGAAAGTGGTGCTAGTTGAGATGTTTTCAAGCTTTTAATTCTACTTCCATGATGGTCCTTGAAAAGAATGTAGGCAGGAGAGTAACCGTGTGTTTAATCATTTATAAATAAACATTACCAAAAATATGAACAAAATGGGCCTGCTTTCTAAAATGACTTCCTGAAGTATTTAATATTACTTTGTATTACCAAAACATAGAGGAATAACTATTAAATATACTTAATTTTAGTTAATGAAGATGATTCAATCTGAATGGTTGGGTTAGTGGTAACATTTATATGGAAAAAAAAACTTTTTGTTTTAGTAGTTGGGAAGTATGTAAATGTAACCTTAAGGTTATATACTTAAAGGAGAATAACGTAATTTGTCTCTTTTCTTTTAGAACACACTCTTATTATTTTTTCAGTTATCTCTGGCCAAGAAGAAACCCTTCTTCTCTCTCTAACTATGTATTGGAAGGGTTGTATTGATATTTATGGAGGGCACCATCTGCTGGTTATAAGAGGTACCAGTTGTAGGAAGCCTACCTTTTACAGTTGTCAGACTTCACAAAATCTTGTTTTCTTTCCAACTCCACCTTAAACCTGGAGTAAAGTCCCAGAAGGAAAAGCAGCTTTTAATAAACATGGGCAAGTAGAGATTCTAGTAGTGACTAGATTTGATTTCTGTGACTCTGATAAACTTGTTGCTACATACTGGGTGCTTAAGAAAAATTATTATGAAAATGACAGATACCTGTTTTTATTTCTTCCCAGGTCAATTTACCAATGACTGTTGCTATTGCTCTCATTCTTGTGGTTTAATCCAGTGAATGCTATGTTCTTTTTTTCCGTTCATTGAAAGGACCTTAATATTTTTACTGCAGTCTTTATTGCATCTTGTGAACATTTATTTACATCTAGGGTAGAATGATGATTCATTGATTTTTTTTTCCTTTCTAGGATTGTTAGTATGATTTTTTAAATTACCAATATGTTTCTTTTAATTAATGACCATTTTCTTAGAACTAACTCAGTGGTTGTATAAACTCTTTAGTATTAGAATAGTTTGTGTTTCATTGTTCATTCTGTATACAAAACTGTAGGTTTTATAACAACATGTATATAATGGTATTTTGCTATTTGAAATTAATATATACATTAATATATACATCTATGTGTGTGGTGTTTAAGTCCCTCAGTTGTGCCCAGCTCTTTGCAGCCCAATGGACTGTAGCCTGCCAGGCTCCTCTGTCCATGGGATTTTTCAGGCAAAAATACTGGAGTGGGTTGCCATGCCCTCCTCCAGGGGATCTTCCCAGCCCAGAGATCGAACCTGCCTCTCCTGCATTGGCAGGCAGATTCTTTACTACTGAGCCACTTGGGAAGTCCATAAACATATGTACTCTATAATACATTTATATACAATGTATGAATGAACTCTGACACAGGTCTGTTTTTATATAAATAAGTTACTACTTTCTTATTTTTGGTTCATTTGTTCTATCATAATGTATACTATTGAAATTCAACACAAAATGAATGTCAAATAATTTCTTTGACACTATTTCAGAGCAGCAGCTGTGTGTCAATGAGTCTTTTCCCTTTGACTTCCCATAACAGTTGAATAGCCTATTTCTTTACTGTAACCTTCCTTTCTTCTTCTGTATTGCTCTCCTTCTCTTTCTCTTTTCCACCTTTTTTCTCTTACATTGTTATTTGGTGTTCTTTTCCTATTGTTGTCTGGGAAGTACATAAAGAGATCAGTTTACCAAGTCCAAGGGCCTGGGGTTATCTTGAAAGAGTGATGTGTATTTCCAAAGTCACTTAACACTATATAACATCTCTCTATCTTCAAACATTTTTTTTTCCTAGTTAAAAAGCAATATTTTTCTCTCTTTTTTGACCTTCTTCTGTTTTCTTTCCTGACCCCCCCACATCAATACAGATATTTCTTAGGTTTAGTCTCTGTATTTTAGCTCACCCTACTCATTTTCTTTATTGATTCTGTAAGCTCCCAAAGTGTAAGCTATATGTGGTGCTAAAGTATTTTCTTTCATTGACTTTTCTCTAGAACTTCAGCTTAACATCTCTAGTTGCCTTGTATTCCAAACTTAATTTTTCCGAAGACTTGACTTCTCACTGGTTTTTTCCCTATCTCTGTTATGATGAGGGCAGTTATTTATGTGTTTCCATTGTATCCTTAGTGCCTAGAGAACTGCTGTCACACCAAGGAAGTTCTCAGTAGATATTTAAATGGTTGACTTTCTAGGAACAAAGGCTTTGAATCTTGTCACTGGCACCCCACTCCAGTACTCTTGCCTGGAAAATCCCATGGATGGAGGAGCCTGGTAGGATTCAGTCCATGGGGTCGCTAAGTCAGACCTGACTGAGCGACTTCACTTTCACCTTTCGCTTTCATGCATTGGAGAAGGAAATGGCAACCCACTCCAGTGTTCTTGCCTGGAGAACCCCAGGGACGGGGGAGCCTGGTGGGCTGCCGTCTATGGGGTCGCACAGAGTCTGACACGACTGAAGTGACTTAGCAATAGCAAATCATCTTCTACTTCTCTCAAGCAAGCATTCATAGTCTTTGCATCGGTTTTCTTATTTTTAGTCATTCCCTGCAGTCTGTTCCTTATTAGTTCTTACTGGAATTTTGTAGCAGTTTCCTGTTTTTACTGTATTTGATTTCTCCTCTGCCTAGTCTGTACATCCTATTGGAGCCACCATCTCTTAAAATAGTTCTGGTCATTGATTCAGCAAGTATTTCTTGAGCACCTACTTTGTTCTAAGGTTGCCTAAAATGATACATGCTATCCTTGTTCTAAAGGACATCAACTCTGAATATTGATTGGAAGGACTGATACTAAAGCCCCAATATTTTGGCCACCTGATGCAAAGAGCTGACTCATTGGAAAAGACCCTGATGCTGGGAAAGCAGGAGGGCAGGAGAAGGGGGTGACAGAGGGTGAGATGGTTGATGGCATCACTGACTCAATGGACATGACTTTGACCAAGCTCCTGGAGATAGTGAAAGACAGGGAAGCCTGGCGTGCTACAGTTCATGGGGTTGCAAGGAGTCAGACATGACTTAGTGACTGAACAACAGATCCTTGTTTTAAGGAGCTTATAGTCAAGCAGGGGAAACAGACAAATGAATTTATTAAATGTGATGTGATTAAATGCTTATTGTGATATGTTCACAGTTTTCCAAACTCTAGGGGGAAGAGGCAAGCTCAGCCTAAGGAGGTTGGGAGAAGTTTAAACATAATCTTGAGAATTCAAGGTACATGGAGTTTGCTTATAGAGAGGGGCCAGTAAATTTATCTTTACTTTGAGGAAACAGCCCATGTGTATACTCAGAATTATTTCAAACCTCTGCTCACAAAACCATTGCTTATGAAGCTGAAGTGCAAACTGAGAGACCTGCTGCTTTGTTGCTCTACCTTTACTTCTTCGCTCCCTTTTACTTCCTTCCACTTTTTTTAGTCATGGCTTTAGACCAGTAACAAATTCTGAACTTTGTTCTCTGGGATTCATTCAGATTCTTTTCTCTGTCCTTTTGTTCTGTGTATTGTTAACACTTCACCCTCATCTACTTTTGATTTCTTTCAGTCTTTTATTTTTCCAGGCTCGTTGTTTGTTATTTCTGTTGATAACTTTAGGATTTATTGTGATTTATTCATTTAGGGGGAATGTCTATTTCCTTTGTCAATTTTGAGACCTATCTTAACTCATGTGGCCCTATAGCCACTCTAGAATGTCATGCACATAATAGGTTCTTGATAAAGTTTTGACTGTGGTCATAATCATGTGTCTGTTGTTAAGGAAGGTGAACAGCTTTTGCTTCTGTTGAGGCAAGGTAGAGAGACTTTCTTATATTCCAGGTTTTATGGAAAACAGGGAATCCTATCACATTTATGTTTACCTTCCTGTAGAATGGTTTATCCTAGACATTCAGTGAATATCTTCTTTGGTTGAAGGAACACAAACAGCTGTGGTTTGATTCTTGGCTTTTCCTAACCCGAGGTTGTGAAGTTGTTTTCCTACATTATATTTTAAAATCCTTTCCAATTGCTTCAATATTAATTGACCTGAAATTCCTTTTGTGTATGGTGTGACATGGGTACAGTGTCATCTTTTTCCATATAGATGAAAGTCTCAGAACGTAAAAAATTTAAACAACTTTATTGAGATGTAATTTATAGATCATAAAATTACTAAGATTGACCTATTTCAAGTGTATAGTTGAGTAATTTTTAGTAAATATCCTGAGATGTGAAACTCACCATAGTCCAATTTTAGAATATTTTTATCAGTCCAATAAGATCCCTCATGCCGATTTATAATTAGTCACTGAATTCTTTATAAGTTTTCATCTTGAGTTCTGAGCAGCTTCTCTATTACAGTGTTAAACAAGTGATGATAGCAGGTATGTTTTTGTAGGTCCTGAAAATAGGTAAAACATTTTCAGAAGAGCATCAATAAGCATGATTTATGCTGTAGGGTATAGCATCTTACCTTTCTCGGATTCAGAAATCTTTCATGTAATTCTTAGTTTGTTGAACTTTTTTCCTTATTTTCTTTTATAGTTGTGAATTGATGGTGAATTTTCTTCAAACATTGTCTCGTAATTTTTTGAGATTATCACATGATTTTTCTTTTTTATTCTGTATGGTGAATTCAACCTTGCATTTCTGGGATTAAACCCAGTTTTTTTATGTGCAGCTACATTTGGTTTCTAAGTATTTTTTTTTTCTAGTATTTTATTTAAAAACTTTGTAAACAGAAAAGACCTGTTGGTGGTTCTTTTCCCTTTCTCTTACTTTTCTCATTGGGTGTTAGTATCATGGTTTTGCTAGCTAGCTGGATAAAATTGTTAGGTTGGTGAAAGAGTTAACTGTGGTTTTGGACTGTGAATTTTAAATCACACAACTAGGCTCAAACACATCTTTATTAATCAAAATAGGAACCATTACAGTCAACACATTTTTGCTAATGAGAAATAAGTTGGTTTCTTCCTTAGCATAAAAGTCCGTGCTTTGGAATTTAGTGAACTCTTGGAAAGCATTATCTTTTGGGGGTTGGGGTAGTATTCTACATTAATGTCAGGAAGGGGCTTCTGTTTGATGTTCTATCTTGACAGGAGTCTGTCCTCCTTTTCCCGTAAGATCACTGAAACTGAACTCTAGATTTGTCAGGGTTGGCAGATGGGCTCAGGGTGTAAGTAGATATAATGTTCCATTTACTTCTCTGGATTCCTGAATTCTCTTAGATTTTGGCCCAAGTAATTTTTAATACTGTAAAAAAAAAAGCTGTGTGTGTATTATATATATGTATATATATAATTTTATAATATATATTTATAGTATATATTATAAATATATAATATATATGCAGGTAAGTATATAATTAAATAAAATCATTTTTTTTGTAATTGAAGGATTAGTTCAAATAACTTACTTGTCACTAATGGAAATGAAAGTAAAAATAAAATTTTAAAATTTGGAGAAATGTTCAATAAAATGATTTTCATTAATTAAATAAATGAATTACTATAAATTAGGAAATAGTTATATTTTTTTCATGTTTATTATGAATATTGTTAATGCCTTTTTTTTTTTTTGGTTTGCATCTAATAGTTTTCTTGTTTTAGGGGTAAAAATATTTCCATCATGGCTCATTCAAAGACAAGGACCAATGATGGAAAAATTACCTATCCTCCTGGTGTCAAGGAAATCTCAGATAAAATATCTAAAGAAGAGATGGTGAGACGGTTAAAGGTGAGTAGAATTAGGTTATGTCCTTTGGGCATCTATCTGTTTAGGATAAGTGGAGTTGGGGAGAGTACCTGTGGAAATCACATAGGGCTATACCTTGGTAAGACAGCTTGGTGAAGCACATCAGAGCAGAAAATATTTCTTGACCAAAACTAGTTAGCTGTAATTAGGAGCTAAGAAAGTGGAATAGGTAGAGAATTGTAGAGTTTCCTTAGCTATTGTTAATTGGAGCGTAGTTGGAACTGAAGCTTAGGATTTTTAGGGCTCCTCTCCTGCTGAATCGCTTCAGGCATGTCTGACTCTGTGCGACCCATAGATGGCAGCTCACCAGGCTTTACTTGGGCATAAAAGATAAATCCTCAATATTCTTATACTCCTTTTTTGTTAAAAGTTGTCTCTTCTCTCCAATATCTCATTTATTTTATAAAACCAACCATTTTAATTTGATCTTTAATTCTTATTAAAAATTAAATTAAAAGATTTAATTCTTTACTGAGTATTAAGTCTACATTTTACTTTCTTGTATTTCGAAATGAAGTTAAAGAGTTTTACTTTTAGCTGTTGGTTTCTGTTGTGCAGCAGTGAGTCAAGGTGGATGGTGAGCTTCCATTCATGAGGCAGTCACTGTATGGTTAAACTCTTCTTATTTGCTTAAATAATATTTCATCTTTCACCATCAGTGATGGTCTTCATGATTAAAATGGTTAGAAGACCAGAGTGGCCAAGGAGATTATTAAGCTGATTAGTTCAGATATTCTTTATTTTTAAGCATTTTTTTTCCCTTCAGTGTTGTATCCACCTAGACATGTTGCCTGTTATTAATATTTTTGTATATTTCCAGTGTAGAAAGTTTGCCATAATTAATCACTGAAGGCTTAGGAGCCTTAAAATACTACTTTATTGCTGTATGATTGTTTTTATTAGATGGAAAAAAACCCCTTGTATTATTATAAATTTCACATAAAATCTTAGTATTATAGCCTATGCATACAATACTGGAATGACAGATATAAGGTGTTTATTATTCAAAGCAAAAGGCATCTTTGAGCAGATTAAGTTTACCAATATGTGGATCTTTTATCTAGTTTGGAGTTTGTGTATATTTTATTAGAAATGGCTAAGCTGCAAACTGTATATGGTATTTTTCATTTCTGAGTATCTAGATTTTCTTGACCTATTAAATTTTTAGAGAAAAGTACATTTATTTCCTCAGATTTGTTTATATTTCAGCAATGATATCATCCTTATTGTCTGCTAAGAAATCAGTGTTAAACACAGAGATAGATTCACTTAAAAGCTATTAGCATTTAGTGTCTTTTATGGATGTTATTTTCTCAGACATCTTTTTTAATTTAAGGACTCCTATATGAAGTATTCATGAGTTTGTAACACCATTTGAATTGTACACAGTATTGAGGAATTCCTGTTATCTAATCCTTGATTATTTTGGTGGAATGATTGCCACAGTGTTCACATGCAGCACTTGTAGTATCCTTTCATTATTTTGTAGACATTTATGCCCATCAATAATCTGCTTAGTTTTCTTTTTTTTCTTTCTAATTTACTCTTCCCTCTGTTAAGTTTTATAAAATCTTAATATATGTCATTGTTTATGTAATTCCTAGAGTTTCCTGTAATATTTTATTCAAAATATACTTTCTCTCTCACTCTTGTGAAGAGATTCCATGGAAAGAACGAGTTCCTTGCATGTAGCTTTCTCTTCCTCCCCCTATAATACACCGAAGTCCATTAAAGCATATATCTTAAAGTAGTAAAATTAAGAGGTTAGGAGAGTAGCCCTGGACACCGTGCCCTTAAATTAATGTAGTGCCAGTCTGGAAGGATTGGTGTATGCCTGGCTCTGCATTCTGGTGTAGTAGATCTGAGGGTCCGTCCTGTGAGGAGCACTGTTAGCCACAGCTGCTGTGCGAATTCAGTATGGCATTGGGCAGTTCATTCCTCAGAAGTGTTCACTCTGCAGCTGGGTGGAGACCCCTGTTGCCATGTGTCTCAGGGACCCAGTCCAGTCCTGCTTGTTGATCGGTATTTGTAGCACCACCTAGTGGATGCCACACGGTCACCTTTACATTGTCCCTGACAAGTTCTGCAGTTTCGTTAAGTCTCGTGAAGTAGAAATAGCGCAGGCTGAGACTTCACTGTGACTGCTAATACTGAAATTAGAGAAAGCTCTTTAGAGTTCAGACTATGTCGTTTTTCATGATTGTTGTTTCTGTCCCGCTTCTTTTATGTGAAGGTTTGCTTTCTTCTGCTCACTCCATGCATGCTATTGAGTCTCACTAATGAACTGTCCCCTCCTGTTCTCTTTTACTGTAGCACAGGAAGTACTTCATTGGATGCTACAGATAGATACTTTTAGAGGAAACATGAAAGTGTATTTATTGAAAGTTAACCTTTGTAATTAATATGATTTTTATTTTCAGATGAATATATTTTTACATAGAGGATGTCATTATTTGATTTCATTTTATTTTTATATAGATGGTTGTGAAAACTTTCATGGATATGGACCAGGACTCTGAAGAAGAAAAGGAGCTTTATTTAAACCTAGCTTTACATCTTGCTTCAGATTTTTTCCTCAAGCATCCTGATAAAGATGTTCGCTTACTGGTAGCCTGCTGCCTTGCTGATATTTTCCGGATTTATGCTCCTGAAGCTCCTTATACATCCCCTGATAAATTAAAGGCAAGTACTGATTCAAAGAACTGCCAAGATTGACTGATACTTTATCTTTCTAACTGAAATGGATATTAAAGTATTTAGATTATTTGTTTGGCGTCTTTGACGTTAATTGCAGCAGTCTTTTGCTAAACTACTTTTGTTTTCTTTATTTTCTATAGAATTCCGCCCCCCCCATTAGTACTTAATTTTATAAAACAAGTTCTGATCTTCAGAATAAGAAGTTGATTAATAAAGTGTATTGTATACTTTTTTTTTGTCCCCTCCGTGTGGCTTGTGGGATCATAGTCCCCTGACCAGGGATTGAACCGTGGCCATGGTAGTGAAAGTGCCCAGTCTTAACCACTGGATTGCCAGGGAATTTCCTATACTTTTTAAAATTATGTCATCACTAGTGCTATCCCTTGGGGTACACTTCCTTTTCCTTTTTAAAAATTCATGTAAAGATCATGTTCATTATTGAAAAGACAGTATCTAGTGTAAATGTGAATTTATAGGAATCCTAATTCATACAATGGAAGATGTGATGTGCATTGTTCTAAAGAAAATACAGTGGGCAAAATTTTAATGAAAGGTAGAAAACATACCTAGTACTTGATTATGGTAGTTTTAAGTAAAGGCATGTCAATGAAATATTTTTAAAAGATGGAAAAAGAAAGGGAATAACCTGGTTAATCCAGTGGATAAAAAGAATGAAAATAAGTATAACTGTGCAAAAAAATACTGAGTAAGGCAGGTTAGAAGAACATTAGAAAAACCAGCAATAATAAGAGATAACTGCGGAAACTGTGGGTTAGAAAATGAGTCCACAGGAAGATTACTGAGTATGAATTAAAAAAAAAAAGATAATTTAGATTTATTATATTTATCAAGTGTTTATGTTAGTTACCTGTCAGGAACTGGGTTTACCTTGGTGAAAAACAGCCCGGACTTGGTTCTATAGTCAGGGACTTGCATTTTAAAAACTGAAATGAGAAACCTGCTCATTTGATCCAGTGAGCCAGGATTCCAGTAAGGGATTCCCAAACTGCTGTGGGCATGTTTGTCTTATATATCTCACAGTGGAGGAAATAGGAAACAATATTTGTCATTTAAAAGTAAACTGAATTATCAGATTTGAGAGTGCCTGGAGACTTAAAATAGATAATGTGAGCTGGTCTGTGCAGTTGTGTACCCAGATGAATTGTGAACCTCTAATTTGAGGTACTTAATTGATTTAAGGAATAGTTGTATTTAGTAACCATTTTTGAAGAGTGTACTTTTGATAGTATTTTTTTTGAAAAGTTACTTAATAATCTGCATCTTCTGTTTCTTCCCTTTTAAATAAGGTTTATCATTTTACTTATAAGGGGATTTTTTTCTCTCTTTTTTTTGACAGATTAGCATGCTTCCTTTATTGAATTTAGCTTTTATAATTTTAGCCTTTTCCAAACTTTCCAAAGACATCCTCTCCATACAGATTTGACTCAAAGTGATACTATTTTACACAGGTATAAAGGGATGTGTAATAAAAAGTCAAAAGCAAGACATGGAGATAGATTGATAAATTGTAGGGAAAAACAAGTATTAATAATTATAATGACTGGGCAGGAAGCCTGGCAAGTTAACTTCTAAGGGTCTTTTTAAAATTTCTAAGTTTTTGCAGTCTATTTTTTTCCACTTGGTGATTTTGTTTTGCAATTTTAAGTTTCCTAAACTGTGTTCTTTCTGTGCAATTACCATATATAATGCCATTCCACAAACCTGATCAAATCAGCTTTCAGTCATTGCAGCGTGTTCGCTCTAATAACAGCATAAGTTTTACTATACTCGGTTTTCAGGGCTATTGTTTTTAACTTACTGTAAGATGTCTTTCTTTCTCTACTTTTAGATCATGGTCAGTAATTTACTATCTCCCTTTGAAGGGGGTAAGAAATTTGGTGTTTTCATGATAATGCACATTTAAAAAATTTGAGCCAAATGCAGGGTTTTTTTTCTTTTTTTAAACTGGTTCTTTACAATTTTATCATGATAGATACATATGAGTGCTGAATTATCTTTAGGAATTCAGTGGATGTTTTCATAATCTAAACAAAACTTTGTCCTTTTTTTTAAGGATATATTTATGTTTATAACAAGGCAGTTGAAGGGACTAGAAGATACAAAGAGCCCACAATTCAATAGATATTTTTATTTGCTTGAGGTAAGCAGTATGTTATATTTTGAAGTGACATTTTAAAATGGTTTCTGTACATGTATATTTTTACTAATTAAAACTTTACCCTTTTCACCTCTTAATTTTAGAACATTGCTTGGGTCAAGTCATATAACATATGCTTTGAGTTGGAAGACAGCAATGAAATTTTTACCCAATTATACAGAACATTATTTTCAGTTATAAAGTAAGTTTACTAAGATTATAATCTTTTTTAAATATAAAGAATTTTTAGCTTATAGATGAATCTGCATAAACTGTTTTTTTATGATGAATATCAGAAGGCTAATATTTGTAACTTAAAAATTCATTAACATGGTTTTTATAGATAGGTTTTGAAAATAAATACAGCTAATTTTGTATTGTAGAGAATAATACAAGAGTGGCATTAGTTAACCTAGCTGATATAAAAATATTTTTATTATATTATTTTTCTTTTGTTTAAATCACATATTACTGACCCCTTAATTCCTGTGAATCATTTGTTCTTTGTGTATTCCTTATAATCATCTGTTAGAATTAACTTCAACAAAGCAGTTTGATGCTCTGAATTTAAGGCCAAATTAAAGTTACATTTGATTTAATTACTTTTGATTGTGAGACTGATAAAAATTAGCAAACATCATCTTGGAAATGTAGTTTAAAAAATATTTTGGATGCTACTGTAAGGTTTTGGAGAGAAGGAAGCTTTAAATTAGTATATACAATTGTATTTAATTAATACCTTAATATCATTTTAAAATAAATTGTGATGTTCCATGTTATGATTAAATCCTATAAATTTCAGGTATGTTTAAATTTAAACGAAATACCAATTTTGAATTTCAGCAATGGCCACAATCAGAAAGTTCATATGCATATGGTGGATCTCATGAGTTCTATTATTTGTGAAGGTGATACAGTATCTCAAGAGCTTTTGGATACAGTTTTGGTAAATCTGGTACCTGCTCATAAGGTAAGTAGCAAAATATACTTGAATATATATCTAAATAATCTGTTAACAGTAGGGTTCAGAATTTACATATGTTTAAAATGCAGTTTATCCTGCTTTATTCTTAGTTTTGAAGACTTTTATTGATTAATGTTAATGAACACCGGTTGTGTTTAGTAAAACATAACTGTGTGGATCACAATAAACTGTGGAAAATTCTGAAAGAGATTAGAATACCAGACCACCTGACCTACCTCTTGAGAAATCTGTATGCAGGTCAGGAAGCAACAGTTAGAACTGGACATGGAACAACAGACTGGTTCCAAATAAGAAAAGGAGTATGTCAAGGCTGTATATTGTCACCCTACTTATTTAACTTCTATGCAAAGTACATCATGAGAAACACTGGGCTGGAGGAAGCGCAAGCTGGAATCAAGATTGCCAGGAGAAATACCAATAACCTCAGATATGCAGATGACACCACCCTTATGGCAGAAAAATGAAAAAGAATTAAAGAGCCTCTTGATGAAAGTGAAAGAGGAGAGTGAAAAAGTTGGCTTAAAACTTAACATTCAAAAACTAAGATCATGGCATCTGGTCCCATCACTTCATGGCAAATAGATGGGGAAGCAGTGGAATCAGTGGCTGACTTTATCTTTTTGGGCTCCAAAATCACTGCAGATGGTGATTACAGTCATGAAATTAAAAGATGCTTGCTCCTTGGAAGGAAAGTTGTGACCAACCTAGACAGCATATTCAAAAGCAGAGACATTACTTTGCCAACAAAGGTCCATCTAGTCAAGGCTATAGTTTTTCCAGTGGTCATGTATGGATGTGAGAGTTGGACTGTGAAGAAAGCTGAGTGCCGAAGAATTATGCTTTTGAACTGTGGTGTTGGAGAAGACTCTTGAGAGTCCCTTGGACTGCAAGGAGATCCAACCAGTCCATCCTAAGGGAGATCAGTCCTGGGTGTTCATTGGAAGGACTGATATTGAAGCTGAAACTCCAATACTTTGGCCACCTCATATGAAGAGTTGACTCATTGAAAAAGACCCTGATGCTGGGAAAGATTGAGGGCAAGAGGAAAAGGGAACGACAGAGGATGAGATGGTTGGATGTCATCACTGACTCAATGGACATGGGTTTGGGTGGACTCTGGAAGTTGGTGATGGACAGAGAGGCCTGGCCTGCTGTGGTTCATGGGTTTGCAAAGAGTCAGACACAACTGACTGAACTGAACTGAACTGAAAACATGAAACACTTATTAGTCATTAATTAAATGGAAAGAAGAGATAACAGATTTAGTACATGTGATAAAATATCTGTAATAACTCAGTTTTGTATAGGATTATGTTTCAAGGAATATATTAATAGCTATTTAGAAATGGATTCAATCCCTGGGTTGAGAAGATCCCTGGAGAAGGAAGTGGAAACTCACTCCAGTATTCTTACCTGGAAATTTACAGAGGAGTCTGGCAGGCTACAGTCCATGGAGTCGCAAAGAGTTGGACATGACTGAGCGACTAACACTTTCATTTTCTTTTCTTTGATTCTCTTACATATGTTGGGAGATACATAACCAATTAGGGCCTTCGGTAAAGATAGTGACAGTATAGTTTGAAAGGAGGGGTGAAATTAAAAGAGAAGTCTTTACTAATTTGGAAAGAAGGAAATGTTGATGGCACTGGTATTTCTTGCCTGGGTAATATTAATCAAGTTGTGTGTGTATATGTGTTTGTGTGTTTTGTTCTTTGAAAATGACTAACACTCTAGTAAGCAGTGGAAATATGGTTCTGTGATTCACCAGTATAAAAGTCTTTGCAAACTTAAGACCTTTCTGGCAAAATATAATTTAAATTTATAGCTATACAGCTTTCTCAGAAAAATTGCTAGTGAAAAATGACCTCATAATCCAAAATTTCCAAACTTTTAAAATAGTCCCTCAATACTAAAAAATCAGGCACTAACTAAAAATTCAGATAATATATTTATAAACTAAAAATGATGAATGCCTTTAACAGAATTAAATATAACAGTTTGTCTTAATGCCTATGACTGTAAGACTTAAAAAACATGATAGCTAGACATAGGAAAGGAGAAGGTGTAAGATTAGGGGAAAGAAAAGTATAAATTAAAAATGGTCATTGAGATCAAAATCTTTACTGGATTGTAACAGACATTTAGAGAACTAGGATACAGATCTGAGGATATTATACAAATACAGTGAGATGAAGAAAACAAAAGATTCTAACAGGTGAAAGAGAGACTGGAAAGGTCCAGTATATCTAAAAGTGATACAGAACACCAAATAAGAATGGAAAAAGACATGATATGCATGAACATTTTCTAGAATTGATGAGAAGCATAAATTTATGAGTGAGGTAACAAAAGGGTCATGATCAGGATATAAGCAAAACCCAGTGCAGATACATCCTGGAGAAATTGTAGAATGCTTAAATAGAAATAATGTATTCATACAAAGCATCCAGAGGGGAAAAGCATAGCCCTTACAAAGAATAAACCTTAAAGTGATGTTTGACTTCTCAGTAGCGAGCACAGATGCCAGAAGATAATGGACCTATATTTCACAAAGTGCTAAGATAAAATAACTGTACACAGAACAGTTGCTATCCAGTTTGAGTGAACTTAAGACATTAAATATACAACTTGTCAATATACCCTTCCTGAAAGAACTACTACTCTTCAAATACTTTAGAATACTGGAAATTGAAACTTGAAAGAAGTGAAATGTAAGTAGTAGTGGTGAACAACAAAATGCTCTAAGTAAGAACTGATATAAAGCAAAAACAAAGGTAGTAAAAATTGTACTTATTAAAGAGGTATTAACAAAATGGTCCTAAACCACTGGATAAAAATAGCATGTAAGATTGAATGACTTAATGGAGTCAGTGAGTGATATGATCCTGGTGATGATCAGGAGGATAGAGCTGTAAAAAAATTTACTTTGAACTTTAAATGAAATACTTTTGTTAAAATTTTAAGGATTACAATGTAGGGAAGAATTAAAATAAATGTAAACGGACCAAATTTACTACTTCAAGTTGTCAGATTAGATTAAAAATAATCCACCTGGTCATTGTTAATAAGAGATAACAACAAAAATAATTTCACCAAAGGTGACACTAAAAGGATGGGAAAAGTATTTGCCAAGCACATACTAACTGAAGGAAAATTGAAGTAGCTTGTATTGATTTTAGGTAGTATAGTCTTTACTGGGTAGAGAAAGGATAAATTATAGTGCTAAAATGATATCTAACTTGCAATTACATAGGCTAAATATTAATATAAAGCATTTATTGAAAAATTATAAGGACAAACTCAGAATTTGGTGGGCCATTTTAAAAACTTCCCAGTAATTATAAATCTAATAAGACCAGTGGTTCTTGAGGATTTTAAAACACAAAGCTAACAATGCTGTAGCACTCATAATTAATCTGTCAGAAGAATAAACTATAATGGAAATTACTAGATATTTAGAAATGATAATTAAAATGATACATATTGAATTCTCTGGGATTCAAGTTAAATATTTTGAACACAACTTTATAGTTTTTTCCAGCTCAAAAAGTTATAAAAATATTGTTAGAGTGTACAAA
Source organism: Aepyceros melampus (assembly GCA_006408695.1). Classification (NCBI taxonomy): domain Eukaryota; kingdom Metazoa; phylum Chordata; class Mammalia; order Artiodactyla; family Bovidae; genus Aepyceros; species Aepyceros melampus. Next base: position 61,206 of record SJXQ01003508.1, read on the forward strand.
TGGTAGAAGAAAGTAAACAGTGAAAATGGAAGTTAATCAAATGGAAAACACAGTGACATTTCAGAAAAACCTAAAGTTGGTAATTTAGGTCAAATCACGTCAAATCAGAAAAAGGGAGATGGTATCAATAAACAGTTTTAGAATGAAATGAAGAACAGCAAACATTAAAAAGATCAAAAACAATTCCATGAACATTATTTTATGTTAACGTATTTGGAATTGGTCAAATTTCTAGAAAATATAACTTGCCAATTTTTTCTCAAGAGAGAAAATTTTGAATAACTGTTAACCAGTAAAAAATTTAATTGGTTTTAGAAACTATATCAATAAAACAAAGGCCTTCTTCCCAAACAACCATGACAATAATAATAGCAACAGCCGCAGAACGCAAACCAAGCATAAAAGAACTTAAAACTCATCACCAGCAGATTTCTATTAATCATTTAAGTGCCATGTAATCCTGATATTTAGAAAGCTTTTTCAGATTATAAAAAGGAAGGCATGTTCTACAATTCGCATTATGAGCAGAATTAATTTTCATAGGGAAACTAGACAAAACCAAGTGCAAGAAAGGAGGATAATTTAATTTAAAATAAAATGGCAACCCATTCCAATATTCTTGCCTGGAGAATCCTGTGGACAGAGGAGCCTGGAGGGCTGCTGTCCATAGGGTTGCACAGAGTTGGTCAGACACGACTGAAGCGACCTCGCCTGCATGCATGGATTGGAGAAGGAAATGGCAACCCCCTCCAGTATTCTTGCCTGGAGAATCACAGGGACAGAGGAACCTGCTGGGGTGGTTGCACAGAGTTGGTTGGACACGACTGAAGCGACTTAGCCTGCATGCATGCCTTGGAGAAGGAAATGGCAACCCATGCCAGTATTCTTGCCTGGAGAATCCCAGGGACAGAGGAGTCTATTGGGGTCACACAGAATCAGACACGACTGAAGAGACTTAGCAGCAGCAGCATACTCATGTAAATCCAGTATAAAATAGCAATGGACAGTATCCAGAATGATACAAAGTAGTATTGGTAATGAGCAAATGACTTAATTTTAGGAATACAAAGATGGTTAATAGTAGGCTAAGATATTTGTGGAAATTAACAGAGCAAAGAGAAAAAGTATCAGTAGATCTATAAAGAAAACTATTTGCTAAAATTCAGTATAACTTATGATAAAGAATATTAGCATATTTGAAATAGAAAGTAATTTCTTTAACCTTATAATGTTGTGTATGGTACTGCACTTAATAGTGAAATGAGGAGGCATTCTCTTTGAAGTTAGGGATATTATAAAAATGTCACTTCTACTCAGGAAAGAGACAAGTATGCTGTTTCTAATTGACATTAACTGGAAGCCTTAAGTTAGTGGAGTAAAACAATACAAACAAAAGATGAAAAAGGATTAGAAAGAAGAAACAAAACTGAAATTATTTGCAGATGTTCTGACTGTACAGAAAAAAAATGTACAAATTAGTTTCTAGAACAAGTAAGAAAATTCTGCAGTTGCTAGGTATAAGATCAGTATATAAAAATCTGTTAGTATAATCTGGAAAAAAATTTGATTTGTAGCTTTTAACAAAAACTTGAGCTACTTAGAAATTTAATAATATTGTACATGACCTTAGTGTTGAAAATTATTGCAGTTGACGGAAAAGTATAAAAGAACAGTTCAATATGTTGCATGATTTGTTAGGTTTATGTGATGGGAAACTCAGTATCATAATAATGTCATTCCTCTGCATACTAATAGATAACCCCATCAAAATAGATACTGTGAATGTGTCTGTATGTGAGCATGTGTGTTTAGTTGGACAAATTGGTTTCTGAAAATGAGTAAGAAAGCGGGGACTTACCTTAACCTGATGTTAAGACATTGCTTCCATATGTCTCTTTGACTGTAAAATCAGACAGTAATAGTAATAGACCAAGGGACATATGGAAGTAATGGATACCTTACAAATAGATACATAGTTGTATAGAAACTTGAGAGTGTGGATATCACAGGGAAGTCTCTGGAGGGAATAATGGACTTGAGTGTCCATGTGGAAAATAATACAAGATTCTATTTTACACCACGCATAAAAATAAAGTACAGGTAGAATACAGATCTAAATATGAAAAGCCAGTGTTTAAAGTTTTATTCAAAGATATAAAACAACAAATTAACATCAGTGTAGAAAGAATTTTAAAAATGTAGAGAGAACACAAGCCAAGTAGTGGAGAGAGCACAAGCCAAATAGGAAAAGATTGATATATCTGGTTATATTAAAATGAAAACTTCGGTGTCCTAAGGCACCATAAGCATTGTAAAAATATTAACTATAAGATATGTTGTGCATATAATTGACAGATATTTAGTGGATAGAATTTATAGAGAAACTTCACAAATAAGAATAAGGCAGAAACAGCTCATTTGAAAAATGATAAAGGTAGTATTTATAGAAAATTATTTCTTATATGTGCAAGAGCCATGTACAAGACAATTTAATGTCTATGAATAGGAGAATGAGTAAATAAGCTGTAATATGCTATATGGGCTTCCCTGGTGGCTCAGACGGTAAAGAATCCACCTGCAATGCAGGAGACCGAGGTTCAACCCCTGGGTCAAGAAGATCCCCCTGGAGAAGGAAATAGCAACCCACTCCAGTATTCTTGCCTTGGAAATCCAATTAGAGGACCCTGGTGGGCTGCAGTCCATGGTGTTGCAAAGAGTCAGACATGGCTTAGCGATTGAGCATGCATATATTATGTATTAAAATTCTGAGCAGGGATCTTAAGATCTCCTAGACTACTTCGTCTTCAGAGAAAAGTGTCTTTGCTGTGCTGTCTCCCTTTTATTCAAATCGCATTTTAGAGTTTTCTTATTCATATATATACTTAAGAGTAGCTTTTTTGAATACAGGTAACATTTCCCTTTTCATATTTAGTGGTATATAATATAGGTATTTTTTCTCTTCCCCCCTCAGAATTTAAACAAGCAAGCATACGATTTGGCAAAGGCTTTACTGAAGAGGACAGCTCAAGCTATTGAACCATATATTACGAATGTAAGTTTTCCTTGTCCAATTGGTTGTCAGAAGGATTACCAAAATTTTAAAGACTGCTTGAAGCAGAGTTTTGGCAAGTAGTACATACTTGTAAGATTTTTATTGTTTTAATCATTTAGTGTATTTTCTTTCTCCTTCTTATTTAAAATTATTATTGGTTAATATTTTCTAGATTACTTCTATCTTTTGTTCATTTCCTTCTTTCGAATTACATAGTAACTAAAACAGTTTTTATTTTGGTTAGCAAACTATACTGTTTTTATTGTTGGAAATTGAGTTAAATGTAATTAGATAAATTATATGGAACTTTTCATTATTCAGAGAAGTTGCTTACAGCTTTTTGGAAATTAAATTGATTTGTACAAGAAGAAGATATGAACTAATATCAAGACATAAAAATTGAAGGCAAGTATGAATGACAGCAATGTGGTGAAAGTTGCCTATCTTTCTCCTTGGGATAGATTCCATATAAATCTACCTTTTCTGAGAATGGGAAAGAATTGCAGTGAAAAAGCCCTTTCATTATCATCTCAGGTCTACTTATTTAAGATTGACCATCTTCTCTATTTTTAGGAGAAATGTATTCTGTCTGCTAGGTTCACGGATAGAAGCTTGTTGAGGTTTTATTTTACCCCCGCAGTTCTGGTGAGCTGCACAACTCTAGATGACACCATTCACATTGCATTCCATGTGAATTGTTCCATCCAGTGGAACAAATCCAGAACACAGTCTTGATGTTGGCCTCTGGAATTGTGTAGCAGGTCTGTCTCCACCCTGCTTTCCACTTTTAACCACACCTGAAAATGTAAAGGATCTAAATCTGTCGTCTTGGAAAAATTTAAGAAGGAAAATCTTTTGTAATTATGTATTTAATTTTCTAGAAGTTTATTGAAGGAGATTTTTTTCTTGAAGTATACAAAATTTAATTTGGTATATAAAAATGTATCATGGAAATGGAAGAATACCTTGGTAAATTTCAGTCTTCGTTGCTTGCTTATTGCTTAAATAATTGTCAGCGCGTGATGATTTGGAAAACTGTGTTTGATTTATAAAGAAACTGTTTGGAGAGTGAACCTTGAGAAACTGGAGACTTGAATTATGTAATCTGTCTTAATAGCTCCAATAAGATTTCCAGGGAATTCTTAAATATCGATTTCTGCAAGTTTTGTGAGTGTTGTGTATTGGCTGGAGTAAATTGCTTAGATTGAATGGATTGAGTTCTTTGTGTATGACATGATGGCACTTGAAATCTGTAGAGCCATATTTAAGCATTCTGTTATTAAGTACCGCTTCCCTTTTTCTTTGCTCCAAGTGCCTGTGAATGATTGTCTCCATGGATATTAGATACACTAGGTGAGCTCCTCCTGGTGGTCATTTATTTAAGCTGATACTGCCAAGCTAGTTTTTTTAGGGGAACACTTACTTTTTCTGATGCCTTTTTTCCAGTACAAAAATAAGAAAATAACACTGTACTATGTTGGTATGTTTTCTAGGATTGGGAAAATAAATGTTTGATTGGGTAATAAAAAAAAGATTTGGAATAGAATGAGGTGATTAGGTTCATTATACTGTTCTCTCAACATCTGTGTATGTCTGAAAATATTTATGATAAAAGCTAAAAGAAAGATAAAAACACTTCTAATAATCCCAGATATATCAAGGTAAAAGCATTTCCCTGTCACACCTTATCTTTCCTGCTCTTAGTTCTTGCCACTGATAATAGACAGCGCACTCCATACTTTGTCTTTATCAGAAGCTGGGGATGGGGGCAGGAGATACAGGATGAGTAGAATGGTCTGAAAACACCTTCAGTTCCATATTTATTCCAAGTACTCTGTCATTTTTTTCTTCTCTCTCCCTGTGTTCCCTTTTTTCTTGTTTCCCTGCTTTATTTGAGAGTTAGCTAATAAGTCATTAAGAATTGCTTTTTATCCCTTCTCCTGTTCTCCCTTCTAAATCTTAGCTTTTCTACTGCAAATCTATACAATTACATGTAAAATACTTTCTGATGAGCTTAATTGTCTTGTGGGGTTTTAGTACAGTGTAAAAATCATTCTCAGTCTTTTTGGACTTGTACATGTGAGCCATTATTCATTTATCTTCCTAGTAGAGAACTAACAAGCAAAAATAAAGGTAGGCTATCAAGGTAATATAACCCCACGTCTGTGTCTTTTTTCACTTTCGTGCATGTAGACACATTAAATTTTTTTTTTTTTTATAGATAGTGATGTTTTTATAGAACTTAAGTCACGGTGTTACGAGTTATTTTTTAAAATAGAATTTGTAATTTGACAACTCACAAAACTAAAAAGTACATATATGTATTAAAAGGAACAACAGAATCAAAAACAGAAAGTACGTAGTGACAATTCAAAAAATTCCCTATATGGATCACTGCTTGGTAATATTATTTTTTACCAGATCTTTTTAATTGCAGGTTTTAGGGGATGGCACAAAATTATTTTGTTGCATTGAAAAAACGTGCTGTTTGTCTTGATATAGTTAAAATTTGGTTAAATTACTTAATCTCAGTTGGTGTCAGTTATTTTGTAACTAAATTTGATCATCTAAATTTAAGGTAGAATTTCTTACCAGTGTTTAACTTATTTCTCCTCCTCCTTTCATCAGGAGGCAGTTGTTATTTAATGTTATGTGAAAATTAGTTACCATTTGTAAGGGAAGGACTAATGTTTTTTAGAGGGAGATACTTCAGTCAAATATGTATTTGCTTCTTCAGCTGAAGTATACACCCTCAGGAAGTTGTTTTACTTACAGTTGTATCATAGTACCTGTTACACATCATTCATTCATTTAAACTGAATTGAAACTATCAGGCACTGTACTAGGCTTTTGTTATACAGTGAAGACTAGAGATTGTAAGTGTCAAATAAATGTTTTTGATGAAATTTGTAAGAAGTTAAACCAGGCAATGTTTTTTTTCCCCCACTTCCATTTTCAAATGAGCTTTCCCAGACTGATAGAAGTTTTCCCCAGACTGATGATTTGAGCACCAAGGTGGCCAGATTGGAAAGAATTATCTTTTGTTAAGGAAAGCTATATTTATTTTTAAACAGGAGAAAGTTTTTGAATGGGAAAAAAAAAGCATTTTATCTTCAACTTGAATGAGAATTTAATCTTTGATATCGTGAAATTCTTTCACACAAAATCGATGAACATCACAGACAAACAACTTATTTTTAAAACCAATAAATAATAGTAGAATAGAATTTTTTATTTTCTTCCCTCATGGTTAGGTAGTTTGTACAGGTCATAAGTCCAAAGAACTTCATTTAAAAAACAACCCAAGAACTAAAGGCCAGCAGAGAAGATGTTGAAATGTGAAGTCTTTGACTGTACTTTCCAGATAGAAAACCTAATTAAGCCAAGTTGTATGTTAATTGTCACAGAAAGAAGAGATCAGAGCAGCTTGTATGATGTAGAGAATCCTTAATGCCTTTTTCAAGGAGATAATATATAGGATATTCTGAGTTAATTTTTTACATATTTGGAAGACTTTAAATAGATAGGAACTTGATCATTACACCATGGGATTTTTACCATTTTCAGTAGTAGTGTGGTAAATGTTTTGAGTGTAGAAGGTAGTGCTGGCTGCTTATAGAAGAAATATGTTCACATTTGGATTTTCTTTTGTGTGTGCTTTTAATTGGACTTGAATTAGTGCTATAAACCTTTGTGTGTGTGTATGTATATACACATTGTTTATCAGAATATAAAAGAAGATAAAAAGTATGAGATGTTTTACATTGTAAATATAAAATTACATATTTTAAAAGTGGCATTGGCTCCTGCTATGAAGGTGTAAGGCTTTGTCTTCCATGCTGTTCTCTCCCATACTGCTGTGGTGAACAAAGTGTGATCCTTTGCCCTTAAGAAATTTATCTAGTAGAGAAACTAAGATGTGTATGCAAATAACTGTGATACAGAGTAAAATATGGTAAGTACCATAATGGGGAATAAAATGTGTTTGGTAGGTAGGATGTTTATTGATATGCTAATTGATAAATCAATAGAAATTTCTTTTACTATGTATGAGATGAATTCCATGTTTTATCTTTTTTGGTAACCTGTAGTGGTTTCCCACCTTCTGTTAGAAAACATTTTGATAGCCTGTTTTGACTTTGTATAGAATATTAATGGATTTAATGAAATAATAAAATTTCAGAAAATTCACTTTATCTATGGTACTTCTATTAATAATTTTTTTTTTCTCAAAAGTTTTTTAATCAGGTTCTGATGCTTGGAAAAACATCTATCAGCGATTTGTCAGAGCATGTCTTTGACTTAATTTTGGAGCTCTATAATATTGATAGTCATTTGCTGCTTTCAGTTTTACCCCAGCTTGAATTTAAATTGAAGGTAACTATTCTAAAAACATGGTTTTATCAGCTAGATTGGCAAGAACCATTATTTGTGGCTTTTTAATCCTTCAGTGGTTTTAACTGAATGTTTTAAGTGTGATAGTGTATCACTGTTACTTATTTACATGTTTGTGCCTTGCCTGTTTGTGTATTGCTAGTGGCTGACATGGTGCCTAGCAGATTGAATCTGCTTATAATTAATGATTAGCAGGATGAATGTTTTCCAGGTGATGTTTTCTGGGTTGTGACTAACTTTTTTGTTTCTAAGGCGTAGTTTATAGTGGTTCCCCAGACCCTTTGATTGTGCCATAAAAATGATTTAGAGTCTGTTATCCACATAGGGTGAAATATTTTCGTTTATGAGTATTATCTTTGCTTGCCTAGCCTGTATCGAAAGTGCCTTTGCTTTTCAGATTACTTTCTAGAATCTATTGATAATGTCCTTATTGCCTTGGCATTAAATTATGCCATCAAATTGAGTTTCATTTGTAGGTTTGGGGCATATTTTTCTCTTTCAGATTGTTACATAAAGATTAAATAAATCTGGTTATAATTAATATACTTTGATGAACCACACTCTACCACCTAGAAAAGTTGTTAAATGGTTTATGTGTTGTGTTTCTTGTTTCTAAAATTTTGAATTTGTCTCTTTGAAAGCTACAGAATTTTCTGTGTTGATAGTGTAATTACCCCCAAAATGCAGCGAATAATTATTCTCATTTTATTCTGGGTATCTTTTTAATGTATTTGCCAACTGAGCCATTTGATTACTGGCCTTCCTCTGCCTGCTCTTTTTGTATCACTAACAATTTTGATGAGGCAGAAGGCAGTCTTACCTTTAATTGTTTGTTGGCTTGAATTCATCTAATAAAAATATTAAATACTATAAGAAATATAAGAATAAGAAATTAGCATTGCTGCTTTTAGCAAATTTAACATCCATTATGGGAGGAAGAGGAAAAATCCATATCTAATAAGAGGCTGGATATTATAAGTATCATAAAAGATACAAACAGCATACAATTAAAGCAAAGGGAACAGCATGCAGAAACATGGAGAGGTAGGAAGGTGCTGAGTGAATTTGCAGAACACGGAGAATTACAGTTTTGTGGTTACATAAAGTCAGTTTAAAATCATCCCTGTCTGCCCATTAGAATCTTTACCTGTGGACCCTTAACAGACAGACAGATTGACCTAAATCAGAATTTCAGGCAGTGGAGTTCACAGATGAGTTTTTGGTTAGCTGTTTTTATTTTTAAAAGCCTTACAGGTCATTCTAATGTTCAGTCAGGTTTGAAATGTACTTTATTGGAGAAATAGCGAAAGAAATAATAAAGAGGAGTCAGGTCATATCATAGTCTTTAAATGCTTGGCTTGGCATTGGTTTAAAAATTTAAAAGAAATCTGTACAGTGCCATCTAAGTAACTTGATTATTAGTGCTTTGTAACAGTCTCACATTTTGTGTTCAAGTCTAGTATTGTGGGTGGCTCATTCATTTAAATGTTGTCATGTATTAGAGGCACTAAAATCAATAATGAAGTTGAGTTCTCATCTGCAGAGTACTTGTGTTGTATATTTAACAGAGACTTTAGTTTTCTTGGACTTCCCTGGTGGCTCAGACGGTAAAGCGTCTGCCTCCAATGCAGGAGACCTGGGTTCGATCCCTGGGTTGGGAAGATCCCCTGGAGAAGGAAATGGCAACCCACTCCAGTATTCTTGCCTGGAGAATCCCATGGACAGAGGAGCCTAACTGGCTACTGTCCATGGGGTCGCAAAGAGTCAGACATGACGAGCAACTTCACTTAGTTTTCTTATCTGTGAGGCTTCGTCACATTGTTAAACTCCATTAGGAATCTGCTGTATGTAGATGAAATGACTCTCCTTTTGGGAGATTTAGTGCGTATTTATTTCTACAAAGGGCTTGAACAGTCATACATAATTCTCTCTTTACTGTAGGCTTGGCCTCTGTCAATGTCTATTCTTAAAAACCACAAATAGTTTTTCAGGGGTCCCAAGTTGGTTTGATATGAATTAGTTTTTGATTTTGAATGGAAACAAGCCTCAATTGTAGGCCAAACCATTAAGTTTTAATCAAACTTTGGGATGAATTTTCATGTAGAGGAGTACTCCTTTAATGTAATTTGAGGTGATTACAGCATTGAAGATAACATTTAATTTTGTGAAAAATATATTAGACATTTTTTATGTATAATTTTTCAACTGAAATTCATAGAAAGTTTTCAAGGTTTTTTAAGGGAAATCATGGGGAAAAGTATTCTGAGTATATCTACCTCATGGTTTTAAAGCTGTGGTTGTGTTTTGTTTTAGAGCAATGATAATGAAGAACGTCTTCAAGTTGTTAAACTACTGGCAAAAATGTTTGGGGCAAAGGATTCAGAATTGGCTTCTCAAAACAAACCACTTTGGCAGTGTTACTTGGGCAGGTATATGATTTTGGTGTCCTATTTTAAAGTAATATGTGTTTATGTCTACTTAATAATTTAAAACAACATCCACATTTAGGATTTTTTCATAAATGAAGGATTTTGTATTTTGAAATTTTTGATGCTGATAGAGGTTCGTGACATTGTACAGGAGATAGGGATCAAGACCATCCCCATGGAAAAGAAATGCAAAAAGGCAAAATGGCTGTCTGGGGAGGCCTTACAAATAGCTGTGAAAAGAAGAGAAGCAAAAAGCAAAGGAGAAAAGGAAAGATATAAGCATCTGAATGCAGAGTTCCAAAGAATAGCAAGAGGAGATAAGAAAGCCTTCTTCAGCAATCAATGTAAAGAAATAGAGGAAAAGAACAGAATGGGAAAGACTAGAGATCTCTTCAAGAAAATTAGAGATACCAAGAGAACATTTCATGCAAGGATGGGCTCGATAAAGGACAGAAATGGTCTGGACCTAACAGAAGCAGAAGATATTAAGAAGAGGTGGCAAGAATACACGGAAGAACTGTACAAAAAAGATCTTCATGACCCAGATAATCATGATGATGTGTTGACTAATCTAGAGCCAGACATCTTGGAATGTGAAGTCAAGTGGGCCTTAGAAAGCATCACTACGAACAAAGCTAGTGGAGGTGATGGAATTCCCGTTGAGCTGTTTCAAATCCTGAAAGATGATGCTGTGAAAGTGCTGCACTCAATTTGCCAGCAAATCTGGAAAACTCAGCAGTGGCCACAGGACTGGAAAAGGTCAGTTTTCATCCCAATTCCAAAGAAAGGCAATGCCAAAGAATGCTCCAACTACCGCACAATTGCACTCATCTCACATGCTAGTAAAGTAATGCTCAAAATTCTCCAAGCCAGACTTCAGCAATATGTGAACCGTGAACTCCCTGATGTTCAAGCTGGTTTTAGAAAAGGCAGAGGAACCAGAGATCAAATTGCCAACATCCGCTGGATCATGGAAAAAGCAAGAGAGTTCCAGAAAAACATCTATTTCTGCTTTATTGACTATGCCAAAGCCTTTGACTGTGTGGATCACAGTAAACTGTGGAAAATTCTGAAAGAGATGGGAATACCAGACCACCTGACCTGCCTCTTGAGAAATCTGTATGCAGGTCAGGAAGCAACAGTTAGAACTGGACATGGAACAACAGACTGGTTCCAAATAGGAAAAGGAGTACGTCAAGGCTGTATATTGTCACCCTGCTTATTTAACTTATATGCAGAGTACATCATGAGAAATGCTGGACTGGAAGAAACACAAGCTGGAATCAAGATTGCTGGGAGAAATATCAATAATCTCAGATATGCAGATGACACCACCCTTATGGCAGAAAGTGAGGAGGAGCTAAAAAGCCTCTTGTTGAAAGTGAAAGAGGAGAGTGGAAAAGTTGGCTTAAAGCTCAACATTCAGAAAACGAAGATCATGGCATCTGGCCCCATCACTTCATGGGAAATAGATGGGGAAACAGTAGAAACAGTGTCAGACTTTGTTTTTTTGGGCTCCAAAATCACTGCAGATGGTGACTGCAGCCATGAAATTAAAAGGCGCTTACTCCTTGGAAGAAAAGTTATGACCAACCTAGATAGTATATTCAAAAGCAGAGACATTACTTTGCCGACTAAGGTCCGTCTAGTCAAGGCTATGGTTTTTCCTGTGGTCATGTATGGATGTGAGAGTTGGACTGTGAAGAAGGCTGAGCGCAGAAGAATTGATGCTTTTGAACTGTGGTGTTGGAGAAGACTCTTGAGAGTCCCTTGGACTGCAAGGAGATCCAACCAGTCCATTCTGAAGGAGATCAACCCTGGGATTTCTTTGGAAGGAATGATGCTAAAACTGAAGCTCCAGTACTTTGGGCACCTTATGCGAAGAGTTGACTCATTGGAAAAGACCCTGATGCTGGGAGGGATTGGGGGCAGGAGGAGAAAGGGACGACCGAGGATGAGATGGCTGGATGGCATCACGGACTCAATGGACGTGAGTCTGAGTGAACTCCGGGAGTTGGTGATGGACAGGGAGGCCTGGCGTACTGTGATTCATGGGGTCGCAAAGAGTCGGACACGACTGCGCGACTGAACTGAACTGAACTGCACAAACTCGCCTTGTCTTCAGAAATATTTTTTTTAGTAAGTTTTAAAAGATAATGTATTTAAATAGCTATCTTACAAAGTATTATAATCATGAAATTGAAGTGTGTTATTACATAGTAGTGATTCATTCCAACTGCAAATACATCATTGTGAGATATAGCCCCTCCACAAAAATTATATTTAGTTAGAGTATTTGGAGATTTGTAAGGATAAGAGTATCCATAGAATGGGTAAATAAATGATTATGTATGTTTCCCCTACTAACCTCCTTTCTACATTTCTTACGATAATGAAGAATGGATAATCTGGGCTTTCTTGTATGCTTTTAATGATCCACAAGCCTTGTGAAATTTGTTGCAAAATTTGAATGTGTTTGTGTAGTTTTTCTGTGTGAGGAGTTTATTACTTTCTAAAGATGTCCCTGATCTTGAATGTATTAAAACCACTTCTCAGTGTCCTGGCTGAAACCTACTTTGACCTTGAGGATAGAGGAGGATTCGCCCTCTCCCCCTTTTTATTATGCTTATAACAAATAATGCAGTTAAGTCATAAATAAACAAGTAAATAAGATTGAGTCTCCTTCTGTTTTCTTTGTGTTGAGATATTTGCATTGTTACTGCCACTTTTCTTTCTGTTTCACTACCAGAGCCATTAGTGATTATAATACAGTTAATCTCTTCTGGACTTGTTTTTTCTAATTTGTTAAATGAAGAGATAAGCCTTTATACATTAAGCGCTAAAGTTTTACTCTGATTTCTTATTTCTTATGTAGCTCAATAATAATATGTAACAAGGTGTGTTTAAACTGATAAATCTTAGCCCATTGTCATTTTGATTTCTAGACTTTTTCACCTTAAATACAATAAGCAAGAGGGCACAATATTTTATGTTTAATTAAATTATGCAACTACTAATAAAGTCAAAATGTATTTTATTTGATGTGTTAAAAACAAAAAATATAATTTTACAGTTAATATATCTTTAAATCAGGACTTGGATTCACCAGACCACTGTAGAATTTTCAGAGAAAAAATTCTAAATTTGTTACCTTTTCGCTACATTGTAGTTTTTCCTTGTATTATTAATGTCATAAGCAATCATATTATTACCCATTTTAAGGAGCTATTTATTTAAAGATGTCTTTTAATGGTTATATGGTACATGTTTAGTTGAGAAAGTATAGTACCTAGATTGAGTACTTAGATTTAAATTACTCAGGAAACCATATGAGAGTAAAGACTAGATTTTATGTAACTTTTTTTGAGTATACTTCATGAAGCAGTTTTTTTTCCCCTAATATTAAGCTTTTATGAGTAATTTGTTGCTCATTCAGGAGACTGCTCTTTATCTTTTTGTTGCTAAATTTTGTCTCTTAGGTATTAGGTGATTTAAGATTGGGAAACTTTTTGATCTTTGAGAATTAAGACATGTAAAATGTTGAATGGAAAATCTTATTCTTGTTAGTCAATATATTTTTTTTTAATCTCTGTTTTGTACTTCATAATAAATTTAGGTACATTATAGGCTTTGAACACTGGTAGTTTAGAGATAACTAGACTATACATTTCCTAATGGAGGAACATGATACTGCATCAAGTAGTCTTGCTTAAAAAAAATGAACCTGAATATGATCAAATCTGTAGACCTGATTACTAATTTGCAGGATTTAGGAGAGAGAGGAACATGATAGTTGACATCAGAATGATAAGATTATCACAATCTAAACTGAAAAACCCACTACATACATGAACACAAAACAGTTGGTTCACCAGGTTATAAGGGAAAAGAAAAAGAGGGGAAATATGAAAGTTAAAGGTAGTTAAATAACATATTGGCCAAAAAGTTTAACTTTCCAGAGATGCATACTGAGATACCTACATTTTTATGTAAAATTTTGATTTGATGTTAGTGTAAATAATTATGATGGTTAACTATAATAGATAGTAATTATTGGCACAGTTTTAGTCATAATACAGGGTTTAGTATAAGATCTGTGAAACATTTGTGAATGTTCTATATTTAAGAAAGAATGAGGAAGAGTTCTAATTTCAATATGGGATTTAATAATGTATCCGTGAACTATGTATATACTTAACACTTGGATAAGCATATATATTTTAAAGTCTAATATTTATAGGAAAAATTTTGTCATTCCAGTTCTTATTTTTGAGCCAAATGTGTATTGTTTAAAGATGCTCCTTAAAAGTACATAGTTCTCACAGAAGATTGACCTAGCTTAATATAAAGGTTCCATAGCATTTGTACATATATAGTATACAAATCTTTGTTACAGTATTCTGGTTGTGCTTTGAATTATGTTGTATAAATTATTTTTTCTTTTAATTAGAGAAATAAATATAAATCAAGTGCAGATTGAACACGTCTGTTTCTCTTATACTAAAGATTACTCTGTGCTTTTGTATTTTTTCAGGTTTAATGATATCCATGTACCATCCGCCTGGAATGTGTGAAATTTGCTAGCCATTGTCTCATGAACCATCCTGATTTGGCAAAGGACTTAACAGGTACTGTATACCCATAATGGCAAATATTCCTTGGTGCTCTTTGGGGGAAAAAAAAAAAGGCTTTATATATAGGACAAAAACCTTCTGTTTTGTACTTCTTTTGTGATTTTAGTGGGTGAAGTCTTCAAATTCACCATCATGAACTCTCATCAGTTAACTTTCTGCAGCTAGAATTTTGCCTCCTAGTACATAGGCTACAATTACGTACATAAAAAGTAGTGTTATCAGAGGCAGTGTTGGTTTCTTAATTTAAGAGCAATTTGTTTCAGGCATTCAGATTTGAATAGGTCTTGACTTTGAATACATTATGAGATTTCAGTGGTCTTTAGTATTTTGAAAACTTATGTGAGAGTCATTAATTTATAAACTAACCATGCTTAATGGAGATAACTTTCTTAAAATCTGTAAATTCATAAGGTATTTCACTTTTTATAGTAATGTGAATATTATGTATCTGACTGTTGCCAGATATGAAATTATGAAATAGTTCAGAAAATATAGATGAATATAGCAGCTGCTGTCTTCCTCAGAAATGTTAGCATTTTGCTGTATTAGTTTAGGAGATTATAAAAGAAAAAGAAAATACATTGTAGATACAGTTGAAACACTTTTCACAAGGGATTCTTTTTCCTACTTGGAGTAACTTCTCTATTAAATTTGGTCTACAGCCTGTTCATGTTTTTCTATGTTGCATGTGAACATATCTATAAAATATATGTAGTATTCTTAAAATGATTTAAAAATTTTATTGAAAATATATATTGAATTTGACATAGTTGAACTTATTCCTTTGTTCTTATTTTGTGTTTTCTATTTTACATGCCTTCTTTGCTTCTTTTATTTCTATTTTTCCTCTCATCTGCTCAGTGTATTTTCTTCTCATTTTTCCATTTTTATCCCCGTGGGCCTGAAAGTTACATTCTCCTTCATGCTTTCACCACATAGTTGGCAATTACGTCTGAAGTTAATCAGAATACTAGCTTCTTTCTGAGCAATCAAGGACCCTTGAATACTTTAACTCTGAGCAGTCTCTTCCCCAACTTTCATATTATTGCTTATTATTATTGGGTTGGCCTTCAGGTTTTTAATTTAAAAATAAAGCACTTTGCATTTTTACCAAAAAGTTTACTAAACTAGATTCACTGTGAACTTTATTAAACTTCATATTCACTGTTTCGTTTCCCAACCTTCTACCATTTTTCAGGCAACTTCATAATTTCATCTTCTCAAAACTTTTTTATCTTTTTGATCAAAGAACTGTTTCAGGTGCCTTTTACAGTCTTCCACAGAATTAAAAAAATTTTTTTGTAAAGACTGAAATAAATGGAAAACCAAAGGTGCAATGTCTGATGGTAATGCAAGGAATCAGAACTTCCCAGCCAATCTGTAACAGTTTTTGCCTGGTCATCAAGGAAACATGCAGTCTTGCATTAATCCTGATGGAAGATTGTGTATTCTGTTGATTGATTCCAGATGCTTTTTGTTGAGTGCTGCTTTCAGTTGGTCTAATTGGGACCAGTACTTGTTGGAATTAATTATTTGGTTTTCTAGAAGGAGCTTATAATAAAGGACTCCCTTCCAGTTCCGCCATATATACAGCATCATCTTTGGATGGAGATTGGCCTTTGATGTCTTGTTCCACGATTTCTTCTGTTCTTTATTACTGTACAGTGTCCACTTTTCATTGCCTATCAGACATACTGTCTTTCTCACTGTTTGAAATAGTTCCATTTGGTAGAGAATGCTCAAGGTGGAGGAGCTTAGGACCTGGGCATTGGTTTTATGAGCTTTTTACATTATATTTGTTAACTGTTCATTTATTGAGTAGTAAATCTATTTACAATCATAAGCATTGTGTGTTGTTTATAGACATGGCTATATATGTTACTCCAGATCCAAACAATGAAATTATATCTTACTAATCTTCTAATTAAAAAGCTGAGTAATAATTTATGTTCACTTGTGGTGAAAGGAAAATGAAGGTGCTCAGACGTGTCTGATTCTTTGCAGCCCCATGTTCTAAAGCCTGCCAGGCTCCTCCATCCATGAGATTTCCCAGGCAAGAATACTGGAATGGATTGCCGTTTCCTTTTCCAGGGGATCTTCCCGACCCAGGGATCAAACCTGGGTCTCCCGCATTGTAGGCAGACTCTACCGTCTGAGCCACCAGGGAATATATTCACTTGTGGTACCCCTTCCTTAAATCTAATATATCATTACTGAAGATTGTTCATTTTTCTTTCAGTTTTCTCAGTGCCAGATCTGAACTCCCATGTTTTTTGCCTTAATATTCTCCTCCAGTCTCTCTTAATTGTTTAATGTTTCATTTCTTCTGTCATCCCTTTGGTCTTTCTTTTATTTGAGTTAAGTGGAATTGTCTTATGCTCTTTCCTGTAATCCTGTTTCTTTGCTGCCGTTATCTTAATTTTAATCTTTGAATAACCTCACTAAGGGTTTGCCTAGTTAAGGGAGATAGAAACTTATATTCTCTAGTCTTTTCCCAGCAGAATCACTTGACTTGAATATTTTAATCATTAAAAAAAAAAACAACAGTGAAATATTGATATACTTCTTGATTCATTTATGTGGCTTGTTAAATTACTGAGCCTAGGAACTCCTATGTCATCCACCCTGCCCCATAGATGGAGAGGGGATTTACTACTGAGTTGCATGTAAGCTACTGTATTTTGACTGAAGTACTAATCTTCCTTCCTTCTTCCTTCTCTTTCTTCCTTTCTGTCTCTCCTGCTACTAATATTTTTGAAACATTAAACTTTCTACTTAGGTTTTGTTTTTGTTGTGGTTTACTTTCAAAGGTCTTATGCAATCTTTTAAGACATTTTAATTGTCAAAGTTCCATTTTAATCAAATAAAATTTTATCTTTCAGAATATCTTAAAGTGAGGTCACATGACCCTGAGGAAGCTATTAGGCATGATGTTATTGTGTCTATAGTTACAGCTGCTAAAAAAGATATTCTTCTGGTTAATGATCATTACTTAATTTTGTGAGAGAGAGAACATTAGACAAACGGGTAAGTAGGAATAATAATTACTAGTAGGTTTGTATTTTGAATACTTGAAGTTTTAATAGAGTTTCATTTGCAAATATTGTGATTTAAATGAAATTAACTCATTTTTAGGGGGGAGCATTTTAATATCTAAAATAATGTTTATAAGAAGGTTTCACATTTTGTTACATTAAATTTTGTTCATCTTATTTGTTCATCCTCAAATGGGACAGGTCTAAGTGGTAGATTAGTCAGATGTTTAACCTGTACACTAATCTTAATAAGTGACTTTGTAAAGAACTCTGACACAATTTCTTGTTTTCGTTTCATATGGGTATCAATTCATAGTCCTCTAGCTGATCATATTATAATTTCTATGGAATAGAAAATAAAAGATGTTTTCAACATGGCAAAGCTAACCCGCGCAGAGCAGCTTGCTTCTCGCCCACCTTCCATGACCCCAAACCTTCTTCCTTGAGCACCAAATAGCTCCACTCGTTAGTGGCTTCCGAACAGGGGACTGTGTCTTGTTACGTTTGTATTCCTTGTTGCCTGGAGTGTAGTTGGTGCTTAGTGTTACAGTGAATATTCATTCTCCGCTCCTCCCCATTGCCTTTCCTTCATGGCATGGATTTTATAGACTTAGACTTAAGAGTAATTTTGGTGAAAGATGAAAATCTTTGATGTATTTAGGGGTTAATTAGCAAAGAAAGCAGGAGGCTTGTTGGTAGCTGTGAATAACTTTAACCAGGCAAATGCTTTACAACATTTTGATAGTCGCTTACAGGGTTGATTGTGCTCTCTTCATCATTTAAATCTCTCTTTGATCATGCTGGTTGTGGGTGGAAAATAGATGGACAGGAGTTGCATGGTTTTCTTGTGAAATCTGCAGATATTTTAACTGATAAGTTTAGACTTGTCTTTATTGAATATATCAGTAGGATACTAAACAATGAAAAGGCCAAAAGTTGTAAAGGAAGAAAAAGAGGTTTGCATCATGCTAGGGTCCAGCCTTCTGAGTGGTGTTTAAATAATCTTTTTCATGGTCAGAGTGTGTGTGTTGTTGGGATCATGCTTCACATGTGTTTGATCATCGTGTTGTGTTCGTTGTAGGACTGCTTGGGTCATTCTGTATATATTGAATACCAAAAAGTTGTTAAATGTATTTACATTATTGGCAGTATTACAATTTGCTCTATATCTTTAAATTCTCACTAAAACACCAGTTTCAGGAACTAGAGGTAAGATAGGAAATTGGATATACAGTTTTTACAAATGTATTGAATTTTGAGTAAAGCTTTTGAAGTCTTTTATTTCAGTGTGTATGCAATGGATGGATGAAATAAGGACTATTCTTTACTGTAATTAAAAACCAAAAGAAAAATGTTGCTATGACTGCAAAGGAAAAATGAATAGTCTTTGCAGATTTGTGAAGTTCTAAATATTGCTAACATCCTACTGATTATAGTGCTGTAAAATTCAAGGTTAATCTCATACTGAGATAATTCATGTTAGATATATAGCAGATATGTACTCATTTAAAAAAAATAGTTGAATACGTTATTCTGACACCTGGATGTCTTTCCCAGGCATACACTAATGTGTATACACTTTCCCAGGTATACAAGATGAACCACTAATGTGTCTTTACATTCAGCATCTGATAAAGCCACTATTCTATGTACCTTTACAAGTATGTTTAATACAGACCATAATTTGGAAAAATTCTGTAAGGAATAGCACACATTTTATGCATTTAACTGTCTTTGCCTTATAAAAGTTGGTAACATGTTTCCCCTTACTAATTCTAAGTGACATTAAGTAGATTGTGATTGAAATTTGTTTTTAGAGGTTGGTAAGGGTCTAAGATATCAAAAGTGAAATCACTCAGTCGTGTCCGACTCTTTGTGACCCCATGGATTGCAGCCTAAGAGCTCCTCTGTCCATGGTATTTTTCTAGGCAAGAATACTGAATTGGGTTGCCATTTCCTTCTCCGGGAGATATCAAAGCATTAAAATTATTTATATATAATAGATATATGTGCTTGATGTAGTAAATATTAAAATGATAGTTGTATTTTTTATAGTTATTGCAAATTAACATCTAGTAAGTGAGGTATGATTAAAATATATTGTGTAAAGTAAATAAAAAAGGGCATAACTAAACTTGAAGGAATTAATATAAGGAGGCATTTTTGAATTGTTTAAAAAAATGTTTTTATTTTAAGTGGAGAGTACGCAAAGAAGCCATGATGGGACTTGCCCAGATTTATAAGAAATATGCTTTACAATCAGCAGCTGGGAAAGATGCTGCAAAACAGATTTCATGGATCAAAGACAAATTGCTCCATATATATTATCAAAATAGTATTGATGATAGGTAAGTTAAAGAGACCATAAGTAAAATGTTTGTTGCTTTTTGGTATTATATAACTGTTGTTGAGCTGTCGTTTTAGGTGAATTATTATTATTATTTTTAATAACTTTAAACTCCCTCTTTGGTTTTTACTGCAAGTTAAAAATTTTGAGTGACTAGTTGCTTTTCCGCCAAAGCCATGAATGAAGTAGTGATGTACATATAACTTTAGGGATGGATACATCTTTTATGGTCGTTTTCATATACTGTATTTTAACTGAGTAATATTTGAAAGTAGAAATGTATGCAGTTATAATTTAAATTTTGTTTCATAGATAATTATAAGGATTCACATTGATTTTTTTTTCCAAATAAAAGTCAAATATACACCTTTTATATTTAGGTATTTTAAATAAAAACAGTTCCTACTTAAGGCTAAAAAAATAATTTATAAATTTATATATAAAAACACATTATCTGAATATAGTCTTTTGTGTTTTTCTATTCCAGTATATAAGATTAGATCTTGTATGGAACCTATCCATTCTATAGTTAGTAGACTTGTAAATCCTGCTTCCAGTCTGCATTGATTTGATGAATTTTTAGTGGGGTCCAAATGATCTTACCTATAAAGATCAAAATAAAATTAAGAACCAGTAGGACATCTTAGAATTTTAAGGTATAGGAAGTAGAAATGAGTATCTTAGGTTGATATCATCTAAGAAATTTCACAGTTACTATTTTTAAAAACATTTTTAAGCTTTTTGAGCATGTGACAATGCACAGAGATTTGTATTTTGATTTGGTAGCTCCCCTTTCCTCTGTTATTTTTGTTCTTTTATCTAGTCGTTTTTCATGATGATCACTATGGAAACTCAGAAAACAGATATTTCCTTGTTTGTTTTAACTTAGATTAGAATTTGTCACTTGGAAAGTTCTAATGTAGTTTTTTAACCCTTTATTATTTAGCTAATGAAATTGAGCCCCTAGTACATAACTTGCCCAAGGTCATGCAGAAGTAGCTACTTTGCTAGGTATAGGAGTTTTTCTTGTATATCTAGCTGCGATTTTTTTTGTGGGGTGGGGGAGGCTCATCTTGTTAAAGAAATCTTTTGATTTCTAAATCTCATCTCCACTCAAAGAAGTAGCTCTCATATGTATTTTTATATGTTTTGGAAATTTATACACATATGTAATACATATATTTATAGAAATTAATAGAGTACTTTATGTTTTTTTGTAGATTGCTTGTTGAACGGATCTTTGCTCAATACATGGTCCCCCACAATTTGGAAACAACAGAACGCATGAAATGCTTGTATTACTTGTATGCCACCCTGGATTTAAATGCAGTGAAGTATGTTTCAAATGTCAAACTCTGTTCTTTCCATCTTTTGCAGTATACTGGATTTTATGGAAACGAAAACAGCTGTATTTTTAATGTTAACAATTTATGTAACATACATTGTTTAAATGGTCAGACGCAATAGAATACTTGGATATTTTTTCAGAAAGTACTGCTACTAACATGGGATTAACAAGGATTTTTGTAACTAATTGAAAAACAGCTGATTGATTGGGTAGCTTTTAGGATTTAGTTTTTTCTGTTGTCTCAAGAAATATTGATGTATTTTTTGTTTTTTGCTTATATTCCTTAAGGCATTAGAAGGGTCCATATTGTGAAAGTAGTACTTTCCTATTTTTACCTGGTACTGATTGAATTCTAGTGTAAACCAGTAGGATACATATTTTCGTGCTGCATAATCTCAACATGGTGTTATAGTTTGGCATAAAGGTAAGCAAAAATATATTTTTATGACCATGTTTCATTCAAAAAGTGCTTTTGAAGGCCTTTGTAAAGAATTGGCACTTTGTACATGGAAGAGGAATTGCTAATTGAATTGTACTGAGCCTTAGGAAGTTGAGGCCTGGAGATTGATATGCTCTAGATTTATGAAAGTATAGATCCTTAGTATTCTAGTAAATGGATAACTTAACCCTCAGCTAATGGGGTTTACATGTGAAGAAATTAGAAGTCTAGGGAGCTGTACCTAATTTTCATTCCTGTCACAGCTTAATGGGATTTTTCACTTTACTTCCCCCATGGAAATTGTTATATGTCTGTTTATATCTTTCACAGAAATGTAGAGAAAAAGATTGTGGGAGGGAAAATGTACATTTCTTAATATTGTCTGTATTTCAGGCACAGGAATGTATGTTAACTGTGTCTGCTTTCCTGCTGCAATTGGCAGAGTTGAGTAATTTCAGTAGGGACCTTATGACCCACAAAGCTTGTGAAATTTACCATCTGGCCTTTTACAGAAAAAACTTGGCAACTCCTAGCATAAGTGATATTTTTTCTGTTTTCCACGTGATAAACTGAATCCCACAAAGATCAGTTAACTTGCATAAAATTACCCAAGTAGTGAGAGACAAGGCCAGAATTTGAATTCAGTTCTACCTGGTTCCAAAACTCATTCTTTTCCCACTGCATATTGTAGAATATGTTTCCACTGTATTGTAAAACCTTAAATTTTCATATGCCAACATCTCTGAAATTGGAATGCATCCTTTTCTTCATGGTGCAGTTGATGGCCTCTTAGCTTGGATGAGATATGATATATATATGTATATCCCTTTTGGAACAAACTATTTTAAGTCACAACCAGTCTAGACGCCTTGACTCAGTTCAGCTGTCATTCATGAGTAGTAATGAATTAGGCACTTTTAAGCAAAAAGGAGAGTTCACCACTCATAGATACTACTTAAAAAAATTACTAAAGAGTGAAAAAGGAAACTAAATCCAGAAGGAAGGAATAGGATAGTTTTCTTAAACGAGTGTTGGGATCTGTATTAAAAAGTAGATTAGCATCTAGGCTGACATTGAGTCAACCTACACCACTACAACAATTTGTGAGCTAGTGAGAGTCCTTGGGATACCCTTCTTGTTCCCTGGGAGGGGGCACACAGTCAGATAACAACACATTAAGATGGCAGGCAGTGTTCTGATGTTCTTTCATCGATTAAGAACGAGGACAGATATGACATGTTGATTAATTAGACCAACTATACCTATTAAAAATTTGAGTCCCCTCTAAAAAGATTTGAGTGTATAACTTCCAAACCCATAGGAGCAAACAACTAATGAAAATTTTAATACCAGAAATGGAAAAGAAAATTAAAAAATTTGTGAATAGAATACACAAAACATGAATGACAATTTCAGAACTAAAATAATATACTGAAAATATATTTTGAGATATACTGAAAAATAATTTCATGGAAAAGCTGAAAGTAAATTCCAATCTGTGGATCAGTTGATTTCTACAAAAATGGTTGGTGAGTGCATGAATACTTATCTCTTTTAAGTTAAAATAAGTAAGGTATGTGTGTGTATATGTGTATATATATAACATTTTTGAAATTATTTTTTATATCAACTTTTTGTAAAGTTTCTTTATACATTCTATACACTAAAACATTTGTCAGGTATGTGCACAACTGCATTTAAAAAATTCTTTTCTATGCTGAGGTTAATTTGTTCTATGTTTTTGAATAAAATTTTAAAGATTTGCTTTTCAGATTATCTTTATTCTTCCTTTTATTTTTATGCATGATGTGAAATAAGAATCTTATATTATTTTCTACATGGATATTCAAGTCCATTATTCTAATGACTTCCCTGTAATACCCACACTCTCAAGTTTCTATACAACTATGTTATCCATTTGTAAGTTCTCCATTAATTCAATGTCTCTTTGCTGTTACTTCCTATTAATCAACTTTTTCGATATTAACTGAACAACTATACACTTGATGCTTTTTAACGTTTTATTATTTATTCTTTACATTTTGTCTGTGATTATTTTCTCCAAAAGTCTTTACATTTACTGTCATGAAGTATTTTATGCACCCAAAGAAATGATGAGTTTTGAAGCATAGTAATAACTGTCAACATCCGCTGGATCATTGAAAAATCAAGAGAGTTCCAGAAAAACATCTACTTCTGCTTTATTGACTATGCCAAAGCCTTTGACTGTGTGGATCACAATAAACTGTGGAAAATTCTGCAAGAGATGGGAATACCAGACCACCTGACCTGCCTCTTGAGAAACCTGTATGCAGGTCAGGAAGCAACAGTTAGAACTGGACATGGAACAACAGACTGGTTCCAAATACGAAAAGGAGTACATCAAGGCTGTATATTGTCACCCTGCTTATTTAACTTCTGTGCAGAGTACATTATGAGAAACACTGGGCTGGAAGAAGCAGAAGCTGGAATCAAGAATGCCGGGAGAAATATCAGTAACCTCAGATATGCAGATGATACCACCCTTATGGCAGAAAGTGAAGAGGAACTAAAGAGCCTCTTTATGAGAGTGAAAGACGAGAGTGAAAAAATTGGCTTAAAGTTCAACATTCAGAAAATGAAGATCATGGCATCCGGTCCCATCACTTCATGGGAAATAGATGGGGAAACAGTGGAAACAGTGTCAGACTTTATCTTTTTGGGCTCCAAAATCACTGCAGATGGTGACTGCAACCATGAAATTAAAAGACGCCTACTCCTTGGAAGAAAAGTTATGACCAACCTAGGTAGCGTATTGAAAAGCAGAGACATTACTTTGCCAGCAAAGGTCCGTCTAGTCAAGGCTATGGTTTTTCCTGTGGTCATGTATGGATGTGAGAGTTGGACTGTAAAGAAAGCTGAGTGCCGAAGAATTGATGCTTTTGAACTGTGGTGTTGGAGAAGACTCTTGAGAGTCCCTTGGACTGCAAGGAGTCCAACCAGTCCATTCTGAAGGAGATCAGCCCTGGGTGTTCTTTGGAAGAAATGATGCCGAAGCTGAAACTCCAGTATTTTGGCCACCTCATGCGAAGAGTTGACTCATTGGAAAAGACTGATGCTGGGAGGGATGGGGGGCAAGAGGAGAAGGGGTCAATAGAGGATGAGATGGTTGGATGGCATCACCGACTCAATGGATGTGAGTTTGAGTGAACTCCAGGAGATGGTGATCAACAGGGAGGCCTGGCGTGCTGCGATTCATGGGGTTGCAAAGAGTCGGACACGACTGAGCTACTGAAGTGAACTGAATAACTGTCAGTGAATCTACCACCCACCCTCTTTCATCCTCCTTCCTCTCAAAGGAAACCACTAACCTTAATTTTGTGTTTCTCATTTCCTTTTAAAGAATGGTTTTATTATACGTATATATGTATCCTTTAATTATTTTTTGTTTTTGATCATTTTTGAACTTTATAAAAATGGAGTGATTGTGGATATAGTCTTCTGTGATTTTTTTTCTCACACCATTCTATTATGTTCCTAAACTTCATCCACTCTGTCTGCATAGCTTATGGGTCATTCATTGTCACTGAGGTATTGGATTACTTTGTCCTTATTCCACAATTTTATTCCATCATCTTGGCATTGCAGATCTGAGTGCATGGAAAGAATGGACATTTGTGTGGTTTCCATTTTTTAATAATGCAAATAATGCTACTGTGAACATTTTCCAGTTTAGTAAACATGCAAGAATTTCTCTCTGAGGTATAGTTGTAAATGGTTCTCAGATTTGACTACATATTGGAATCATTTGGAAAGGTTTAAAAAACACTGACACATGAATCTCATCCTCAGTTTGTCATTTAATTTGTCTAGTTGGTAGTATGCACATTGGGGCGGTTAGAAAAACATTTCTGGCGATCCTAATGCGCAGACAAGGTTTAGGATCATTGGAGTTACAGCTATGAGTGGAACTGCTGAGGATGCACATTTCCAGCATTATAGTCAAATCATTTTCCATATGATTATACTAATTTATACTCTTGCCAGTGGTTTCTAAGGTTCTCCATCCTCTGTCTGGCATTTTATTTTTTATGAATCTTTTGCATATGAAATTTTGTCTCATTTTATTTCCATCATCCTGAATACTAATAATGTTGATGTTTTACTTAATGTTTCTGATTTCACCACAGTGCTCACTACTGTATTATAATGCCTGTCCTGCTTCATTCATTTGTATTACCATTCTAGCCCAGAAAGTCATTTGAGTTTGTGATGTCTAATTAGTTCGAATGGTATTTAAAATAGCTCCTCTGTAACAGGCAGATTCCTGCTAAGAATTTGTTTGGCAAGGATTTTTCTTTATTGAAAGAGCCATATATTTTATTCTATGATGGTGTTCTTTTGGGGGAGACAAAGTACCTTCCATATTTTAGACTTTTTGATATGTACCCACTTTTGGGTAAGTCACTAAGTTAACTGAGTATCTTGATGATTGGAGAGGAGAACTGAGGCAGCTTGAGTGCCCTCTGATCGTGGTGTATATTTCCACCTTCCCCAAGTTGCCCAAAGCAGCTGTTATCCACGAGCGTAAGTGGTGGTATCAGGTGTCCTGGTGGTGATCTTCTCCTTCATCGATCAGGCTCTCATCTAGACAGTTCTGTACTGCCAAGTCTGACGGGTAGTTTGCCAGTTGAGAGCAGAGATTGGAGGAGGGGTTCTTGTCAACATTTGACAGGTTTCTGTGGCAGTTCTGTTTCTTTGAAATGAGGCAAACATGTAGTGTATTTGTGCAAATGAGGAGAAGCCCGCATGAGGGGACTAGTTGTCTACTTAAAATGTCACTTAATTAAAAAAAATCAATTAACAGATATAAGAGTTTCCAGGTTTCCAGTCAGAGTTTTCACTTTTATTTAGTGACAGAGCTGGAATTCAGACTAACATTGAATGAATGGATACTTGTTTTCCTAGTATAGTAATACTGCTTCCACTGGTACAATTTTTTTTCCTTAAGTGCTGTTTAGAAAGGGAAAACACAAGGCACATTGTCTTTGCTGCTGCTGCTAAGTCACTTCAGTCGTGTCCAACTCTGCGACCTCATAGACGGTAGCCCACCAGGCTCCCCCATCCCTGGGATTCTCCAGGCAAGAACACTGGAGCGGATTGCCATTTCCTCCTCCAATGCATGAAAGTGAAAAGTGAAAGTGAAGTTGCTTAGTTGTGTCTGATTCTTAGCGACCCCATGGACTGCAGGCCACCAGGCTCCTCCATCCATGGGATTTTCCATGCAAGAGTACTGCAGTGGGTTGCTATTGCCTTCTCCTACATTGTCTTTGCTGCTTAATATAATTTGATTAAAATGCTTGAGGGGGTGCCCCTCCTGATTGTTACAGTACAAATTCTTAGTATGTAATGGTCACTTTTTGACTTAAGCTGCAACTGTAATAGTTTATAATAAGCTTTAGAATTACTTAAGATTTCATCTTTAATAAATAAATATAATAGGTAAGATAATTTTTTTTTTTTTTCTGCTTTAAGTGAAAGCAAGTTCCAAAATCCAGGGCCTTTTAAAGTTACAAGTAATGATAAAATGTATAGATATGGAGAGAATTTATTGACTTTGGGGTTCAGAAGTAATTTCACAGATGACAGCTCTGTTTCTTTCAAAATTATTGTTTTCATTACATAACTGCTACTTTGCTGTGAGACTTTTTCGGTCCTCTGGATAATGGTCACTTTTCTTTTAATGTTTGCATCCTTGAAATGTGCCTGTTAAACTTTAGGGAACTTTAGTACCTTGAAAACAGTAAAGTATAGCTATTTTAAGATGAAAATGCCCCAGTACTGTTGTTTTGCTAGTACCATTTATAAGGGACTAATATAAAGGAATTTGTGTCCAAATTTCTGCTAATTTATCTCCTTTTTTAAAAAATACAAAAGTACTTTTAAGACACACTGTTGAGAATGAAAATATTAAGCAAACAATTGCTTTGTCTATCAAAAGAAAATGGATGTTTTTACATGGTTTATATACATCTGCATTAAATTATTGTCTCGGAGCAGGCTTTTTATGTGTGATAATGGAGTTAATAGAAAGTATGTGCTCAGTTGTGTCTGACTCTCTGCGACCCCATGGACTATAGCCCACCAGGCTCCTCTGTTGATGGAATTTTTCAGGCAAGAATCCTGGAGGGGTTGCCACTTCCTTCTCCAGGGGATCTTCCCGACCCAAGGATGGAACTTGAGTCTCTTTGGTCTCCTGCATTGACAGGCAGATTATTTACCACTCGTGCTGCCTAGGAAGCCCCAATAGAAGTATAGATAATTGAAAACAATAATGAGAAGTAGTATTTGGTTTTGGAAAATTTCTTTAAAAAATTTTAAATATAAATGGTTGTGATATTCTATAACTCAGCATTTAAATAACATTAACTGCTCTGTGATTTATATATATTTTATATATAAATATAAATTTCTTATATAAATCTCTCTTTAAAATTTCTGCCTGAGAACAATAAAAGTGTTAGGGGACATCAAAATTTTTATTGTGTAAGATGAATATTCACTTATATAACATAATTTATAAATGACTAATAAAGTGTGTGTATATATATATATTATGTAAAATTATAATATTTTTCTTTCAGGAAAAGGTATCCCCATTATTTCAGAGCTCACTATTTTTTGTCTTTTATTCCTTTTCATCCTACCTACTGCAAGATACTATTCCATTAAATATTGCTTTATTTCTCAAGTTTGTAATCACCTCAGTTAAGTCCTATGCCCTTGCCTGCAAATGTGTTCCAGTTAATGAGAAATTTTCCCTATTTCTATACAAAAGGAAAAACAATCACCACTAATCCCTTTCTTTTGATATGCCCATCACCCCAAATGTTGTTATTTCTTCTGTTTGATTCCTCTCTCCCTCCATATATCATCAGTTGCTTAGCCCCTGTAACTTTTACTCTTTGTCATCTCCTTTTATAATCTGAATTTACAGAAAAATTACATAGTTGGAATATCCTAGAGGATTTTTATCCCGTTTTGTTATTTAAATTTATGCATTTATGTTTTTCAGAGCATTGATGAAATGTGGAAGTGTCAAAATCTGCTTCGACATCAAGTAAAGGATTTGCTCGACTTAATTAAGCAACCCAAAGTACGTTATCACCATTTCTGCTATGTGTTGAACAGCTGTTTCTGGGTGGAACAATTCTGACTCTAGAACCTATGATCTCTAACTTAGAACACTGAAATTTTTAAGAAACTTACTACATAGAAAAACTTAAATTCACTGTATCTGCAAAAGATGATATCCAACAGGAAATAGAATGTGTTTCTGTGTACTCAGAATTAAGCCTTTTTTGGTAACTTTAAAAACAAAAAACAGTAACTCAGCATTATTGAAAGCATATAAAACAGTAAAATTACACTTAATGTTGTTGCACTGAAATCCTGCCATCATCTTTGTATAGTCTTGACGTTATAGAAAGTTTTAAAATCATGTAATTATAGTTTAGTATTTTGATATTTTTACTTACGACTAATACTATGGTAATTTTAGTGTATTACCTGGTCTTCATATTTATAATTTAATGGTAATTATTCATCCAATTGATGTTGTTTGAGAATGTTGTATGTAGGCCTATAAAAGATACAATTCATTAAAAAATCTGTGTGTCTGGTCATTTTAAATTGCATCCAGGGAAAATAGCACACTGTTATTTTTGTTTCTTTTTCAGCACATAGTGAACTCCTTCACCCTTTCCCCACAACATACACTTTCTGTTCTTAGAACAGAGGTCAATAGAATGGAGTTATTTCATCTAAGGGAGAACGTCTCCAGTTTTCCTAGGTGTAAATCTTGCCATTTGTCCTAAAAATCAGTGAGCTAACAGTAGTTGTTTGAGGTTTATGATGACCTCACTTTTTTCTTAACCTCTAAATCAGTAGTAAGACATATCTTGACCCTTGTTTGCCTGATTGAAGCTTTACAACTGAGTAGTATTTTTGTTTTATAGGCTAACAATTATTTCTTTATTTATGACTTATTGAACATAATTTAACCTTCTGTGATTCCTGATTATATTGAACCTACTAGAGTAAGTTTTCCTTGTTACACAATGACTTAAAGTTATTTTAGTAATTCTACTATTTCAGTACTTCTGTGAGAAGGAGGAAAATTGGAAAATCTCAGTTAAGTTAGTGTGTTTCAGCCAATAAACATTTGTTTTAGTCAGTGTTATAATGCAGTGTTAAGAGTGTTTCAGGTAATATGCTCTGGATATAGTGCCCCTCTTTGTCACCTAGAGGCATATTAATTTACTGCCTTTAAAGTTGCAAACATTTTAGAATGTGAGATGTTCTTATTTGCATGTGTGTAAAATTATTGCTGATTGAAAGCATTATTAAAGTCATAATGGCAGCCAAATAGCATTTTAAGTATATAGGTTGTATGTTGACCAGTGTGATGTATGAGACTGTAATCAAGAATAGCTTTGTTCACTCTCACTGCCCCTTTAAAATTTATTTAGTGTGAGCTTCTTCTCTTTGCTTGTTCATAAAAACTTGGCAGGGTCTCATATTTCTGTTCAGTCTAGGAATAAAAGACAGTCTCAATTCAGTTACAGTGTTTTATTCCCTTCTACTTTGTGGTATTTTCCTTTAAATTGTCTTAACATGTTATCTCAATCAGAGAGAATTCTCATTCTTGTGTGGTGGAGTTGAAGAAGAAACAGAATGGAGGATGGTACTCTAAAGTGGCCTTGTAGTGAAAGGAGAATTAAGTCTATTACTTAATACTCACTTTATGTTGAGAATTCTAGTAGATGTTATACAGTTAGTTAGAAAAAAAAAGTTGTGTTTAATTTTGTCTTTATAATTCTGCCTATTTTATCAGGAAGACTCTTAGATATTTAATATTTTTCTTTGATTACTTCTTTATTCCTTCTGATTAAGATAATTTTTATTTTTTCTTAGCAGTGTAGCTCTTCTACTTATTTCATTTAACTTATTGATTTGCTCAGTGTCTCTCAAAGTGACTTGCAGTATTGTACTTTGTTGGTGACGTTTTTTTTCATTAAATAACACTAACCTGATGCAGTGAATAACTAGCATTCTTAGAAACATATTCATACCCATAACTTTACAGAATATGTTACATGAAGCACAATGTAATGAAGACATTCATTCACTGAAATATTATACTACACTGATGCAGCATATAACTAGCCCTCTTGGAAAAATCTTTTGTACATGTTAATGGTATCTTAATTGTCTTCAGCTAGCGTCTTCCCAGTGGCTTCCTGACTTATGTGTCATAATTCTCAGGCTTAAATACCTCAGTTCAATCAATTATATACTTGTCAGTTTTTTGTTTGAGATAGACTACAAATGTGAAATCCGTTTCCAGATTACTTTGTTCCCCTTTTAAACTAAGTTGTCCTGTCCTTTGAGTATACTTAAGAAAAACAAAATACCTCTGTGTCCCAAAAGGTTGATGCAGCAGTCATATCTTTTTTTTTTTTTCTTCTGGGAGGATGACAAAACAGGATGAGGGAAGAAGTGACGATGGATTATGACTTCACTTCTTTCATTCAGTTTATTGGGGGCTTAAACATGTCTAAAGAAGGAGCATTTACTGGTGGTCCGGGCGTGGGCTTAGACTGTGAGTGGGTTATGCTTAACTTTCTGAGGAATATAATGAAGATTATTGCTAGGAGATTTTAATTTTGCATTTTTTTGTGTGATTTTCAGACAGATGCCAGTGTCAAGGCCATATTTTCAAAAGTGATGGTTATTACAAGTAAGTTACTTAAAATATTATATGTAAAATTTAAGGTTTACTTGAGACATTTCTTTCTTTTGTAGTATAAAATATTCCTCAAAGTTCCATTTTAGGCTGTGATGATATAGGAAAAGATTAAAGATTTTTGGTTGATTTTTATTTTTTTCTTCCCCCCAGCATACTCAGCTTTCCTTTTTTTCCCCCTTATTTTCATTTATTTTGCATTCTGCACAGAATTATTTTGTGTTTTGGTATGAGCAAGAGCTAGATAAAGGCTTTGTTGCATAAATTTATTTTTGAGAATTCATTCAAGTTGCTATGTAAGCTTGCTGTTAAAAACTGAGCCTGTGCTTACCTATTGTTTCTCTAATGTGAATCTATCTGAAGCTTTAATTTCATTGTGAGTCAAAGTTTAGAATGAAGGATATACTTAATAACTGCAGATTCTTTTGGAAAAAAAAGTTAATTCATTTTTTTGCTTTCAAGTAAAATGTTTTTAAATAAAAAATGTTTTCAAATAAAACATTTGTTTTATTTCAAATAAAATGTTATTTAATTGCCTTTAACAGGGAATGCTAAAGGGTTGTGTTGCACATTTCTTTTGTTCAGGGCAGGGAAAAGTAGCTTTTTTTGCAAAGCACTAGCTTTTCCTTTCACCTCAGAGATCACTGTGTATAGCATAGGGGCAGGTGGAAGATCAGGAGCACCTGGGGAAGTGCTTGCACCGAGCTTCCAGTTGGCTAATGAAGAGATCTTAGGGGGATTTTTGAGATGTTAACAAATGTTCCAGGATGTATGTGGAAGTATGTTAAGACACTAAAAAAGAATAGTAACCTAATTCATTGGGTATTAAACTAAGTGATAGAAACTCTAGCATGAGTAGAAATTTCACACCAAAATACCTTGTGGTCCTGAGCAGTTATATACAGATCCATAGTTTTCAGTCCCCTTGGGTAACTTAAAGCAAGTGATTCCATGCTGTTGCTTTTAAATAAGTATTTCCCTGATTGTTTGGCTGTGGACACTATCCCTAAAGGAGATAATCTCCTGTAGTCTTTCTGTTTTAACCTCATATCCAGTTTCTTCCAACAAGTACAATATTTCCCAAATTCTGCTCCAAGGAATGTCAATATCCTGTACATATTAGTAGTACCGTCAGAAAAAAGAGTTCCAGTGATGAAGTATGTTTGTAGAGTCTTGAATTAAAGGGATTTTTCGTTGCTGTTTTTCCCTTCCTCCTTTTCTCCTCTCTTTCCTTCCTCTCGCCTTCTCCCTTCACTTTCTTTTTATTTTGTTTCTTAGATGATATGCTTTATTGTAGTCTTAATATGATGCTGTGGAGGGGCTATAAAGTGACTTTTTCCAAAACTGTACTGTTGATAAACATACAGTAGAATTTTAGTGTTATGGAAATAGGGAAAGGTTACACAGTCAGATAGTTGGGGAGGAGATTAGTTCTTACCATGTTCAGTCATGTAGCCAAGATATAAATGGAACTTCAGAGTCATATATGAACTTGAAGACTGCATTTACTGTATTCATATTTTAAGATTCAACAGGTTTCTGTTACTTTTATTAGAGTCCATATTTCTGTATTACTCTATTTATTAGCAAGGTCCTACCTAGTCTGGTTCTCCATTACAGTTGTGAGCAGCCAGAAAAACGATGTTATGATGGATATTTTATTAGCTTTCATAAGTGTTTTGGTTAGTGATGTATTAGGAGAGCAGTATAAAACTAATCTTTGATTCTGTAAGAATTCAGACTTTCTCATGTGGTAGTGGCATATCTGGCTGTAACACCTGGACCATGTTGTTCAGCCTGTTTTGGTACCGAGCAGCATGCATGGGTGTGCGCATTTTCTGTGAATGTTTTAACAGTAAACAGTGCAGAACAGGAAGATAGTTTCTTCAAGGTAAATCTTACTGATCTTGATCTCTTGCTGTGAATCACAAAAGAACAATGTATGCACAAGTTCATGGGACAATAATAAAATTGGTATTTTTCAGGTTGACATTTAAGGCCTTCAGATATTATATGCAGTTATTTAAAATTAACCAGTATGATCTCTCTGGGTAGATGGTCCTTCACAATGATTTTATTTAATGTTTCTAGGAAAAAAATTTTTTACTTGTGAAAATTCACTATTAAAGGATCTGTATAATTTTATCTCATTAAATGAATTTGTATGTTAGGATTCTTCATCAAAGTAAAGAATGAAGAATGTTGCTCTTTTATTATTTCAGGAAATATCTAAAATTGTATTTTAATTTAATTTAAGGAAATTTGCCGGATCCTGGTAAGGCTCAGGATTTCATGAAGAAATTTACACAAGTGTTAGAAGATGACGAGAAAATAAGAAAACAGTTAGAAGTACTTGTCAGTCCAACATGCTCCTGCAAACAGGCGAAGGTTGTGTGGTAAGGAGAGAAATTTAAAAGAGTTAATGTTTGGTGATAAGTCATTTCAGTCATGTCTGACTCTGTGCAACCCTATGGACTGTAGCCTACCAGGCTCCTCCATAATGTTTGGAGAAGCCCACAAATCCTTTTTTGTCCCCTTTTGTAAAATAATTTATGTTCATTATGTAAAATTTAGGAAATATCACAAAAATAATAATTTATTACACTGTAATTACTCTATAGACACAGTTAATATTATGGTGTATGTTCTTCTAAAGTAAGATTATATTATACAGAGCTTGGTATATTTTACTTTTTCATTAGTCTTTTACTGTATTATCTTTAGTAACAACATAGCACACCATTGAGTATATGTGCCATAATTTATTGAATGGCCCTCACTTGTGTTACACATTTAAATTTTTTCCTAGTCTTTGATTAATGTAAAAAATAATCTTTATAGCCTAATAATTTTACACAGTCTTGATTTCTTTTCTTTAGGATAAATTCACTGTTGGCCAGTATCACTGTTGGAAACATAAAACTCAAACAAAAACATTATTATTTTGATAGAATTTATAAAATCGGTTGCAATCATATGAGCACTTTTTCTCCTTGGATACATTAGTCATTCTTATTTCTTTTGTAAATTGTGTGTTTTTAATATTTGCCTACTTTTCTAGACTACTTGTCTTTATCTCATTGGCTTGTTAGTATGTCATGGCATTGTTTGTTAATTAGGCTGCAGGTAGTTTTCCAACAGTTGTAGTTTAGCCCTTTTCATTTTGTTTGTGATGCCCTTTACATATGATAGTTTTGTTATCTAAGTTTGTCAGCAGTCTCTTCAAGGTTTTTGCCTTTGGAGTCTTGCTTATGAAATCCCATTGTACTGCAGATCAATGAAAATATTTACTTATGTCCGTATTATTTAATCTGTTGCCCGTGTATCTTCCTAAATTCTTTTATAAAAGATGATTCTTGGCTCTGCCCCAGATTGACTAAATGAGAATCTTCACAGTGAGGCCCAGAATCTGTAGTTTTAATAAGCTCCTCTGATCATTTTGCTTGTTGAAGTTTGATATCCCATGACCCTTGGTTTTATTCTTTTGTGTTTGTTTTTATCCTTTTGGAATATCTTTGGTGTAAGATGTGAGATAGGAATTTAACTCTGCTTTTATTTTTAAAAAATGTCTATTGAGCTATTCTAGTATATTCAGTATAATACTATATTGAATAATCCTTTTCCTGTTTACTTGAAATGTTACCTTTTTCCTAAACTAAATTCTTAATTTAGTCTTTTTGTATTGATTTGTTTATTCTAGCACCAATACTATACCAATAGTACTGGTACTATGTGATTTTAATTATTGTAGTTTCTTAACATTTTAATATATTGAATTATTTAAACATACTTTTGTAATATTTTAAACATCTCCATTACAGCGTGAAATAACTAAGAAGTTGGGCAACCCCAAACAGCCTACAAATCCTTTTCTGGAAATGATCAAGTTTCTCTTGGAGAGGATAGCACCTGTGCACATAGATACTGAGTCTATCAGGTATTTAATGAAAATATTGAATTTTGATTGCCATTAATTCGTTCATGCTTTAGTAGTCATTATTGAGTGTCTGCTATATGTAAGGCACTAATCTATATAGATTTATGTATATACATAATGGCTGTATACTCATCTGTATATATCTGTATGTATTTAGTATTTCATGTTATTTATTTTAATTTTATATACTCTTTTTGGATGAGAATTTGTCAATACAAGCCTAATTTTTATCTGTTAACAGCATGCTGGTTAGTTAGCTCACATAGGTTAACTGATAGAAACAAGTTGCTGTTCTACCTTCTGGAAAAGAAAATAAAGTGATTATGTTATAAAACAACATATGATGCATTTCACAGGTATCTGAGAACTAAAAATGTTATTTTTAAGACAGCCTTCATTTAAAGTTTCAGGTTTGATATCACCTGACTTTGACATCTTGGAAAATACTTTCTTTTATGTCTGTACTTGGTTTTTTAAAATGTAGAAAGATCCCTTTCTTATTTATTTATGGCCATGCCATAGAGCATGATACCAGAGATTGAACCTGTGCCCCTTGCATTGGAGTGTGGAGCCATTCAACTACTAGACTGCCAGTGAAGGCCCCCCACCGTCCGCCACCTTTGTTTGTTTGTTTGTTTGTTTTAAACTTTTCCTGAAATGTTTCAACCAGTTGAAAAAAGGAATAGTTATAAAATACGGAGAGCATATTCTTTTTTTATGACCAGTAGTACGTTTCAGAGGTATATTAGAATCTAAAATACTGCTAATGGTACACTGTCCTCAGTAAAGCCCTTTTGGGGATTTTTTGGAGGGAGGGCATAAGGTATGGCTTTTGGCTTGTAACCCTCTGTAGTGGAGGAGGACATGACGTTGGATGCCTGTTTTTCATTTTAGACTCCTCTTGCCTTGTTTTTCATTTGAGGAAAGTGTTCTTCAGTTTCAAAAATAAAAGGAAGCAAAACAAAAACCGAAATCCTTTATATTATTACAAGGAAAAATCTGAATCAGACTGAAATTCATTAATTAAATAATCCAATGCCGTCTATATTTAAAACAATGCTAGTTAGGTATTGGCAAAGCATACTTTATGCTTTTCATTAATCTTCTGTCCAGTAGTGGAATAAGAATTTTAATCAGATTATATTATAGTTGCATAAAATTGATGCAGATAGTGTTCAAAGGATTAAAAGAATTTCTCTGAGAGGATAGTATTTGATGTGAGAAGAAGAATGGGTAAAATTTTATTTCTATACAAATGGGAGGAGAATTCTAGGTGTTGAGTTTTATATAAGCCAAGCTAACTGAATAGGTAGGAATAAGGATATTTAGAAAATGATTGCCGTCGGTTTAAGTTACTCTGTGGAGAAATGTAAAAGTGTTATGAGGTGATCCTCAAAAAGCATTTAGTGTCAGATTGTGGAAAGCCTTTAGGATCTGACTTTAGAGCTTTTACTTTGTTCTTTGATCTTTTGAGAAGCAGGAATGATTGATGATGAGCAGGAGGAGGGAAATAAAGAGAGAGCCTGCTAAGGTGGTGTTATAATTTTCTTTGGATGACGATAGTGGGATGGAAAGGAAAGAACATATTTGAGGAAGTTTTTAAAAGAACAACCTTAGAAATGGTTCCTCTTGCTGGAAATGGGGAATAAAATGTAGGAGGAGTGAGAAGTTTATGGGGTCAAATCCAGATGATGAAGAGAATAGTAGTACCTTGGAAAGAATGAAGGGAGCTGCTGAGAAAGGATATGCTTCTTGTTTGGGCACGACAAACAATTCTTTTAAATCAAACTGCAGAAAGATAAAACCATTGCAGTATTTTTGAAAGTTAAGATAAAGTTTCCAGAAGTAATGCATTTTATGAACAAAAAGACTGAGGACCAAAGCATGTGTTTGTAGGTTGGTGATACATAAGAAATATTCAGTCATAACTAATAATAAAAGGTAATAGCCATTAGTGCTTATAATGTGCACTCTTTGTTTTATGTGTTTTAACTCATTTACCTCTTTATAAGGCAAAAAATATTATTCCTAGTTTACAGGTAAGGAACAGTGAGCTACACTGATGTCAGAGTAACTTTCCTACTGCTGGGAAGTAGCTAATCGCATTTAAACAGAGGAAGTCTGGCTCCAGCGCCCTCTTGGTTTAACTATCACACTGCAGAAAGGTTCCACTCTCTTCCCCACCAGTACTCATGGAGTGTCCAGTTCACCTACTTTTCCTAATAGTGGCTGTACCCTTTTCAGTCCTTGCCATTTTATAGGTGAATGATGATGTTGTTTAGTTGTTAAGTCATTTCCAACTCTTTGCTATGCTGTGGACTGCAGCACACCAGACTTCCCTGTCCTTCCCATCTCCTGGAGCTTGCTCAAACTCATGCCCATTGAGTTGGTGATGCCATCTAACTCTTTTGTCTTCTGCCGCCTCCTTCTCCTGCCTTCAATCTTTCCCAGCATTAGAATCTTTCCCAGTGAGTCAGCTCTTTGCATCAGATTGTCAAAGTATTGGAGCTTCAGCTGCAGCATCAGTCTTTCCAAGAATATTCAGGGTTGATTTCTTTCAGGATTTATTGGTTTGATCTCCTTGCTGTCCAAGGGATTCAAGAGTCTTCTCCAACACCACAATTCGAAAGCATCAGTTTTTCGGCACTCAGCCTTCTTTATGGTTCAGCTCTTGCATCTGTACGTGACTACTGGAAAAACCACCATAGCTATGACTATACAGACCTTTGTTGGCAAATTGATGTCTCTGCTTTTTAAAACACTGTCTAGGTTTGTCATAAGTTTCCTTCCAAGGAGCAAGTGTCTTAATTTTATGGCTGCAATGAATGATAGCACTGTTTAAAGTTGAATGTTTTTCCCCCATTTGTTTCTTGGCTAATTGCTTTTCTTTTTCTTTTTCTGTAAGTGGCTTAGAGAAATTGTCATTTTTTATTGATTATATGAATGCTTTATAAAATAAGGCTATTAACACAGTTTGATTGCCTTTTAAATTTATGCTTGACATTAATAAATACTAAATTACATGATCTATCATTTGTTTCCTTTCTTTCTTTCTGCCTTTCTTTCTGGTATCATATTAGGTGGCTATGTTTTTTACATTTAGGTTTTAATTGTTCTGGAATCCATTTCATTGTAAGGTGGAGATAAGAGATCCATCCTTTTTTAAAGCCTGGTATCTAGTTGTATCAAACCATTTATTGAAAAATTGGTTTCTTCCTATTTGATTTGAGACATTCCCTTATTGTAGGATAAATTCTTAACAATATTTAGGGTCTTACTGGGTTTTTTCCCTTTGTTTCTTTGTATTTTAAGGCTTTTATGATAAAAATTTAAATTTTGTTTAGAAAGTTCTTTCATCCCTCCTCCCTTAAATATTTAGTAGCTGTTCTCAAACATTACTTAATGTTTCCAGATGAGTTATAGAATGCATATGTTGAATCTTACCCCACACCAAGTTGTGTTCCTGTAAGATACTTGTAGATGTAGTGGCAAATGCTATTCGTGTAATACTGTTTCCATCTTATGAAAATATTTGTCTTGACTTTTTCAAATCTCTTGTTCCCTTTAATAATTTTAGAAGTTATATACAGATTCTGTGCATTTAAAACTTTTTACTCCTAGTTATTTTATACATTTTGACTTATCATTATAAATAGATTTCCTCACCCCTGGCCCCTGTGTTTTTAAGGTGGCTTTGGCTAATACAGAATAGCTCTGTCCATTTTTGGTGGTGTTGGTGTCACCTCACTGAACTCTTAGTATTTTATAATAGTTTTTCAGTTGATTCTCTCTGATTTTCCAGGTTGATGCTCTTTTATCACTGGCTCTTATTCTGTGGTTATTAGCTCAATTGTACCTAACTTAGCAACTAAACAACAGCAGTACCACCTCTACAGGAATGCCTTTCCTCACTACCCTCGCTAACCAACCTCACTTCTTATCCTGGCCTTCTCTCCAGGCCTTATTGTTTCCTGATTATCTTTTTTAATGTATTTATTTACTTAATTTTGGCCTTTGGCCTCCCCTCACTAGACAGAGAGCTTCCTGCTCTTAGTCATGGAAGAAAGAAATGAATTTTATTTTGGATATATGGCATTTTTCATTCCTTTGGTACATTTAGGTAAAGAAAACCTTGGAAGTGATGAAAATTTGGGAAGAGAATTCAGGCTGAAGATTTTTATTTGGAATAGTTGGAGCTATGAGAAACAGTTAAGCATGGAAAATGGGCAGAACAGGACAGAAAACATCGTCAGTGATTTTAACTGTTAAGGGAATGATAAATTTAGGAGGATATTGCAAGGAAGACAGATTGTATTTGACTCATATCTTGACCTTAGATTTGAGTACATATTTTTGTAGAAACATAAATCTACTAAGTGTTTTAAAAAACATTGAATAATTGAATTTTCTTGTATTTTGATTTGTATTAGGTCTCTGACTTGATATTTGTTGCTTGTTTTTTGTAGTAAAACATGCCTATCAAAGTGAGTGAGTATTTTGGATAATTGACAGTGCATTTCAAATGATTATTTTAAAATCACATAAGCTTGTTTTTAGAAGAAAACTTTAAAATATTGTTTTTCCTTTGTGGTCTGTTCTAAGTATTCTAGTGAGGATTTATTGTATGTTTGCTGTATAACATTTTTACACCTGTCAGAAACAGTCCTTTCTGGCTTTCATAACAGTGCCGGACACAATAATATTTGCTAGATTGTTTGAAAGTGCTTTATGTTACCATTTATCCTTTATTTCAGTATATGTTGTTCTACATATTGGAGCCATAATGAACGTTAGATAATTGGAAAACATCTCTTATCATTCACATGTTTGGACCTAAACTTCACATAGCAAATAGAAGAATAAAAATACAGTGTTAATCAACAGCAAGTCAGATAACATTTTGACCTCACTTGAATGGACACGGGGAAATATCATTTTGAAAAGAAGCATCTCAAAATATTTATTACAGCTTTTTGTTTTGCCATAATGGTTGGGAAACAGCCATATCAAATTTGTGTGTGGTTTAGTTGTGGTCTGTATAGAAAATACTCAGGATTATTTTTCTTAAACATTGCTAATTAAAAAAGAGTTGAAAAATGGAAAAAAAATTGTTTTTGTCATACTTTAGTGCTCTCATAAAGCAAGTGAACAAATCAATAGATGGAACAGCAGATGATGAAGATGAGGGTGTTCCAACTGATCAAGCCATCAGGGCAGGTCTTGAACTGCTTAAGGTAAATATGCTATATGCTTACATTGTAATTTAGACACTTAAGTGCTTAATGAGATAACTGTTACATATATAGTTTGTACGTTTTAGTCTTGAGATTTGCTTTTCTAGGTTAATAGAATCTAAAGTAAAATTTTCTTAATCACCTTTATGTAATTTTGAAATTGTGTATTGTAACATGTAAGCTAAATATTAATATTTTTGTTTAAATTATATAGCCTAGTATTAATTACATTAAGGATTATAATTTAAAGGTTTCATTAGTGTGCAAAGAACTTGCTAACCCTACCACAGAAAGCACCAAAATTTTAAAGTCCATTTTATATGTTATTTTGTTAGCTAAAATTTATCATTGCCTTTTACTTACTACAAAATATCAGTTAATTGTTGATAACTTCAGTTCAGTTTAGTCGCTCAGTCGTGTCCGACTCTTTGCGACCCCATGAATCGCAGCACGCCAGGCCTCCCTGTCCATCACCATCTCCCGGAGTTCACTCAGACTCACGCTCATCGAGTCAGTGTTGCCATCCAGCCATCTCATCCTCTGTTGTCCCCTTCTTCTCCTGCCCCAAATCTGTCCCAGCATCAAAGTCTTTTCCAATGAGTCAACTCTTCGCATGAGGTGGCCCAAGTACTGGAGCTTCAGCTTTAGCATCATTCCTTCCAAAGAAATCCCAGGGTTGATCTCCTTCAGAATGGACTGGTTGGATCTCCTTGCAGTCCAAGGGACTCTCAAGAGTCTTCTCCAACACCACAGTTCAAATGCAGCATATAAAATCATAAAGAAGAAAACATTGAGAAGCCTATCATTCATAAATATTTCTTTTGTTTCCTTTTAATCTATAGAAAAATACACTTTTAGTACAGTTGAAATGAGACTGAATATACAATTTTATATCTTGACTTTTCTCATAATAAATTATAAGCATTTTCTCAGTGTGTTTTAAGACAGTGTTTTTAAGTGTATCATAAAGCAGATCTGATTTTTTTTACTGTCATTTATTAGATAGTTGCTCTAAGTTAATTGCTTTTGCTTCCTCATGTGTAATGGAGGTAGAAATAATACTCACAGGGATTAAATTAAATCATGTACTTGATGTCTTAGCAGATATTTATTTTGAAAGTGTGATTGTAATGGAAGGTCTAATTTGATTTCCTTCAGATCGCTATACCCAGTTTTACTAGGTCTGTTTATTAAAAATTTCATCCATTTTCAGTTATTTTCTGTTGTCTTTATAGTCTATTATACTCTACCTTAAATTCTTAGATGTGGTAAGGTCTGTTTATTGCTTTATATTTTATTTAGTCCTGTGTTGGTATGATTATTGTAACCTTACAATTTCTTTTACTGTTTGATATTTTACCCTCTTCCCCAGATTACTTTTTTCCAAAATGTTATTATTTTCTTCTAATAACCTATATTAAGAATAATAGAAGTATTTTGTTAAATGTTCTTCTCGTTTTCTTTTTCTCCTAGCTTGAGTTTTCTCCACCCCTCCTCCCCAAACATTAACCAAATCCAGATTATTTTGAGAATTATGTTAGCTAAGCGTGTTGTTTAATTTTGAAGATAGTTGTTTCTTTAGATTATACAGTCTTCCAGTGCTCTCATTTATTTTTAGCATAATTACTTGTGTTTTTACTTTGACTTGTAGCATTTCTAGTGTGTAACATTTTGGATTTATAAAGATAAAAAGGATTTATAGATAATTTTTATGATAATTTTTTAGGTACTCTCCTTTACACATCCTATCTCATTTCATTCTGCTGAAACATTTGAGTCTCTCTTGGCTTGTCTGAAAATGGATGATGAAAAAGTAGCGGAAGCTGCACTCCAAATTTTCAAAAACACAGGAGGCAAAATTGAAGAGGATTTCCCACACATCAGATCGTGAGTTGAGTTTTTTTCTGATAAATATTCTAGAAAATAAAAAATAACTTGCTGTTTCTTGATTTACATAATAGTTGGAGTCAATTTTAAGTTTTGAGGAAATAATGTCTGGGTTTTATCTTAAGTCTATTTAGAATCTTTATTTCCTGGGAGAAGGCATTGATTGGTATTTTAGAAGATTCATGAAAATGTAAGGTGACCATGGCATTTCCTTTTGAAGCATCAATTTTGCTTGAAGATTTCAGTGAAAACAGTTTTATAGCAAAAGAGTTCCTTGGCATATTATGGCATAGGATAAACAATGCGAAATTAAGGTCCAGAGAGAAACGCCAAAGGAATTTCAGCAGGATTGTCCATAGCACTTTACTTTCTTCTGTTGTTATGAGTATTGAATTGAAAAATTTCAGTAGTGTTGTTTTACTTGACACAGGGAAGCAGAGAAGCATGGAATAATCATCCTAACAGCAGTATATTTTCTGTGTGTGTTTGCATATTCTAGTATTTCCAAAAATTGGAAATTATGGGTTACCCTGGAGATCTCTAGTAGTGGTTGATTATGGTTCAGGATTCTGTAATAGCTCAGAAAGAATACATCTTCATTCCTTATGAATTCCTCCTTGTTTCTGTGTGTTCATCTCTCCATCCTGTTCCTGGAAAGCGTAGCTGGTAGTTGGTCCTGATATTGCCATAGTCACTGGTGACTGATTTCACCTCTAGCTCATTGCTTCTGGTCTAGTTAGTAGTGGTTGGGCTACTGTGTTTCTTCATGTTGAAGTTGACTTTGGCTCTTTTGTTCAGAGAGAGACTTGGACAAAGCTAGCATTTTAGAGGCTCAGGTATAGATTTTGTTATCCCTTTGTATTCACATGAGCTTAATCAGCTTTAGAAACTATTGATATAAAGAAAAAGAGCATTATTTAAATGATAATTGAAACATAGCAGAATATTGTAACAATATACTTTTGGCAACGGCAAGAAACTTTAT
The DNA here is from genome assembly GCA_006408695.1 of Aepyceros melampus. Lineage (NCBI taxonomy): Eukaryota > Metazoa > Chordata > Mammalia > Artiodactyla > Bovidae > Aepyceros > Aepyceros melampus. The sequence continues at coordinate 104,715 of SJXQ01003508.1, forward strand.
TTTTTATAACTGGCTTCTTAATTTTTAAGCGAGCCTGGAGAACATGAATTTTCCTTGTAATGGAGCTGTGACTTTCTGGTTCAGATCAGAGATCAGAGTTTGGAGATACGTGTATACACACACACTAAACGTATAAACTATGTGCAACTCTATACATGTACTATACTAAATGCCCTATTATTATCTCATTTAAACTTTATAACAATTCAGTAAAGCGTAGGAATTACTGAATCTAATCCTCACAGTGGGAAATCTGATGTTTACTTGAGGCAGATCGTTCTAGGTCATATAGCAAATAGCCGAGGGAATATTTGACTATCGGCCTGTTTGGATGGCCTGCGGTACCATATCTATTATGGCATAGTTTTCTTAATTAGAGCATTGATTGAGTTTTAGTTTGATTTATTCAGCAGATTTTTTGGTTTTCATTCTAGACCGTCCTTTCTAATGCCCTTTATATTTAAAGAAACATTGTTCTGTATATTTACAGGAAAACTATGAGAGCAAAGTTGAAAGTTGGACATTTTAGAACATGAAGTGAAAGTTGCTCAGTCATGTCCATTCTTTGTTACCCATGGACTGTACAATGCCTCCAGGCCAGAATACTAGAGCAAGTATCTTCTCAAGGGATCTTCCCAACCCAAGTCTCCTGCATTACAGGCAGCTTCTTTACCAGCTAAGCTGGTAATACTGAAGTGGGTAGCCTATCCCTTCTGCAGCGGATTTTCCTGACCTAAGAACGGAACCAGGGTCTCCTGCATTGCTGGCAGATTCTTTACCAACTTAGCTATCACCCAGAAGGGCATTTTAAAACATTTGCAGCTTTACTGTGAAAATGAAGTCCTTGAAATTACTTGATATATATACGCTGAGTATATTTCAGGTGTTTCTCATGAGGAGAATTAGCTCAACTGATATTGAAAACTTGCTGGGTGCACACTGTTTTCAATGAGGTTACTCTTGGTATATGTCTTCTAGAAGATGAAATAATGTATGTGGATTTTATTTTTTACATTATTGTGTGAGTTGATGTTGAGGAAAACTGATAAGAGATAAATGAATGTTTACTAAATTATCTTCCATTGAATTCACCAAAATTATTTAAAAGGAAAATGTGTCTTAGGTAGAAGCTACCATAAACTGGAGAGAATTGGTTCTAGATAAGGATTTAGACTGAATTGAATGTGAGAACATTGACAATTGATGAGTATGTCCTTGAATCAGATGTATAAGGGAATGTATAAGTATTCTTTCATTTGCTAATCTAGAGGGAAGAGTTTGAGGTATGGGCAGGCTTTGAAAGAAATGTTGTTTAATCACCCAGTCCTGTCCAACTCTTTGCCCATGTCCCTCAGTTCAGTTCAGTCACTCAGTCATGTCTGACTCTTTGTGGCCCCATGGACTGCAGCATGCCAGACCTCCCTGTCCATCGCCAGTTCCCAGAGTTTACTCAGACTCATCTCCATTGAGTCAGTGATGCCAGCCAACCATCTCATCCTCTGTTGTCTCTTCCTCCTCTTGCCTTCAGTCTTTCCTAACATCAGGGTCTTTTCCAATGAGCCAGCTCTTCACATCAGGTGGCCAAGGATGGGACTTTCAGCTTCAACATCAGTCCTTCCAATGAACACTCAGGACTGATCTCCTTTAGGATGGACTGGTTGGATCTCCTTGCAGTCCAAGGGACTCTCAAGAGTCTTCTCCAACACCACAGTTCAAAAGCATCAGTACGTTGGCGCTCAGCTTTCTTTATAGTCCAGCTCTCTCATCTACATGACTACTGGAAAAACCATAGCTTTGACTAGATGGACCTTTGTTGGCAAAGTAGTGTCTCTGCTTTTTAATATGCTGTCTAGGTTGGTCATAGCTTTTCTTTAAGCAGCAAACATCTTTAAATTTCAAGTCTGCAGTCACCCATCTGCAGTGATTTTGAAGCCCAAGAAAATAAAGTCTGCCACTGTTTCCCCTATTTCCCCATCTATTTGCCATAAAGTGATGGGACTAGATGCCATGATCTTAGTTTTCCAAATGTTGAGCTTTGAGCAACTTTTTCACTCTCCTCTTTCACTTTCATCAAGAGGTTCTTTAGTTCCTCTTCACTTTCTGCCATAAGGGTGGTATCATCTGCATATCTGAGGTTATTGAATTTCTCCTGGCATTCTTGATTCTAGCTTGTGCTTCATCCAGCCCAGCGTTTCTCATGATGTACTCTAGATATAAATTAAATAAGCAAGGTTGACAATATATAGCCTTGATGTACTCTTTTTCCTATTTGGAACCAGTCTGTTGTTCCATGTCCAGTTCTAACTGTTGCTTCCTGACTTGCATGCATATAGATTTCTCAAAAGGCAGGTCAAGTGGTCTGGTATTCCCATCTCTTTCAGAATATTCCACGGTTTATTGTGATTCACACAGTCAAAGGTTTTGGCAGAGTCAGTAAAGCAGAAATAGATGTTTTTTTGGAACTCTCTTGCTTTTTTGATGATCCAGCAGATGTGGCAATTTGATCTCTGGTTCCTCTGCCTTTTCTAAAACCAGTTTGAACATCTGGAAGGTCATGGTTCACGTATTGCTGAAGTCTGGCTTCATGACTTTTGAGCATTACTTTCTAGTGTGTGAGATGAGTGCAATTGTGTGGTAGTTTGAACATTCTTTAGCATTGCCTTTCTTTGGGATTGGAATGAAAACTGACCTTTTCCAGTCCTGTGGCCACTGCTGTGTTTTCCAAATTTGCTGGCATATTGAGTGCAGCACTTTCACAGCATCATCTTTTAGGATTTGAAATAGCTCAACTGGAATACCATCACCTCCACTAGCTTTGTTCGTAGTGATGCTTTCTAAGGCCCACTTGACTTCACATTCCAGGATGTCTGGCTCTAGATGAGTGATCACACCATCGTGATTATCTGGGTCGTGAAGATCTTTTTTATAAAGTTCTTCTGTGTTTTCTTTTCACCTCTTCTTAATATCTTCTGCTTCTGTTAGGTCCATACCATTTCTGTCCTTTATTGAGCCCATCTTTGCATGAAATGTTTCCTTGGTATCTCTGATTTTCTTCAAGAGATCTCTAGTCTTTCCCATTCTGTTGTTTTCCTCAATTTCTTTGTACTGATCACTGAAGAAGGCTTTCTTATCTCTTCTTGCTATTCTTTGGAGCTCTGCAGTCAAATGGGTATATCTTTTTTTTTCTCCTTTGCTTTTGGCTTCTTTTCTTTTCACAGCTGTTTGTAAGTCCTCCTCAGACAGCCATTTTGCATTTCTTTTTCTTGGGGATGGTCTTGATCCCTGTCTCCTGTACATTGTCACAAACCTCCATCCATAGTTCATTAGGCATTCTGTCAATCAGATCTGGTCCCTTAAATCTATTTCTCACTTCCATTGTATAATCATAAGGGATTTGATTTAGGTCATACCTGAATGGTCTAGTGATTTTCCCTACTTTCTTCAGCTTAAGTCTGAATTTGGCAATAAGAAGTTCATGATCTGAGCCATAGTCAGCTCCCAGTCTTGTTTTTGCTGACTGTATAGACCTTCTCCATCTTTGGCTGCAAAGAGTATAATCAATATGATTTTGGTTTTGACCATCTGGTGATGTCCATGTATAGAGTCTTTTCCTGTGTTGTTGGAAGAGGTGTTTGCTATGACCTGTTCCTCACCACCTCCCAAAATTTGCCCAAGTTCACGTCCATTGTGTTGGTGATACAATCGGGTAACCTTATTTTTCTGTAGCAGAACTAAAGGAAAGACTTTGTGGTTGTACCTTTTTTCTCTGGGTTTAATAGGTGTAAAGCTTTTGGGTGAGTTAAGGCTTAGAACTGTGAATCAAATGTCTTACTACTGACTTTACAGGAAAAGGAAAAAGTAAGTGCTGACCTACTAAACTAAAATGATGGTGAATTATGGGTTCCATTTTGTCTCAATAATTCTCTCAGGAATCTGGCTCACCTGAGAATAGTTAGATGTGCCAACACTGAGGGTCCCCTATAGCTTATGATACAGTCATAGTCCAAATGAAGCTGGTCCTCAATTGGAGGAGCTTAAGCAGAGTCGGACACGACTGAGCGACTCACTTTAACTTTTCGCTTCATGCATTGGAGAAGGAAATGGCAACTCACTCCGGTGTTCTTGCCTGGAGAATCTGAGGGGCGAGGGAGCCAGGTGGGCTGCTGTCTATGAGGTCGCGCAGAGTTGGACATGACTGAAGCGACTTAGCAGCAGCAGCAAGCAGACTTGAAGGAGAAATTAAACAGAAATAAAGGATTCACTACCTTTGCTCCCACCGTCCTTCTCCATGCTGCTTATCCACTTGATTAAGCAAGTGTAGTTTCACTTGGGAGTTCTGATGTTAATTTTTTGAAAGAAGTGTCCAGTGTTTAGTCATCAGGGAGACACCATCTACATTTTTGTTTAAATGGCAGAGCCAAAGAGAATTTCTTTTATTTAAAGATGAATTAATAGAATACAGATAAATAGACAAACATGGATCCTTTGAGATTATTTTAGTGTTCAAAAGATAGGTGATTAACACTAGGAAAAATGAAATTTTTGTTGGATAAAAGAGAATTTTACACATATGTTCTAAGCTGCCAAGAAAATTAAGCAGCAAATGACATCTGGGAAAAAAGGAACAACAATAATATACAGTAAAAAGAAAATGACAGAACTAAGGATAAAGAGGAGCAGGAACATATTTCTGTTATTGAATGAAATTTATTATAAACAGCAAGGAGCAGAGTAAACAATATTGAAAATGTAATCAGGAAGGTTTCTGTTGAACTTAAGGAGATTGCATAGAACATGAGTATAGTGGGCAAAGAAGTAAATGCAGTTAAAGAGAATTGCAGATGATGGAAAATCATGATAGGTTTCTGTGGAGAAGACAACAATATAATGGAAAGTAGAAAAATTTTTAAAATGATAGTTCAGTTGCTCAGTCATGTCCTACTCTTTGCGACCCCATGAGTCGCAGCACGCCAGGCCTCCCTGTCCATCACCAATTCCCAGAGTTCACTCAGACTCATGTCCATCGAGTCAGTGATGCCATCCAGCCATCTCATCCTCGGTTGTCCCCTTCTCCTCCTGCCCCCAATCCCTCCCAGCACCAGAGTCTTTTCCAGTGAGTCAACTCTTCGCATGAGGTGGCCAAAGTATTGGAGTTTGAGCTTTAGCATCATTCCTTCCAAAGAACACCTAGGGCTGATCTCCTTCAGGATGGACTGGTTGGATCTCCTTGCAGTCCAAGGGACTCTCAAGAGCCTTCTCCAACACCACAGTTCAAAAGCATCAATTCTTCAGCACTCAGCCTTCTTCACAGTCCAACTCTCACATCCATACATGACCACAGGAAAAACCATAGCCTTGACTAGATGGACCTTAGTCGGATAGTAATGAATAATAAAAATAATGAATGAAAACATGAATCTGGAAATGAAGAGTACTCATGTTTTAGGAAGGTATTGATTGCTTACTGTGAATGGTGTCGGATATGTGATCTCCAAAGAAGATTTAACTTTGGTACCAGGGACCAGGCTTGATCACTCAAGAGCTTTTGTGCAGCAGTTTTATTAAAGTCAAAAAGGACAGAGAAAGCTTCTGACATATTCATCAGAAGGGAGACAGAGAGTGCCTCCCCTCAATAGTCTTATCAAGGCCTCAAATACTTTTCCCAGACCCATCTCAAAACATGTATCTTAAATTAGCAAGATTAGAACTAACAATAGAAAGGTCTTGAGAGACCCACTCCCATAACATATACATCTCAAGGTAACATGAATAGTCAGAAGGTTCCTGTTAAGGACAAACATATTCTCAGGCAAGATACATTGTTATATTGAGTAAGACAGAGAAAGTGAAAGTGAAGTTGCTTAGTCCTGTCTGACTCTTTGCGACCCCGTGGACTGTAGCCCACCAAGCTCCTCTGTCCATGGGATTCTCCAGGCAAGAATACTGGAGTGGGTTGCCATTTCCTTCTCCAGTAAGAGCAAGACAAAGCCGTGTAGAGAAAAGTTTCTCCTTTTCTTCTCCTTGAAAGCCTCAGAACTCTTTCTCCTTCTCAAGAGCTCTGGACCTCTTCCTCACTGATAGTCCTGGACTCCTTATCAACCTAATTTAGGATTAGCTCTCTCAATATCCTAATGGAATTTACTGAATTTTCAGAGATTATGAGAGTGATTTCATAAACATCAAGGGGGGGGGGGGAAGGTAAATCCTGTACAGCAGAACAGTAATGGGGCTGACATTTCTTTTCAACCACTTAAGATTTCCACAGTTAATGATTCAACAGTTATGAAGTTTTGATCAGAAAATGAATGTAACTAAAGTTTTTCCTAATTAGCTAAGTTGTGCTAGGGCAAATGAAGGATTTTCTTTAGAATTCAAGGATTTAGAAAACCTGTTATCCCCTTTTTATTGTGAGGTCACTCTTTCTACCAAGTCGTGTGCCTCCTTTGCATTCACTTTTGCTTATGCCCTTAAATCAAACTTTTTGTTTTGCTTATTTGCATATCTGATTGTCTTTTCTCACCATTTTAATTTCAGTATTCAAGTTTTAGGTGTGGCATATCTATGTTTTAAAGATTTGAAAATCTGAATTTTTAAGGATGATGTAAATAAATTGGTTCAGGAAGAAGGATGAGGAAAAAAATCCTAATAGGGTATAATTATAAAAGAATTTCAGAAAATTACCCTCTAATAATATAAGGGACAATAAAAGTTATGATAAAGAGGGTATTTCAAATATATATGTATGTATATATATATATCTAAAAACCACATAGAAATTCTAAATCTTTTTAATTGTTCCATTCATGAGGGGGAAAGGAAAGCATTTAGATATAAAGCCAAGGTAACTAGTAGGAATGCTAAAACCTGATGAAAGATATCCCTCCAAAAGAAAACTGAGACAAATTTTATTGATATTGATTAAAATTGAATGCAAAAAGAGAATTTACTATAGTAAAGCAAGAATACAATATGGCCAAATGTTGGTTAATTCCAGGAAAACAAAAAAGGTTACTATTAGAAGAAAACCCCGTGTTTATGTTATAATTCATTATATAAATGAGTAAAAGGCAGAGGCCACACAATAGATCTTTTTGACAGATGCTGAAAGGGCTTCTAATAAAAAGGAAAATCAGTTTACTTGCAGTTAAACCCAACAAAACAGGATTTTAATGCCTTCATACTTCTCAAACCAGTGAAAGTGAAGTCACTCAGTCTTGTCTGAGTGACCCCATGGACTGTGTAGCCTGAGGCTCCTCCGTCCATGGAATTTTCCAGGCTGGAAAATCCACTGGAGTGGATTGTCGTTTCCTTCTCCAAATATCTCAAACCAGTATCTACCACCATATGGTAAAACACAAGCATTCCCAGTAAAATCAGGAGCAGGATGAGAAAATACACTAACTCTGCCATGATTTAACATTGTTTTGAAAGCATTGCTGCCACTGCTGCTGTGTGCGACCTCATAGATGGCAGCCCACCAGGCTCCCCCATCCCTCGGATTCTCCAGGCAAGAACACTGGAGTGGGTTGCCATTTCCGTCTCCATTTGAAAGCATTAATGCCAATAAAATTCATAAGAAAATAAAATTAAAAGGTACAGTTGTTGGAAAAGAGGAAGCAAAGTTATCATATTTCTAAGAGAAAAATCTGAGAGAATCAACTGCAGAACTACTGAAAACAAGATGGCCATAATGATTATATAGAAATCCAAGGCTCCTTTATATCCCACTAATAATCATTTAGAAAATATTATAGGAGTAAAAAAATCAGAAGATTTAAAAGTCAAGTGTATGAGGAATTTACAACACTGTGCTATCCCTATATTAGTGAGGAGTATAATATTTAACAAAGAAATTAGGAAAACTTAAATCACTGAATAAGTAACTGGCAAGCAGTTTTTAAAAGAAAAAATAATGTAGACTACTTACTTAATTTTATGTATATTCTGGATGAGCCAGAGATTCTTTATTTAGTAATCTAAGATTTTATTTAAAAACTTTTAAATTTATGATGATTTTATATATATATACATGATGAATTATTAAAAGTATTAGTAACCAGTTCTTTTTTTTTCTTTTTAATTTTATTATTGAAGGATAATTGCTTTACAGAATTTTGTTGTTTTCTGTTGAACCTCAACATGAATCAGCCATAGGTATACATATATCCTCTCCCTTTTGAACCTTCCTCCCATCTCCCTCCCCATCCCACCTCTCTAGGTTGATACAGAGCTTCTGCTTGACTTTCCTGAGCCATACAGCAAATTCCTGTTGGCTATCTATGTTAAAAATGGTAATGTACGTTTCCATGTTACTCTTTCCATGCATCTCACCCTCTCCTCCCCTCTCCCCATGTCCATAAGTCTATTCTCTGTGTCTGTTTCTCCATTGCTGCCCTGTAAATAAATTCTTCAGAACCATTTTTCTAGATTCCGTACATGTGTGTTAGAATACAATATTTATCTTTCTGGCCCACTTCAGTCTGTGTAATAGGCTCTAGGTTCATCCACCTCATCAGAACTGACTCAAATGCATTTCTTTTTATGGCTGAGTAATATTCCATTGTGTATATGTACCACAACTTCTTTATCTGTTCATCTGTTGATGGGCCATCTAGGTTGCTTCCATGTTCTAGCTGTTGTAAATAGGGCTGCACTGAACAATGGGATACATGTGTTTTTTTTCAGTTTTAATTTCCTCAGGCTAATGTGTCTAGAAGTGCGATTGCTGGGTAATATGTGGTTTTATTTCCAGTTTTTTAAGCATTCTCCATACCATCTTCCACAGTGACTATCAATTTACATTCCCACCAACAGTGCAAGAGTGTTCCCTTTTCTCCACACCCTCTCCAGCATTTATTGTTTGTAGACTTTTTGATGATGGCCATTCTGACAGGTGTGAGGTGATATATCATTGTAGTTTTGATTTGCATTTCTCTAATAATGTGCAATGTTAATGTTGAGCATCTTTTCATGTGTTTGTTAACCATCTGTATATCTTCTTTGGAGAAATGTATGTTTAGGTCTTTTCCCCAGTTTTTGATGGGTTGTTTGTTTTTCTGACATAGAGTTGTATGAGCTGCTTGTATATTTTGGAAATTAATCCTTTGTCAGTTGTTTCATTTGCTATTATTTTCTCCCATTCTGAGGCTTATCTTTTCACTTTGCTTATAGTTTCCTTTGCTCTGCAAAAGCTTTTAAATTTAATCAGGTCCCACTTGTTTACTTTTGTTTTTATTTCCATTACTCTAGGAGGTGGGTCATAGAGGATCTTGCTTTGATTTATGTCATCAAGTGTTCTGCCTATGTTTTCCCTCTAAGAGTTTTATAGTTTCTGGTCTTAGGTTTAGGTCTTTGATCCATTTTGAGTTTATCTTTATGTATGGTGTTAGAAAGTGTTCTAATTTCATTCTTTAACCAGTTTTATAGTTTCTGGTCTTAGGTTTAGGTCTTTGATCCATTTTGAGTTTATCTTTATGTATGGTGTTAGAAAGTGTTCTAATTTCATTCTTTAACCTGTAGCTGTCCAGTTTTCCCAGCATCACTTATTGAAGGGACTGTCTTTGCCTCATTGTATATTCTTGCCTCCTTTGTCAAAAATAAGGTACCCATAGGTGCATTGGTTTATTTCTAGGCTTTTTGTCTTGTTCCATTGGTCTATATTTCTGTCTATATGTCTTAGAAGATTGATCTTATCTAAGAATCTATTTCTTTCAGTTTATCCATTTTATTGCCATGCTACTGCTGCTGCTAAGTCACTTCGTCGTGTCTGACTCTCTGCGACCCCATAGATGGCAGCTCACTAGAGTGGGTTGCCATTTCCTTCTCCAATGCATGAAAGTGAAAAGTGAAAGTGAAGTCGGTCAGTCTTGTCCGACTCTTAGTGACCCCATGGACTGCAGCCTACCAGGCTCCTCCATCCATGGGGTTTTCCAGGCAAGAGTACTGGAGTGGGGTGCCATTGCCATATAGTTGTTCATAATAGTCTCTTATCATCCTTTGTATTTCTGCATTGTTTCTTGTAACCTCTCGTTTTTCATTTCTAATTTTGTTGATTTGATTCTTCTCTTTTTATCTTGAGTCTGGCGAAAGGTTTGTCAATTTTATCTTCTCAAAAACCAACGTTTAGTGTTATTTTTCTGTAGTATTGTTTCTTTCATTTCTTTTTCATTTATTTCTGCTCTGATCTTTATGATTTCTTTCCTTCTACTAATTTTGGTTTGATTTTTTTGTTGTTGTTCTTTTTTCCCCAGTTGTTTTAGGTGTAAAGTTAGGCTGTCTATTTGATGTTTTTCTTGTTTCTTGAGGTAGAATTATATTACTATAAACTTCCCTCTTAGAATTGCTTTTGCTGCATCCCATAGGTTTTGTATTGTGTTTTCATTGTCATTTGTTTCTAGAAATTTCTTCATTTCCCTTTTGATTTCTTCAATAACCTGTTGGTTATTTAAAAACGTGTTGTTTAATCTGCATGTGTTTATGTTTCTTACAGTTCTTTTCCTTGTAATTGACGTAGTCTCATAGTGTTGTGATTGGAGAAGATGCTTGATACGATTTCAGTTTTCTTAAATTTACTGAGTTTTGATTTGGACCCAAGATGTGGTCTATCCTGGAAAATGTTCCATGTGCACTTGAGAAGAAGTTGTATTCTTCTGTGTTTGAGTGAAATGTCCTGAAGATATCAGTGAGATCTATCTCATCTAATGTATCATTTAAGACTTGTGTTTCCTTATTAGTTCTCTGTCTTGATGAGCTGTCCATTGGTGTGAATGGGGTGTTAAAGTTCCAACTATTATAGTGTTACTGTCAATTTCTCCTTTTATGTCTGTTAGTGTTTGTCTCATGTATTGAGGTTCTCCTGTGTTGGGTGCATAGGTATTTACAATTGTTATGTCTTCCTCTTGGACTGATCCCTTGATCATTATGTAGTGTCCTTCCTTATCTCTTGTAAAATTCTTTATTTAAAGGTCTATTTTGTCTGATATGAGGATTGCTACTCCAGCTTTCTTTGCTTCCCATTTGCATGGAATATATTTTTCTATCCTCTCACTTTCAATCTATATGTGTTTTGAGGTCTAAAGTGGGTATCTTGTAGACAGCATATATATGGGTCTTGTTTTTGTATCCATTCAGGCAGTCTGTGTCTCTTGGTTGGAGCATTTAATCCATTTACATTTAAAGTAATTATTGATACATATGTTCTTATTGCCATTTTCTTAATTGTTTGGGGTTGGTTTTGTAGATCTTTTTTCTTGTATTTCTTGACTATATATGTCCCTGTAACATTTGTTGTAAAACTGGTTTGGTGATACTGAAGAACTTTTGGTGGTTTTGAAGACCTTTCTACTGTTATGTCCAACCCATTTTTCTGTGATACTAGTGGTATTTTCATTATCTGTTTGTAGATGTGTACACTTCATGGATATTTACTATTTCTGTGTAATAAGAAATATAAAATTTCAATTGGTCACTTGTCTTTTTATTATATTTTAGTGTTATCTTTTCTGTGACTGCTATTATTATAAATTATTTATCTCTGATTGTTTTTTAAACTGGAGCACTGAGTTGGGCAAGGAGAATTCAGAAGTTATTTCCACTGTGAAATAAATACATAATAGTTGAATTAAGAGAGCTTGCCTTATTCAGGACTTTAGGTTTTTATATAATGAAGTGATATGATACATCAGTGTTCTTACAGGTAGCTAGATGACCCATTCCCTGCCTCTTTGAGAACTGTGGTCAAATGTTGCTTTACTAGAGTGATCTTCTGTAGGCACCATATGTAAAATTGTAACACTGTCACAAATTAGGCCTGTTCCCTATGCTGTCCTCTTTTTCTTCTCTCCCACCCCTTCCTCCCACCTTATAGGAGTTACCACAATTTAAGATAACAGATGTTTTGCTGACTTAATGTGTTATCATTTATCTCATCCCTAATACGCTGGTAGAATGAATGCACCAATTTGAGACTTTAAATAATGCCTGGCATTACAGCAAGTACTCGATTTGTATTGATTAAATGATCAAATTTCTCCTCATATAGATTTTTTGAGGATAGATTAAAAGATGAACTGGAAGAGGAAGAGACTTGAGAAAGAAGGAGCAATTTAAGTCCCATTATGGTGGTCTTACGTGTAAGGTAGCAAAAGCTTAGCTAAAGTAATAGCAATGATAATAAAATAGAAAAGCCTAATGGAAATGATGTTAAAAAGAAAAAATGGGTTACCATTCTTGTTTGTATTTATAACTAATAAATAAAAAGGAAAATTATTTTTATTTGTATTATATTTTAATATAGATGTTTATAAAGCAAAATTATAGATAATTGAAAATGAGTGAGTAGATGCTGTGACTTTTGTTTCTTTTGTTCTTACAAAACATTACTTTAAAAATACAAGTATTAAAGTGTCTAGTGGAAGTCATAATGATTTTTCTGGTGTATTGTTTTTCTGTAATTTTTTTTTTTTTAGAGCTTTGCTTCCTGTTTTACATCACAAATCTAAAAAAGGACCCCCTCGTCAAGCCAAATATGCTATTCATTGTATCCATGCGATATTTTCTAGTAAAGAAACCCAATTTGCACAGATATTTGAGGTAAAAAGAAAAAAATTTTTTTGTTTCATGTTATTGTTAAAAAAAATATGAATGAGTTTACACAATGTTCATGTTTGGAGATGTATCATTTTGTAATTTTCCAAATTTAAATCCATATAATCAATATTAATGATTGGTTAAAATTTGAAAATATCTGATGATTCAGCTTTTTAATGCTGGCTCATTCAGAAATCAAGCAGTAGTATAATAGTTTTGACGTTACTTTATACATTTGTATTAGGAAACTTTTTTCATTAGTAAGTAATTATATATAAAATCATAGTTACTCATAGTAGGTAATAGGTGATTATTCTATCAGTTTACAGATTTTGGAAGTTTGATTTCTATATATGAAATACTACTGAAGTGTGTGTGGTTTTATACATGAATAATAATTTATAATTAAGGTTAAATAAATTTATACTTTAATGACTGACCTAATTTCATATTAGATTAAAATGTGCCTTTTCATTTGCAGGGCACGTGATCCACACCCAAAGATCCTTGATAGTTGGTGCTCTCTAAAACACTCATAGCAGTTTAGGTCCATGCCAGATGGTTTTGGGCAGGACCAAATATCAAGGACCTTTTGGTGTGGTCTAGATGTCTCTTGGGGTGTTTTGGGCAGGATCATATTTGAACAAATATCAAGGACCTTTGTGTGTAGACCAAATGTCTTACTGGGTGTATTGGGACAGGACCAAATACCTACTGACTGTCTTCAGCATGTATTTTATTTTTTCTGTACTTTGAATTACCAGTACCCTTTCTAAGTATGGCAGTTTCACTATAAGCTATTATAATCTAGCTTTAGCCTTCTTACTGCAAATAGAAGCTAAACAGAAAATTTATAAAAATCTTGTAGTTATAGTCTAGGAGCCTTGAATGAAGTCAGAACAATTTGGAAATTATGCTGAAACTAACCCACCATAAATACACAGACTTGCTATCTATTTTAGAAGTATTTATGCTAATTTTGTCATATTTTCATGATTTATATTAAAGGTGGAGTAAAAGAGGAAGAAAAGTTTTCTGTATCAAACAGCATCTTTGCTACAGATACATAATCATAATATAATTTAAAAATTGAGGTGGAGGTATATTCTGTAGTCTTTAATTTTTTAATAAGAAGATGACTTCAGTGGACTCATGTTGATTTCTAGAAAGCTTTTTATTTTTCCTTGAATAATCTTTTTGTTCCCTCCAATGATGAGGAGGAAAATGCTGATAATAGCTTGACTTTATTGGTTACTTTTATTTTAATATCTGTAACTTCATCCTTATAAGAACCTACCTGGTAATCCTTCTCCTATAACATAGAAGATTGGCTGGCTTTCTGAGAAAAGGTTTCACAGACACATCTAGCCTTTATCAGATTACTGTCAATCCAGAGCTGCTGCAGCTGCTAAGTCACTTCAGTTGTGTCCGACTCTGTGCTGTGCCATAGACGGCAGCCCACCAGGCTCCCCTGTTCCTGGGATTCTCCAGGCAAGAACATTGTAGTGGGTTGCCATTGCCTTCTCCAGTGCATGAAAGAAAAGTGAAAGTGAAGTCACTCAAGTCGTGTCCGACTCTTAGCGACCCCATGGACTGCAGCCTACCAGGCTCCTCTGTCCATGGGATTTTCCCAGGCAAGAGTACTGAAGTGGGTTGCCATTGCCTTCTCTGGTTAATTAAGAGACTGATCATTAATTTTGGTTTTTCAGAAATGATTTTAAAATCTTATTGTGGAAAATTGTCATGCAATATAATAAATGAATTGGAAAAAAGTACACAATCAGTTATCTGTTTCTAATGTAAACAAGTTACCACTTAGATGTTGAATGGAGGTATCGAGGGAAGTCATTGAGAACAGCAAGAAGTACTGTCATTACTTTTGATTAAATGAAGCTTTTCATATTGCCCCAATGTGTTCGAAAAGAACAGTTTTGTATTGTTTTTTTAAAGCCTAGAATGCTTGGTGTTCGGTGTAGGAGGATACCTACACGTTAATGTCAACCCCATTTCCCCAGCCACCCAGTTTCTTTTCTCAGAGGCAGCCAATGTTACCAGTTTCTAATGTACTTTTCAGGAGATATTTTTTTCTTATACAAGTAATATAAATACGCAAAACACACCTTTTGTCCCCTTCCCCCTCTCCTTATGCCAATGATAGTGTGCTATAGCCATTCTTCTGATTATCTTATTTTAAAAATTGAGCGATAAATTTTAGATATCAACTTATGTGAGTAAATAGTCTCCTTCTGTTGTAGCAAAATGAATATTAAAATAATATTTTATTTTACTATGAGTAATAAAATAGTTTTACTAGTTATAGTGCTTAATATTTGATGCTGTAAAAATCCACAAAAACGCTTGTAACTATCCATAATGAAAGCTTATTTCTTGCTCATGATAGAAGTCCATTTGGGTGTTTTGATTGCATTCTATTCAGTGTTTTAGCCACGCAGACCCTTTTTGCCTAATGGCTTCTCTTTCCTGGTGGCTCAGACGGTAAAGCATCTGCCTGTAATGCGGGAAACCTGGGTTCGATCCCTGGGTCAGGAAGATCCCCTCCCTGGAGAAGGAAATGGCAATCCACTCCAGTACTCTTGCCTGGAAAATTCCATGGACAGAGGAGCACGGTGGGCTACAGTCTGTGGGGTCGCAAAGAGACACGACTGAGCGACTTCACTTTCTTTAACTTTCACTTTTTCTCTTTGCGTCCCATTGGATCCTTTGTATTAAGCCACCAGTGAGTAAAGAGAGAGAGAATGTGGAGAAGATACACTGTTCATGTCTGCCTCAGTTTAGGCATGGCATACCTTACTTCCATTCCCATTCTGGTAACCAGAACTTCTGACTGCACATAGAAGCATCCTTATGCCCAGAAAGTAGAATAGAAGTAGATATTGGTGAGCCGAAATGGCTACCCACTCCAGTTTCTTGCCTGGAGAATTCCATGGACTGGGGAACTTCATTGGCTACAGTCCATGCAGTCACAAAGAGTTGTACATGACTGAGCAACTTTCAGCAGTTGCTGACATATTCAATCATAAAATACATGATACATGTTTCTTCATATTGAAATGTTTCTTTACCTACCTCTAAAATATAATTTGGGAAAAACTGAAAGTACTTAAATATGATGCCTTCTAGTCAATAAAAGTTGTCAGTAAAAGTTAAATGTAACTTGAACCACTGCTTATACCATGTATTGGAACTTGTGTGGTTTTTAGCATTTGTAGATGAGACATGTGACCAGTTTATTTGCGTGTTTATGGAGTTATTTTCCTTTCCTCACTTTCAGCCTCTGCATAAAGCCTAGATCCGAGCAACCTGGAGCATCTCATCACACCGCTTGTGACCATTGGTCACATTGCTCTCCTTGCACCAGATCAGTTTGCTGCTCCTTTGAAGTCTTTGGTAGCTACTTTCATTGTGAAAGATCTTCTGATGAATGATCGGGTAATTTATGTTTTCTAGATGTGTATTCTTCATAATGCTATCTTCTAAAATTTTAAGCAACAAAGAGAAGTGGAATGATGTAAATAGCACTTCAGTTTGGTTTATATGTTTTTAGCTTTTCCCATCTTTTTACCATGCTGCATCTTCATTATAAGTGAAACAACATTGAAACATCTCTTTAGTTGAGCACAAGGGTATGACCTGGAATGCTTTCCTTGATAAATAAAAGATATCACCAGATTCTGTCTCTTTCAACTTTATAGGGATGTAAGTTTTGTAATGACATCTATTTTTTAAATATGTGAAGATTGACAGGTTAGTTTGCAGTATGGTTGTCATAATAGTAGTTGTTGCATTTCATACATACAATAGAGAATTAAAAGATGCCTAAGGGAAAATACTGGGGGGAAAAATAGTGATTTTCTGTCTCCATTTTGTGAATATTTGGGGCAGGGTATGTTTGGGTGTCTTGGAGAATTGACCCCTACAGTCATGTGGAGTTTTATGCATGGGTTTGTGTATTTTTAGATATACATATGTGTAAAAAAGAATACTGTAAAACTAGGATTTTCAGAATGGTAAATGAGCGTTGGTTTCAGATTAAAGTTAACCAGCTGCATTAGCTCCTAACAAAGGTAGGCCTGTTCTATGATGCTTTGAGGCAAGCATTGACTTCTCTCTGGCTGTGAAAGTTCTACAATGCATCTTCTTCCAATAGGAGATTGTTTTCTGTGTTGAAAATCTGTTAAGATAGCCACCTTAATTAATGATCTAAGCTAGATGTTCTGGATAACTTGCTGCAACTTCAGCATAAGTACTTGCTGCTCCACCTTGTACTTCTATGTCATAGAGATGGCTTCTTAAGTATTATGAGCAATCTCTGCTAGCTTGAGATTTTCATTCTGGAGCCTCCTTAGCTCTCTCAGTCTTGACAGAATTGAAGAGAGTTAGAGCCTTGCTCTGGATTAGGCTTTGGCTTAAGGGAATGTTGGGCTGGTTTGATCTCCCCTCCAGTCCATTAAACTTTCTCCATATCAGCAATAAGTGTGTTTTGCTTTCTTGTCATTCACATTTTCACTGGAGTAGCACTTTTAATTTCCTTCAATAACTTATCCTTCACATTCACAACTTGGCCCAAGAGGTTTAATTTTCAGCCGGTAGTAGCTTTTGACATGCCTTCATCACTAGGCATTATAATTTCTAGCTTTTGATATGAAGTTGAGAGACATGCAGTGCTTCCTTTCACTTGAACATGCACAACCCATGATAGGTTTGCTAATTTTCCCTATTTCTATGTTGTTGTATCTTAGGGAATAGGGTGGCCTGAGGAGAGGGAGAGATGGGGAAAAGGCCAGTCTGTAGAGCAGTCAGAACACACATGTTTACTGATTAAGTTCATTGTATTAATGAGTGTGATTCATGGCACCTCGAAACAGTTACAATAGTACCATTAAAGATCTCTAATCACTTATCACCATAACAAATGTAATAATAGTGAAATCATTTGGAATACTGCAAGAATTATGAAAATGTGACAGATACGAAGTGAGCAAATGCTGTTGGAAAAATAACACTGATAGAAACTTGACACAAACCTTCAATTTGTAGAAAATGCAGTATTTGTGAAGCCTATTGAGAGTTTGTGTGTGTATACAAAAAGTATGTCAGACAGTTGGATTACCGTAAAAATAAAATTTGTATATTTAGAGTGTGTAATTAGAACTACCATAAAATAGGAAAGAGAATATGAAACAGAAATAGTATTTGAAGTGATAATGCCAGAAAATTTTTCAAAATTTATGAAAGACATCAAATCTGTATATTCAAAAAGAGATGCAAACCCCAAGCAGGATCAGTATAACACAAAGCTCACTAGATATATTACAGTAAAACTAGACCAATCAAAATAGAAAGGATTAAAAGCATTTATGCAAAAAGACAGAAAGCCTTCCAGGGAACAAGACTGTCATCTGACTTCAAGAGAAAAGATTAGAAAATGGAAGATAATGGAATAATATCTTCAAATTATTGAGTGGAAGAAAAGTACCAATCTGGAATTCTAAACCTGGAGAAAAATATCTTTTAAAAAATATCCTTTAAAAAAGGAACACAACATAAACACATTGTCAGACAAAAACTGAGAGAATGAGAGAAAATATTTGCAAATCATGTATCTAATATGTCCATATTGTATAAATCACATGTATAGCTCAATAGCAGAAAAAGAGTTTGATTGAAAAATAGGCAGAGGTGACATTTTTCCAAAGAATGCAAGCAAGTCATCAGTAATTGTATAAAAAGTGCTCAACATCAGTAATCACCAGAGAAATGCAAATCAAAACCACAAAAAGACAGGACTTCACTTTTTTTAGACTAATATAAAATAGACAGATAATAAGTGTTGGTGAAGATGTGAAGAGAAAGAACCCTTTTGCACTGTTGGTGTGAATATAAATAGATACAGCCATCATGAAAAACAGTATGGAGAATCTTCCAAAAAATTAAAAATAGGAAAGAAAAATAAATAGAAGGACCACATGATCCAGTAATAAATACTTCAGAGTATTTATCTGAAGGAAATGCAAACACTAATTCAAAAAGATCTCAGCACCTCCATGTTCAATGCAGCATTATTTATAGCAGTCAAGACATGGAAGCAACCCGAGTGTCCATCTAATGGATGAATGGATAGAGAAAAAGTGGTGTATATATACAATGTAATATTGACTAGTCATTTTAAAAAAAGGAAAAAGTCCTGCCATTTGTGACAGCATGGATGAACCCTGAGGGCATTATGCTAAGTTAAATAGACAAAGATGAATACTGTGTGATGTTCCTTACATGCAGTATCAAATTAAAAAAAAAAACCCAAATAACAGCAACAAAAACTCTCAAACTCATACAGAGATCTGGTAGTAGTGTCAGAGGCTAGGGATGAAGGATGTGTGAATTTCCTTCGCATTTCCTTCAGGGTAAAGGAATTCTAAAGGTACAGACTTCCAGTTAGAAAATAAGTCAAGAAATGTAATGTACAGCATGGTGACTGTCAAGGAATGTAATGTACAGCATGGTGACTATTGTTATTAATACTGCCTGGTAAAACTGAAAGTTTCTGCTGAGAGTAGGTCTGAAAATGTCTCATCATAGGAAAAAAATTATAGCTGTTTTGTGATGGATGATCACTAGACTTACTGCAGTGATCATTTCACAATATATTGAATCATTGTACCTCTAGAACTGATTTGTCATATGCCAATTATATCCTTTTTAAAAAAGATAATTATTAATCTGCAAAGAAATGAAAAATGAACCTGAAGAATGGAAGAAAATGTTTGAAAAATCATATGTCAGATAAGAGGCTTAAAACTCAACAACAGGACAAACAGCCCAGTTTTTTTTAAATGGCGAAAGACCTGAATAATCATTACTATTAATAGTTATTATAGCTTTTTCGTTTATATTTTTGTATTAAGGTTTGTTCATTGTTTTTCTAGACATGATGCTATTGCACACTTAATAGACCAAATTATCATGTAAACATAACTTTCTGTACATTGGAAAACGAAGACATCTGTGTAACTTGTTTTATTGCAATACTTGCTTTATTGTGGTTGCTTGGAACCATACCTGCAGTATCTTTGAAGTATACCTGTTTCTGCTTGCTCATGCTTCATTTTCTCTTTCTTCTGACCCATCTTTGAATTTACTCATCCTCTCTTCAGATTTGTTGAGTCATGTTAAACCCATAAAATTGTGTTCTTAATTGCAATGTTTATATATTTTTTCCTGTAATTTCCTTAGTTTTTAAATAAAATTTTTAGTTCCCTCGCAGAATTCTTTTTCTTACCATTTAATCTTTCAGCACCTCTAATTATTTTAAAATTTGTGAGTTAGTCTCAATATCTGTATCTCCAGCGGCTCTTTTTCTCTGTCTGATTTTCCTTGATTGTTGGTCAGGTCTTACCTTGCACACGTTACTGTTGATTGAGCTTCACACTTTGTGTACGAAAAGTTATAGAGACAATCTGAAGCTCTGCATACTTTTGTAATTCTTCCAAAGAAGATTTATTTTTGCTTCTGTTAGGTAGTTGAGCTGCTCTGAAATAATTTTCATTCAATCAAGAAAGCAATGATTGGAAGCTGGGCTTCAGTTTTTGACAGGCTGATTGTTTTTGTTTAGGGTGTTTTTATTTGGGATCCACCCAAAAGTCTAGGTTGTTTAACAAATCAGTCAATCAGTTCAGTAGCTAGTCATGTCTGACTCTGCGACCCCATGAACTGCAGCATGCCAGACCTCCCTGTCCATCACCAACTCCCGGAGTCCACCCAAACCCATGTCCATTGAGTCGGTGATGCCATCCAACCATCTTGTCCTCTGTCCTCCCCTTCTCCTCCTACCCTCAATCTTTCCCAGCATCAGGGTCTTTTCCAATGAGTCAGCTCTTCGCATCAGGTGGCCAAAGGATTGGAGTTTCAGCTTCAACATCAGTCCTACCAATGAACACCCAGGACTGATTTCTTTTAGGATGGACTGGTTGGATCTCCTTGCAGTCCAAGTGACTCTCAAGAGCCTTCTCCAACACCACAGTTCACAAGCATCAATTCTTCAGTGCTCAGCTTTCTTTATAGTCCAGCTCTCTCATCTACATGACTACTGGAAAAACCATAGCTTTGACTAGATGGACCTTTGTTGACAAAGTAATGTCTCTGCTTTTTAATATGCTATCTAGTTTGACCATAACTTTCCTTCCAAGGAGCAAGCGTCTTTTAATTTCATGGCTGCAATCACCATCTGCAGTGCTTTTGGAGCCCAGAAAAATCAAGTCAGCCACTGTTTCCACTGTTTCCTCATCTATTTGCCATGATCTTAGTTTTCTGAATGTTAAGCTTTAAGCCAACTTTTTCACTCCTACTTTCATCAAGAGGCTCTTTAATTCTTCTTCATTTTTCTGCCATAAGGGTGTGTCATCTGCATATCTGAGGTTATTGATATTTCTCCCGGCAATCTTGATTCCAGCTTGTGCTTCATCCAGCTCAACATTTCTCATGATGTACTCTGCATAGAAGTTAAATAAGCAAGGTGACAATATACAGCCTTGATGTACTCCTTTCCTGATTTGGAACCAGTCTGTTGTTCCATGTCCAGTTCTAACTGTTGCTTCCTGACCTGCATACAGGTTTCTCAAGAGTCAGGTCAGGTAGTCTGTTATTCCCATCTTTCAAAATTTTCCACAGTTTATTGTGATCCACACAGTCAAAGACTCTACTCTTTATTGGACTCAAAATTCCTTTTTTTTTTCCTTCCTCAACCTTTAAACCTGTTTCACTTTCAGAATCAGCCATCATTTATATGTCAGGATAGCAATTTTAGTGCCAGGCTTACATCTCAGTTATTCTCTTTTCAGTACCCATGAACTTTTAGCATCTGGTGATGTTACTCTCCAAACTTTTCTTCCTGTTTTTTTCCTTCCCCAGCTAACCACAAAGCACCATTTTACTGTATATTTATCTCAAAACAGTGTACTTGTTTAGTTTTGCTCGTTCATAAGGTTTATGAATTATTTTATACCATACATTGATATATTCTTGGGTGAATTGCCATCATTGTTACGGATTTGTTTCTTAGAATAACCCTTGATGTTGAATCTAGCTGTAGTTCATTCATTCATTGCTCTGTATTACATCATTGTGTGGAGTGTATCTCATTTTCTTAATGGACACATGGTATATTTCCATTTCTTTCTTGTTTTAAATGGTACTCCTGTGATTTTTTTTTTCTTCTTTATAGAACCTTCTGATGCATATGAGTACAAATTTCTCCAGGTTACATTCACAAGAGTGGTATACTTATGACCATCAGTCTGTACATTTAATTTTTCAATTTATAGCTGAAGTATTTTTCAGACTGGTTGTAAAACTTTATTTTCCTTTCATCAGCATATGACATTATTGTCAAATTTCTTAATTTTTGTCCATATAATTAATCAAAGTAATATCTCTTAATTTGCATTTCCCTTGTTACTAAGAATGTTTATATCTAGTCATCATTCATGTTGCCTCTTTTTTTTCCCTTAATTAATTTTTATTTTTTAGTTTGTTTTGCTTTACAATACTGTATTCGTTTTGCTACACATCGACATGAATCAGCCACGAGTGTACATGAACTCTCAATCCCGACCTCCACCTCCCCCCTCCCGCCCCACACCCTCTCTCTGGATTATCCCCGTGCATCAGTCCCAAGGATCCTGCAACCTGCATCAAACCTGGACTGGCGATTCGTTTCACTTATGATATCACACATGTTATACTGCCACTCTGCCAACCCATCCCACCCTCTCCCTCTCCCACAGAGTCCAAGAGGCCGTTCTATACATCTGTGTCTCTTTTGCTGTCTTGCGTACAGGTTTATCATTACCATCATTCTAAATTCCATATATATATGTGTAAGTATACTGTATTGGTGTTTTTCTTTCTGGCTTACCATGTTGCCTCTTTTCTGAAATTCCTCTTGATGTCTTTTGCCTTTTTTTCTTTCTTGGGTTATTTATGTTTTTCTCACAGGTATTCTTTACACACTTAGTATTTTTTTCAGGGACATGTTAAAAGTGTGTTCTTAAAATGAATAAAATCTCATTTATGGTGTGTCTATTCCCTTCATAGTGTCCTTTGAACAAAAGTTATTAATTTTAATGTAACTAAATTTATCATTCTTTACTCTTGTAGTTAGTGCTTTTTATATCTTGTTTAAGAAATTATTTCCTATACCATTGTCATAAAAATAGTCTCTCATACATTGTTTTTAAAGTTTTAAGGTTTTCTTTTCACACACAAAAATTTTAATCCATCTGGTTTTGATTTTTTTGCTTTTTTTATATGCTGTGACTCAAGAACTCCATTTATTTCTATTCTCCATTAGGAGAACCAACTTTCCCAGCATAATTTATGGAGTGATCTCTCCTTCCAGTCATTTGCAGTGCTATCATTCTTATACAGCCTCTATTTTTTCTATTGGTTAGTTTGCTCATCTACAATGTGTCTTTTAGTAAAATTTTGTAGTTTTCTCTGTAAGCAGATTTAAATATTTCTCTTATACAGCTTTGTTAGGTATTTCAGTTTTAAGAATTATTTTGTTGGTAGTGAATTTGGGAAGTTATTTTATAGTTTTTATCTTATCTTGTGCTAAACTCTTTTTCACTTTTCATCATGACACAGGCCCATTTTGATTGTTTCCTTATCCATAAGTATTTTATTGCTACATATTTTCTTATATTTCTACATGTATTTCCTATACTTACCTTTTTTCATCTCAACTTCATCTATCAGTTTTTGAAAGAGGTATATTCAAGTATTCTGCTGTGATGATGGTTTTTAATCTTTTTTTAAAAAATAGTTTTTGGTTATTTGACATTATCCTGCTAGTTTTACAGATGTTCATAATTTTGTATCTTATAAGATTAAAGAAAAATATGTCAGTATCCTTTTTCTTAAAATATTCGTATCCCATTTAACTCCATACCCCATTTATATGCTTTTTTATCTTGGACTAGTATATTTGTCCATTAGTTTTAGATTTTTTGTTTGTTTGTTTTTAGTTTTGTTGCATCTATTATGTTTTTTTTTATTTTTGAACCTCTCTGTTTATTGACCTTATGATGTTTTTTATTTTCTATTTGTAATAATTTATGCTGATTGAATTTTCTTGTGAATTAAATATTTATGTGGAAGGCATCTTTGAATAATTCTTTCAAACTGGCTTGTAATTTGAAAGATTTCTGAAAATATTTTTCTCCCTACTCTTAAATATTAGAATTCTATTTTTCAACTCTCTTGGCTGCGGAAAATTCAGAACATTGTTTTTTGGCATGTAGTCTTGCCACCAAGAAATCTGAAGTTGATGTGGTTCTTGTTTCTTTTTTGGTAGGTTCCTCCATGGGAGCTTTGGGATTTTGGGGGATGTTCTTAGTTCAGAAATTTCATCAGTATGTTTCTAATGAAATTCTTTTTTTCATTATTTCTACTTCATGCTTTGAGGCGCTTCTCTCCTGAAGACTTGGTCCTTAAACTATTTGTAAATAGCTTTGTGTGTTTGGGGAACTTGCCTTCTGTATTTGAACTACCTGTCTTGTTGCCAGAAGGTCATCTGAGGTGCTCTTTGATTTCTATTTCCAACTAGAAATTGCGCATGTCAAGTTGAGGTGAAAATGGAATCTCCTGTGTTCTAAGATTGGGTTCAGCTCTTTGATCACCTTACGTATTGTCTGGCTGCTACTGTAAATTCACATCTCTCAATACTTCAGTTTATCATTTCAATATTACTCTATGATTGTTCTAAAAAGATGACTTTTTGGAGGGTGTTTTCTGTGTTTTTCTGGAGATATCAATCCTCTAGCTCTGTTTTTTTTTTTTTTTTTTTGCTGTATATTTTCTATTTTTTTTTAACTTTTCTATGGTTTTGGTTTTGTTTTCTGGCCCTGGTGGCTCAGATGGCAAACAATACACAATGCAGGAAACCTGGGTTTGGTCCCTGGGTCAGGAGGATCCCCTGGAGAAGGGAATGGCTACCCACTCCAGGATACTTGCCTGGAGAATTCCTTGGACAGAGGATCCTGGCTGGCTACAGTCTTTGGGGTCACAAAGAGTTGGACATGACTGACTAACACTTTGACTTTTTTGCTTCCCAGCCCAGCTAACGGGGTAAGACGGATGGGTGTGGGGTGGGGTGTGTGGGGGTGAGTGTGTGTTGTGTTGCCTTTATGTAGGAAGATACTAATGTATGTTTTCTGTTACTTCAGCTGCAAACCTTTATATCTGTTCCCTGCTCAAGACTTTTTGCAGTTACCTTTCCCCTTGTTTATGAACTATAGCTGACCATTGAGCAAAATGAAAGTTAAAGTTGCCAACCCTTTGTATTGTGGAAAAATCTTTTTATAACTTAGAGTCAGCTGTCTCTATGTGGTTCCTTGGGCATTTGTGATTCAGTCAAACACAGATTGTATATACTGTATCACTGTAGTATATATTCACTTAAAATCTACATGTTTGGTGGACCTGACAGTTAAACTTGTCTCATTCAAGGGTCATCTGTATCCTTTTTGGCTCCATTGATTTTTATCCTGTTCCTTGCCAGCTGCCTTGAATAAATGAAACATTAGTCTTAAAAAGGGTTAAGCAAGGAAATGTGCATAAGTTGTTAAAGTCAGTCCTGTCTCATACCTGCAAAGAACCACCTGGAGCTGGAGGCATAAGGTTCATTTTGGTGCTAGTGAAGACAGGTCTTTCAACCTTTTTGCGTAAGTAACAGAAAATATAGTCATATATAATTTACTGCTATAGAAGGTAAAGATTTCATTCATTCTCTAAATATTAATTACACATGAGAATTTGTATCTTAAAGTCCTTAATTTTTGTTCAGCTTCCAGGAAAAAAGACAACCAAGCTTTGGGTTCCAGATGAAGAGGTTTCACCTGAAACAATGGTCAAAGTGAGTGACATACACAGATCTGCTGATTTTAATCTACTTAATATACCCTATTATTATTATATTATAGGTGTTAATAGTTCCTGTTATAAAGATATGGCTGTTGAAGTAATTCAAGTGTTTATGTTTATTCTGACATCCTTTGGGCTGTGAGAGTATAGGGCAATACTGAGAAACCTGAGACTTTGGGCAGCTGCACATAATCTAGTTTGGAAAATAAAAAGAGTTTGAAAACTCCCTTGTTACTTTTTCTTAGATATCAATATTTTAATGGCAAAAGGCAATGCTGGCTTTAAATACCTTCTCCTTTTAGTAAAGATGGTCATCCAGGTTTTAAGACTGTTCAGCGGGGCTTCCCAGGTGGCACTAGTGGTAAAGAATCAGCCTACCAATGCAAGAGAAAAAATCTCCCTGTCAGTGCAAGAGATGAGGGTTCAATCCCTGGGTCAGGAACATACCCCGCAGGAGGAAATGGCAACCCATTTCCAGTATTCTTGACTGAGAAATCCCATGGACAGAGGAGCCTGGCAGGCAACAGCCCATACAGTCACAAAAGAGTTAGATACAACTGAGCATGCACGCACATCTTTTCCATGGATTTGATAAACTTTTTTATTTAAAAAAATTCAACCTGTAATTTCTTGAGTTTGAAGTCATATGTAAAAGATTGCTTATCGCTTCTGTAGGAGTATTACTTGTCTAAAACCATATGTAGTCCGTAATACAGACCTCAGTCTGCTGCCCAAGGTGTGAAGGTCAAGAACAAATACATTAAATGTTGTTTTTCTAATTATACTTTCTTATAAATAATTTTGTTGTATATTTATGTTTAATACTGTGAACTACATTTTTACATTATTGCAGTTTCAGATTCTGATACTATTTCTCCAGACCTGTGGGGCAGTCTTTCTTTTAGCATCATTGAATGATGCTGGTTTTGAGTTCTAGTATGAACCAGTTTTCTCTGCATTGGTCTCAAACAGCAGTTTTGTATGGTTGGACAACACTGTATTAGAAGGCAGGCAGCCTGCACTTAAGTTCATGGTTATGAAGTGGCCAAGGAAGAGAATCTGAAGAGTGTAAGCCACATACCACAGTCTAAAACCCATTTAGCTCTGAAGCTTCAGATCTATAAAAAGTAAGATAATATATAAAAAAGAGAAAATGTGTTGCACCCCTTCAGAAAGGGTTGTTCCAAATATTAGAGGCAGTAACAGGTATTAAAGTACTGATATTGATAGTAAGTACTTCATAATTATGAAAAATGCAGTACAAATGTACGGGTGGTATAAACTCTTAGAAAAGATGGAATATGATTTGCATTTGGGAACTTTATGGATTAGGGACGTTAGCATGATTTTACTGTGGATTCTAAAGGGTATAGTGTTGGAGAAACATTTTTAAAAAGCAGGAAAAACCAGTTTTTAGATAAATCAATCATTCATTTGTCAATTACCAGGAGGTGGAATGTGAGACATTTTTAAAACATTCAAAGTTATCTTCACACATGCAAATAAAAATAATTTTTTCTTTCCTTTTCCTAAAATGCATCTATTATAAACATTGCTTCATTCTTTCTCAAAGCTAATGTAGAGTTTCTTTGTGTCAATTTGTATTTAAATAGATTCAGGCTATTAAAATGATGGTTCGATGGCTACTTGGAATGAAAAATAATCACAGTAAATCAGGAACTTCTACTTTAAGATTGCTTACAACAATATTGCACAGTGATGGAGACTTGACAGAACAAGGGAAAATTAGGTATGTAATTACAGCTTCAGCATTCTTTGGATTACACAGTATGTTAATATCTGATGTAATTTTTGAATGATTGTTTCTTTTTAAATAAAATACAGATTTGTAGATATGTATATACTTTTATTGTAATAGGCTTTTGTATAGTGGTTATTTCAAAATGACAGTCCCATGTCTAGTGCAGATTACTGCTAAATGCTTTTAAATATTTTTAACAGTAGATGTTTACTTTTTTTTAATACCTCATATGAAATTGTTAATGTACTCATCAGTAACTGGTGTTTTACATTCTTGTTAATATCTAAATGCAGAAGAACAGACCGAATAGAAAGCAACTTACCTGAATCTGTTTCCAGAAGTAGTGTTGTTGTTGTTCAGTTGCTAAGTCATGTTTGACTCTTTGCGACCCCATGGATTCCAGCACACCAGACTCCTCTGTCCTCCGCTGTCTCCTGGAGTTTGCTCAGACTCATGTCTATTTAGTTGGTGATGCTATCTAATCATCTCATTACCTGCCACCCCCTGCTCCTTTTGACATCAGTCTTTCCCAACATCACAGTCTTTTCCAATGGAATTGCCTCTCCAGAAGTAAAAATATATGCATATGTGGAAAATGCACTAGACACAAAGTATTGAAAATACACATACTTTTTTGTTTGTGTTTTGTTTGAAAGATGTATAGTCTAGTGATTGAAAACATGAACTCTGGATTCCAGATTCAAATCCTGGGACCACATCTTAGCAGCTTGGTACCTTTCAACAAGTTACTGTAACTGCTCTGTACCTCAGTTTCTCCAGCTGTAAAACAGAAATGATGATTAATGCCTATCTCATCTAGCTATTATGATAATCAAAAAAGTTAGTATATTTAATGTATTTAAAACCTGCCCAGCACATACTAATTAGATATATTGATGGTAGTGGTTATGTCAGAATTAGCTAAAATTTAGAAGTTTGTCCTCTGTGAAAATACAGGTGCCATTTATAGCATCTTATTGGTAGTTAAAAATATGAGAGTAACTTCCCCCACCTTTTATGTATATGTGTGTGTGTATACACATCTAGCTTAAAGTCTTTAGGACCAAATATAAATGGTAATTGTCAGCTGCTTAATACTTTGCCATCTTTGCTTCATTTCTTATATGTTTTGCTCATACAGTACTTTTTGCATAGAATATTAGCATTAACACATTCTTCTCAAACAGAGCAAATAAAAAGGAAATTCTGTTAGGTATTCTACATGTATAACTCATTTATAACCTTTTCAGTAAAATTAGTTGTCTCTACCTTCTACTCTTATAATTTATGTTAGCATCCAAGAGTTACATAATAATTAGAAAAATTTCCTTAGTATTAATACATTTTGTCCCAAATTTACTAATTATATTATTTATGTGCATACTTAGGTCTCATGCCACCAGTTTTATTCATAGTATTCTTTAACAAAATCACATGTGTTCTTGAATTCTATAAGTGTGTGTGAATTACATTGGATCTGTTTGCATTTTTTAAAAAAATTTAATGAAGTACAGTTGATTTACAATAGTGTGTCAGTTTCTGCTGTGCATCAGTGATTAAGTTAAATACATACACACACATATATATGCAAAAGAATGTATATATATATATGCCTTTCCATATTCTTTTGCATTGTAGTTTGTTACAGGGTATTGAATATAGTTCCCTGTGGTATACAGTAGGATCTTGTTGTTTATCCATCCTATAGCTAAAAGTGCCTCTGCTAATCCCAAACTCCCAATCCGTTTCTCCCCTACACTTCCACCCACTTAGCAAGCACATGTCTTTTTTCTATTTCTGGTTTGTTTTTGTTTTGTAGATTTGTGATTTGTGTCACATTTTAAATTTCACGTGTAAGTGATATGGTATTTGTCTTTCTCTTTCTGACTTGCTTAGTATGATAATCTCTAGGTCCATTCATGTTGTTGCAAATGGCAGAATTTCATCTTTTTGATGGCTAAGTAATACTCCACTGTATACACATACCACATTTTCTTTGTCCATTCATCCATCGATGGACATTTACGTTTCCATGTCTTAGCTGTTGTAAATAGTGAACATAAGGGTGCATTTATCTTTTTAAGGTTAGTTTTGTCTTGGTGTATGTCCAGCAGTGAAATTGATGGAACTTTTTTAGTTTTTTGAAGAACCTCCATATTGTTTTCCATAGTGGCTGCACTGATCTACATTCCTACCAATAGTCTAAGAACAGTGTCCTACCGAAAGTGAAGGAATTTTTCTTCACACACTCTCCAGCATTTGTTGTTTGTATACTTTTTAATGATGACCATTCTGGTGTGAGGTGGTACCTCATTGTAGTTTTGATTTGCATTTCTCTAGTAATTAGGAACGTTGAGCATCTTTTCATGTACTTGTTGGCCATCTGTATGTCTCCTTTGGAGAGATGTATATTTAGATCTTCTAATTTTTGATTGGCTTGATTGTTGTTGAGTTTTACGAGCTGTTTCTGTATTTTGGAAAAAAGCTGTTATTTGTCACATCATTTGCAAATATTTTCTGCCTATCCCTAGGTTGTCTTTTCGTTTTGTTTGTGGTTTCCTTTGCTGTGCAAAAGCTTGTAAGTTTAATTAGGTCCCATTTGTTTATTTTTGCTTTTATTTCTATTGCCTTGGGAGCCTGACCTATGAACACATTGCGTGATTTATGTCAGAATATTTAGGCTTTCTTTTGTGAGTTTTATGGTGTCGTTTTCTTTTTAAGTCTTTAAGACATTTTGAGTTTATTTTTGTGTATGGTGTGAGAGTGTGTTCTTACTTGATTGACTTACATACAGCTGTCCATCTTTCCCAGCACCACTTGATGAAGAGACTATCTTTTCCTCATTGGATATTCTTGCTTCCTTTGTCAAAGATTTAATTGTTCACAGGTTTATGGATTTATTCTGGGCTCCTATTCATTCCATTGATCCATGTGTCTGTTTTTGTGCCAATAACATACTGTTTTGATTATGGGAGCTTTTTTGTATTGTCTGAAGCCTGGAGGTCAATGCCTCCTGCTTGTACTTTTCCTCAGGATTGCCTTGGCAATTCTGAGTCTTTTTTGGTTCCATTTACCTTTTAGAATTATTTGTTTTAATTCTGTGAAAAGTCTCATGGGTAATTGATAGATATCACCTTAAATCTGTTGATTGCTTTGAATAGTATGGCCATTTTAATAACACTGTTAACTCTTTCAATTCAGGAGCTGGGATGTTTTTTCATTTCTCTGAATCATCTTCACTTTTCTTAATATTTTATATTTCTCAACATATAAGTCTTTCATTTCCTTGGTCAAATTTATTCCTAAGTATTTTATTTTGGTGGTATAGTTTTAAAAGGGATTGTTTGTTTACACTCGCTTTCTGATATTTCATTGTTGCTGTAAAGAAATGCAGCCTGTTTCTGTATATTAATCTCATATCCTTCTACCTTGCTGAATTCATTTATCAGTTTTAGTTTCTGTGTGGAGTCTTTAGAGTTTTCTATATCGTATCATCTGCATATAATAATAATTTTTACCTCTTCTCTACCAATTTGAATACTTTTTATTTCCTTTCCTTCTCTGCTTTAGCTGGGACTTCCAATACTATGTTGAAGTGAAGTGGAGAGAGTGGGCATCCTTATCTTTTTCCAGAGTATACTGGGAAGGCTTTCAAGTTCTTACTGTTGAATATTATATGGGCTGTGGGTTCATCATAAATAGCTTTTATTATGTTCAGTTATGTTTCCTCTATACTCATTTTCATAAGGGTTTTGTATCATGAATGAATATTGACTTTTATCAAGTGCTTTTTCTGCATCTGTTGACATGATCATGTGGTTTTAATCCTTCCTTTTGTTGATATGGTGTATCACATTGATTGATTTGCATGTGTTGAGCTATCCTTATGGCCTTGGGGTGAATCCAGCTTGGTCATGGTGTATGACCTTTTTTGTGTTGTTGAATTCAGGTTGCTGATACTTTAAAAACTTTTGTGTTTATTCATCAAAGATATTGACCAGTAATTTGCTTTTTTTGATGGTGTCTTTGTCTAGTTTTGGTAACTTCATTACCAAACTTTAGGGTGATGGTGACTTCATAGAATGTCTCTGGGAGTGTTTTCTTCCTATTCACTCTTTTGGAAGAGTTTAAGAAGTTCTTTTTTGTATGTTTTATAGAATTCCCCAGTGAAGCCATCTGGTCTTGAAGTTTTGTTTATAGGGAGTGTTTTTGGTTTGGTTTTTAAAATTATAGATTCTGTATCATTTCTAGAGATGGGTCTGGTTATCTGTTTCTTCCTGCTTTTTAGTGGGTTGTATGTTTCTAAAAAGTTGTCCTTTTCTTGTAGGTTCATAGTATTGTTCATAGTAATTCTCTTTCGGTTTCTTTGTATTTCTGCAGTTTGAGTTGTGATTTCTCCTCTTTGATTTCTTATTTTGTTTATTTGGGTCTTTTGTTCTTGGTGAGTCAGGTCAGAGGTTTGTCAATTTTTGTTTGCTGTGTCAAAGAATCAGCTCTTGGTTTTACTGATTTTTTTTTTGTATTGTTTTTAAATCTCTGTTTTATTTATTTCCTCTGTTTATTATTCCTATCTTTATTATTTCCTTCCATCTGCTGCTGACTTTAGGTTGTGGTTTGATGGTTTTCTTTTGTATTATTCTTGTATTCTCTTCTTTTTGATTTTTGTTAATCTGCTGTTATGTTTTTGATTTGTGCTTGCCCTGGTTTTCAAATATATTAAAGCCGTTCATATACCTACTTGCTTTAGATTGGTAATCATACAAACTGAAACACATTCGAGGAAAAGACAATTCTATATTTTCTTACTCTCCTCTCCCACATTTTATACTTTTATTGTCCTTTTACATCCTCATAGTGACACTTTTGCTGTTCATTTTAGTAATCGTTGCTTTCACAGTAATTTTATTCTTTTAAAAAATTAGTGTACTTATTTCAGTGATTTACTTTCCAATTGGATTTTCTCTTTCTTATAGATTCTTGCACCTTTTCTACTTAGAGAGGACCTTTCAATATTTCCTTTATGATAGGTTTAGTATTGTATTCTTTAAGTTATTGTTTGTCTGAGAAATTATTTCTCCTTCTATTCTAAAGGATAGTCTTGCTGGCTATAGTATGCTGGGTTGCATATTTTTCACTTTTGGACTTTGAATATATCTTGCTACTCCCTTCTGGCCTGCAGTGTTTCTGTAGAGAAATGAGCAGATAGCCTTTTGGGGGTTCCCTTATAGTTAACTCTTGTTCTCTTGTTGCCTTTAAAATCTTCTCTTAACATTATTGTAATGTGTCTTGGTATAAGTCTGTTTGGATTTATCTTGTTAACGGTACTTTGTGCTTCTTCTATTTGGATATCTATTTCTTTCTTTAGGCCTGGTAAGTTTTCAGCCATAATTTTTTCAAGGACATGTTCATTCCCCTTTCTCTTTTTTCTTCCAGAATCCCTATAATGCATAGATTTGGATGCTTCATGTTATCCCATAGGTCTCTATATTGCCTTTTTTTAGGAGGTGGTTGTCTGCTGATCTACTTGGGTAATTTCCATTTTTCTGTCTTCCAGATCACTTATTCCTTCTGTTGTCCATAGCCTTTAGTTCAGCTTTGGTCTCTTCTAATGAATTCTTTGTTTTTTTTTTTCCTTGGCCCCTGCTTATAGTTTCCCATTCCTTTTCACTAACCTGCATCTCTATCAGTGGCCTTTCTTAGTTCCTGTAGTATTTTCATTCATTTTCTCCATTTTGAATTCAGTGTCTGTTAGACTGAAGAAGTCTGTTTCGTTGTTATTTCAGGGGAATTCTCTCTATCTTTTACTGGGGAGTGCTTTTTCTGCTTCTTTATTTTACTTTTATTTCTTCTGCCCTGTGAGTCTAGAGCAGTTGTCTGCTGTGGTCTTTGAGGGCTGTTTTTCTGTGGGGATGACCCTGTGTAGCCTGTGTGAGTTTAATATGTTTTGGTGTGAGGGCTGCTTTTCAGTATGAAGGCTGCAGTCTGTTCCCTCCGTGTATGCTGGCCAGTATCCCCTTGATAGGAGCTGTGGCAGATGTTGCAGTGACCAGAGCCTGCACAGGATATTGACTGGGCCTCCTCTTTGGTCTGTGGTTGTCATTGCCCTGTTGGGGCAGGGTCTGCTCCCAAGTTGCTGGGAGTAGAAGCCCCCGATTCATTTCTGATCTGCATTGCAGGGGAGGTTGGATTGGAAGCCCCCAGCAGAAGAGCCACTGAGTATTGCTCCCCTGGAGCTGTGTGCCTGTGAGTGTGCTGTGTTGCATCAACTTCACCTTTGTGTGAGCTCACCATGTGCGTTGTTGCTGGCACTGCCTTTGCCTCACCTCAAGCGTGGATATGCTGGCAGTTGCTCTTGGTGTCTCTCAGGAGTTGTTTTCACAAGGTCACCAATGCAGATACACCGAAGTCAGGTCCCAAGACTGTAGTAGTTGCATACCTGGACCCGCTGTGGGAGCTATGGAGGCACTGCAGACCCTAGCCTGGCCCAGTTCCCAAGTGTACGTGTCCACAAAGCCCACAGCTGCTAAGGCCAGACCCGTCCCACCTGCAGGAGCTCTCGTTGGGTCTGCGTTCTTAAACTAGTCTTCAAAAACATTGTTGTAATGGACAGAGGAGCTTGGCAAGCTGCATTCCGTGGGGTCACAAAGAGTCAGACATGACTGAGTGTGTACGTACGTGCATGCGTGCACACACACACAGACAGAGTATTTTAATTAGTTACTTTTTAAATTTTACTAAATAAATTCCAACAAGGAAATCAGACTTTCCTTAGTAGTGGTTGAGTGATTTATCTTATAATAACTACTTGGAATATTGCTATTGATGAACTGAAAATCTCTCTGCAACCTGTAACTTCAGAACCTTTAATGTTGACATACACTCAGTAAATATTTTTACATAATTGTTAGATAAAGAGACTCTTAAACCAACTAGATTATTAGATCTTGGAAGATTAAGATTTGTCTCTTTTGCACCCTGGAAGATTAATTAAGATTTACTCTTTTAATCCCTCTCAGTATGGTGTATTTTTATATGTATAGTAAATAATAATGTTTTACTATGGAGCTACATAGGGAGTCCTAATTAAGGAGTTACAACTTCCCTCCTTAGAATATTTCAGTGAATCAGAAATTCATCTGATAGGTCTCTGTATTAGGAAAGATTATTTAAATATGTTTATTAGTCAAGAATTTCCCAATTGCTGAAATACATCCCATTTTACAACAGATTTTCTTCCCTTAAAAAGAGGCTCTTGATAATATTTCAAAATTGAATACTAGCTAAAAATATAAATTTTTAAAATCTACTGTACCTGCTTTTATGTTAACTTCTTTTGTACTTAACACCATAGTTTTAGTTGAATGATGAGTAAGTTATGATATTTTGTGCCTAATACATAAGTAAACACATATCCCCCAAAAAATCCATAGTGGAAAACAAGACCTAACAACTGAACATACAAATAGATTTGTCCTAGGCTTGGCTGAAAGCTTTGTGTAGAACAAGAGAATTCAATGACTAGCTTAAATTTGTGTTCAAGAGAAGAATTTTGTGCTATCAGACACCATCTTCTGAGCATAATAAAGTGGTCAGAATCACTGAAATGTTTTCTGCCCCCCCCTTTTTTTTTTGGCCAGAGGAATTTTTATATAATTAGATATATAAAGTAGGAATGTTCTTGTGCAGATGTTTAGAAATCTAATTCATATTCTTTCTTGCTTATTTTTCAGTAAACCAGATATGTCACGCTTGCGACTTGCTGCTGGGAGTGCAATTGTGAAGCTGGCCCAGGAGCCCTGTTACCATGAGATTATCACGTTAGAACAGTATCAGCTGTGTGCTTTAGCTATCAATGTAAGGAAAATGGTTGGTTATACAGAACATGATTCTTTGTGTTCTTTGACTTTTAATACTTGTGATACTCCAATATTTAAAACATCTGTTTGTTATGATTTTAATTTTGGTGCTGTTATTCAGATACTTGACTAGGCAATATGAGAAATGAGATTTTTGCAAAGCCATGATTTTCTGGTTTACTATTCCCTCTTTAATTTTGGAAATAACCTTATTTTGCCATAAAATGAGAATTGTTTAAAAATAGCATATTAAGTTTCTTAGGAAACAACGTACGTACTTAATTTTTCAAATTGGTAGTACTTGCAGTCTATCGATTTATTGGATTCTTGGTCTGATATTTCTTAGGGTATTAATGGTATTGGTGGTTAAGTAGAAATTTTTTTTAAAAATTAGGGCAAGTATGGATGTTAAGAGAGATGGACTTTGTTTGGAACTTGCTGTGTATAGTAAGTATGTGCAGATCATTAGTTAAATGTCCACTCTGTCCAGAGAACATCCATGCTTGTTAAATTCTAGAGACTTTCTTTTCTAGCATACTGTGTGTGTTACTGTCTCAGTCACCAAATTCCCAATGTGAAAGTTCAGATTACCTAAGTTTAAAGGTTGTTTTAGAATTCTGTTGACTGTGAAACTGTATTCATTGTAAAACGTTAATTATTAGCACATTCTCACAACTTAAAATTATGGGATTACCCTATTGTAAACAAAACTTTTTCCTAATTTTGTTATTTTTTCAACCATAGGCTTGTCTCTGCTCTCTTATCCTCTCATTCTTACCTGCTCACATTTTAGCATTTGCTTTCACTGTTTTCCAAAAATGATCTAATTAAGTCCTCTGGTCCAATGATCTTAATCTTTATTATACATATCCTTTTGGCATCATTTGACATAACTCATTGCACCTTTATTTTTGAAATACCTTTTTTTGGCTTTTGTCTCCTGATTTTTGTCATACTTCACAACAACATTTTCTGGCCCTTCTCAAGTTTCTGGACCCACTTCCAACACCAAACAGAACTTTCAAACTTTTATTTTCTGAGAGTGTAAGACTGAATCTCTCCCAAATCTATTCTTTCCTGACACACAGAGAACCTCAGGAAACATTAAGTAAAGGTGAATGGCATTTCTTAGACCTAAAAGCATGATTTATATATGACTATTTGCTTGTGGTTTGCACCTTGTCTCAAAGTACAGATAATTCTTTCCTTTGATATCTATTGCATCTTTTTTATTCATACCTTCTTAACCTTAACCATTCTGATTGCTGTACCCATTGTTAGCTGTTATCTGTGCCGTTGGGAGACTTCTCTATGGTGGGTTAAATTTCCCTATCAAGTTCTGGTCATGTTATTCCCCTGGTCAGAAATATTTATGGGCTTGAACTCATAAGAAAGAAAAATTGCATATATTTTACCTTGCCATTCAAGCCCTTCTAATATTTGGACCCGCATATACATTTAAAAATTCTTTTTAGCAAACCACCCTTTACCTATGTTTATTTCAGTGAAGCTGAACATTTTTTTTTCTTTTTGGTACCTGTAGTTTGCCTCCCTCTAATTTTATTTTCAGCCTCTTCATTTCTACATACCCAAATCCAACCCTTTCTGCAAATCAAGGCTCAAACACAGTCTTCTCCACAAAACTAGCTCTTATTCTTACAACAGATCTCCTTGGGATCCCCCTACAGATTTTATCTACAGTCCTGATACATACTTGCCTTGTGCTTAGTTACATCCCTATGGTTTATTTGTATTTACTTGAGTTGAGCTCTTTAAAGGCAATGTTGTATCTCAGTGGCCTTTGTCGTGTATTTGAATGGAAAGTAAATCTGGAGGAATAAAAATTCAGTAATACAAATCTTGAAAGCAAAAGTGGCCCAGTTGTGTCCATCACTTTGCGATCCCATGGACTATACAGCCCAAGGAATTGTCCAGGCCAGAATACTGGAGTGGGAAGCCTTTCCTTTCTCCAGGGGATCTTCCCAACCTAGGGATCAAACCCAGGTCTCCCTCATTGCAGGCAGGCAGATTGTTTACCAGCTGAGCCACCAGGGAAGCCCTTAGAAGTCAATCAGTCATGTCTGACTCTTTGCGACCCCATGGACTATACAATCCATGGAATTCTCCAGGCCAGTCTAGGTATTTTAGAATGTGAATGCACTTCATGAAAATTTACTGTGTACTTCTATGTGCTATGCATTGTTCTAGTTCTTCAGATACAAAGATGAGTCATGGCTATAGCCCTTAAGAAGATAACCTCTGAGGAGAACAGAAAATATAAGTGCTGTTAATACAGTGCAATACACACAGTAATTGAACTATTATAAGATACTACAAATAATTCTGAGAATAATTTACACTTAAAAAGTATACTTTGCTGTACAGCAGAAATTA
This sequence comes from Aepyceros melampus, assembly GCA_006408695.1. Classification (NCBI taxonomy): domain Eukaryota; kingdom Metazoa; phylum Chordata; class Mammalia; order Artiodactyla; family Bovidae; genus Aepyceros; species Aepyceros melampus. The sequence goes on from SJXQ01003508.1 coordinate 142,254, forward strand.
ACACAAAAGTTTATTTAATATGCAGACTAAAATGAATTTCTTAGTAGTGAATAAAAGCTTTGATTGGAACTTTATCTCGGAAAAATATTTGGTAGTATTAGATACCATCTTCCTTACATTGAACCAATTACTGGTTATAACAATAAACATGAAAGTATCAAGTATCTGCTTTTTTGAGAGTGTATTTTTTCCTGATAAAAATTGTATCATTCTGTCCTCTGCTTCACATGTTTTTATAATCTAGTCAAAGTGTAAATCTTTACCTCATATTTTTAATAGCCTTTGTTGTTCAGTTGCTCAGTTGTCTCTGACTCTGTGACCCCATGGACTGCAGCACACCAGGCTTCCCTGTCCTTCACCGTCTCCTGGAGCTAACCCAAACTCATGTTCATTGAGTTAGTGATGCCGTCCTACCATCTTGTCCTCTGTCATCCGCTTCTCCTGCCTTCAATCTTTCCCAGCATCAGGGTCTTTTCCAATGAGTTGGCTCTTTGTATCAGTGGCCAAAGTACTGGAGTTTCAGCTTCAGTATCAGTCCTTCCAGTGGATATTCAGGGTTGATTTCCTTTAGGATTGACTGGTTTAATAACCTAGTCAAAAGGATAAATCTGTTCTTTACTTCATATTATTTTTTATAAACTAGTGAAAAGGGTAAATCTTTGCAAAAACCAGAGCAAACATTGGAAGACTTCCTCATTTCCCAGGAGCACATCTTTTAACTCTTTATTTAGGTGATTCTCTTTTGCTATACCCATTGTATCATCATTCTTGTCAATTTTCTCATCTTTTGTTGTTAAATATGTCAGTTGCCTTGCATATTATTTGACAGTTTTTTCTAACATTGTCTTAATGACCTTTTGAAACTCTCCTACCTTTGCTGTGATTCACAGTTGACATTGTAATTAATTTGCATTGTATTATTAGATCATCAGTGATCACTGAAAGAATGACAAAAACATGGCCTTGGAAATGTGTCTAAGTAATGTGCAGGAATATTTGAGTGTTCTTCAGTATTTTGTTGTTGTTTGCTTGCTTTCTTTATTGAGGTATATTTGATTTACAGTATTGTGTTAGTTTTAGGTATGACGAGCATAGTGATGCTGGTTGCTTTTGCAGGTTATGTTCCACTATAGCTTATTATATTAGATAATCATCTTAGTATTGAGTGAAAGTGAGAGTTACTCAGTCACGTCTGTCTCTCTGCAACCCCTTAGACAATAGCCCCCCAGACTCCTCTGTCCATGGCATTCTCCAGGGGGCAAGAATACTGGCATGGGTAACCATTCTCTTCTCCAGTATAATATTGACTAGTTTGAATCTATAATATATTCTTAAGAATAGCTTGTTCATTTGTGAATATATTTGTGATATTTTGACTTAAACTTATATTGTTTGTAATTGGATATTTTCATAATGAATAATTGGATACTGAAAATTCCTCTCCCTATAGGGGTAATAATGAAGAAGGGGTGATATAAGTTTAATTTTATTTTGTGGAATATAAGGATAGGTAATAGACAGTAATTCTGTCTATTAATTACTATTTTTTTAAATTGACGTATAGTTGATTTATAGTGTTGTGTTAATTTCTGCTCTATAGCAGAGTAATTCAGTAGTATATATATACACATACACACACACATTCTTTTTATATTCTTTTCCATTATGGTTTATCACAGAATACTGAATCTAGTTCTCTGTGCTATCCAGTAGAACCTTGTTATCCATTCTGTGTATAATGCTTTGCATCCACTAACCTTAAACTACCATTTCATCCCTCCTCCACTCTACCTTCCCCCTTGGCAACCAACCATAAGTCTGTTCTTTGTGTCCGTTCTGTTTTGTAGATAGGTTCATTGTGTCTTATTTTAGATTCCATGTATTAGTGATACTATCTGTCTTTCTGACCTACCTACTACACTTAGTATGATAATCCACAGGTCCATTGCTGTTGCTGCAGAATGGCAGTATTTCATTCATTTTATGGCAGAGTTGTATTGTCATTCATCTGTGGATGGACCTTTATGTTGCTTCCAGGTCGTGGCTGTCGTAACTGGCACTGCTGTAAACGGGGTGGTGCAGGTCTCTTTCTGAACTATGGTTTTGCTGATTATGTGCCCACGAGTGGGATTACTGGGTTGTATGGCAACTCTACTTTCAGATTTTTGAGGAACCTCCATACTACTCTCCATAGTAGCTACACTTGACTACTTTTTTAAAAAGTGGGTGTTTCGTATTGTAATAAACTGAAGTGTAAAGTAAATGAAAGAAGATACACAAAATAAGGGTTAAAGATAAGGGCAAGATGTTGCAACCTGGGTTTTGAAGAAAAGCAAAATTAGCATTCTAGATAGAAGAAATAAACAGAGTTGCAATAATATAAAACACACCACGCATTATGTTCATTGATGGAGTGTAATAATGAAAGTCTTTGTGTATATCATATATGGCACAAAAGTCATATCGAGTTTTTCACTGTAGTTTAGAAAAAATTCTCATAATCTGTAGCAGACACTGTGTTAGGTTTTGAGGCACAAAGAGGAGTAAAATCACAGTGCTTGGCTTCAAGAAACAGCTCTGCATAAGGCAGGTAAACCAGTCCTTTTCATACTGTGTACTGAATGCTAGGCTGGAGATACGCACAGAGTACTAGCAGAGCACATACTAGATATGCACAGAGGGTTCAGGATAAAGATTTACACAGTGATTTCTAGACAATATGGGAGCTGTCCTTTTTTTAACTTTATTTTACTTTACAATACTGTATTGGTTTTGCCATACATCAGCATGATTCTGCCACAGGTGTACATGTGTTCCCAATCCTGAACCCCCCACCCACTTCCCTCCCCATACCATCATATAAGAAACGAATCGCCAGTCAGGTTCGATGCAAGATACAGGATGCTTGGGGCTGGTGCACTGGGATGACCCAGAGAGATGGTATGGGAGCTGTCCTTGAAGATGAGGACAGGTTAGCTACTAGAGTGGAGGTGGGTGGTTTAGGAGAGTCAGTAGTGTGAGAAAAGCAGGCACAGTAGTGAGCAGTTCATTTATAGAACTAAGAGGAATGTGATGCTGCTGAAATGGATTAGTAACTTCTGCCTTTGGAGTTGTGTGTTTTAATCTGAATAGTTTTTTTAAGTGATAAAACTAAATATATAAATTGGACAGAATTTTATCTTGCTCAGTAAGTGAAAAAGGTAAATAAGACATAGTGTTCAGACTTGTTTTTACATATCTCATTTAAATTAAGGTGGACTAATATTTACTAGTTTTTATCTATTTTAAAAGTACATTCAATGTGTTCTCACACAGATAGCTGGTAGTCATTTTAAGGTCCAAGTTATCACTCTGGCTTCCATATTAACTTGTTACATCGGAGTCCTGTGAACTGGATCACTGGTGGTGGGTACACATGCTGTGTTTATTCTTCTGATTACCAGATATAGTAGATTTCCTATCCAAAGTTGTTACTTCCTCTTTGATACCATGTAGGTAACATGGAATAATTATGTCTTCCAGGATGAATGCTATCAAGTAAGACAAGTATTTGCTCAGAAACTTCACAAAGGCCTTTCTCGATTACGGCTTCCACTTGAGTATATGGCAATTTGTGCACTTTGTGCAAAAGACCCTGTAAAAGAAAGAAGAGCTCATGCCAGGCAGTGTCTGGTAAAAAATATCAATGTGAGACGGGAGTATCTGAAGCAGCACGCAGCTGTTAGCGGTAAGCTTGTGTGGAAATGAAGCGTGCACTTTCCCATCTTGCCAGTTTCAGTTTTGTGGAACACAAAATGACATTATTGTTGTTTATTATATTCTAATCAGCCCTCATTAAGTAAGTTGTTATTACTGTTTTTGAGTACCAACTTTTCCTCATAAAAGGTCATTTTAAAATACAATGCGTGGGTATTTAAATATCAACCCATAGTTCTTTATGCAACTGACTAAAAGACCAAAGGGAAAAAGCGAGAACTTGGAGGTAAATGAAACAGTAAGAGGTACATTTATGAAGATTGTTTAAGTACTCTTAGTTTAAAAAAGTCCAGGTCTCTAAACTTTATTGGTTGTCCTCACCTGTAGCTGACATTAATATCAGGGTCCTGTGTGCCTTTTGAAAATCTGCTCACATCACTCTGTCCACACTATTAGTTTTTGTATCCCTCACTTCTATGACTTGATCAACAGCATTAAAAGCCATCCAGTTATGGAAGCCAGAAGTCAGAGGCATTCCTCATACCTTCTTTTTTCCTCTCATTGGTCACTAAATCCTCTTAATTCTTCTTTTGTGTGTCTTCACTGTTTCTTCTTCCCAACTCCCCTTCCTGCTGTATTTCACTTGGATTATCATATCTACTCCTAACTAACTCCATGTTGTAAATGTTCCCCTGCCTCAAGTCGAGCCACACCACTGTAAAAATTATCTTCCTAAAACAGATCAGCTCACATCATTTCCTTGCTTGAAACCTTGGTTGGCTCCTTTCTGCTCAGAGGATCAAGTAGAAGCTCATTAGCATGACTCTTTGTAGTTAACTCTCAGCCTGAGTTTTAAACTTTCTCTCTAGCTACTCCTGAATGTAAATTATTTGCTCCTTGTACTCTGGATTATCTGAAATTTGCCTCGCCAGCTTTTTTCTCTGTTGTCAATTGTCTGGAAATTTTGCCTCCCCCTTCTGGCCAAACAAATAAACAAAACCAAGGAGAGAAGTTTGCCCCTTTTGAATCCTTTAAAATACAGTTTTGAGACCCTCTTTCTTTCTCTTCCTACTTCGCCTTGAGGGTTCTGGAGTTAAATCTCACCTCTGCCATTTACTGGTTGTATTTGGGTGGGTTGTTTATGCAGTCTGAGCTTTAGTTTCCTTTTTGTAAGATTGGTATAGTTTTACTTGTATCTTATGGTGGTTATGATTAAAAAGTTATATATTAAAGCACCTGGCATAATGCATGGTCCAAAGAAGTACTCAGAACTTATTAGCTGTTCTTATTTTAGGGTACTATGGTGAAGTGGGGCTTCTGTCCTGGTCCTGTCTATGCTTATTTTGAGGTCTTTGTCTAGTCTTTTGTGTGTGTGTGTGTGTGTGTGTGTGTCTAGTCCTACACATTTTTATATTTAAAATAGTAAGCCCTACTAAAATAGTAGGTCTGGAAAAGAGTAAGCACTCACTACATGTTTGATAGACTTTAATTAAAATTTCACTGAATTTTGAACCTTGTTACTTTTTTCTTCTCTACCTACCTTGAAATGAATATTACACACAAGCTTATTCTCTTTGAGTTCAGTGATAGGAATAAAGAAAATCTGGTGCCTTGTTGACACATACATTATTTTACTCTAGACTGAACATCTGATTTAAAATTGCAAGAGTAGGAAATATAAATAAAAAGAATTGCTGAGAGTATGAATCTTGGTCTTTTGGGTAACCTTTATTAAAACTAGTTAGGATTTCCATTTCTATGTGTAATGGACTGTACTGATCTCAGTCAAAAAATTAAAACATTTGAATTTAAACTGAAAAGATACTTCATTGTTATTTAAAATGCCCTGGAAACAATGTTCTTTTCTGTCAGTTTTTATGTTGCAAATTATATTAAATAGTATCAACCTTTACTTCCTACTTTTGTGCCATACTGACTGAAAGATTTACTGGTTGTTTTCCTTTTGCACAGCAACTTACAAGGGAGTGCTGAACATAGAGTTACTAATAAGAAAAATAGATTTTATGTTCCTTAGTCTTGAGTATAGTTTGGGTCACTTTTTCTCATAACTCTTGAAAATTGAAATATTTATCTTTGTCGGCTCAGCACAGGGTGCCTTTAGTAGGTATATCAGTAATGGCCATGATGGATAACTGAATAAGCTTTATGATGTACCTCAGCACTGGACCTTTACTGTATTTTTCTTCCAGTAGTATTGTGGTATATTATTGGGATGCAAAAATAGAGTATAGAGAGAGAAAGAGAATGAGTAAGATTTGGTTTTCTAACCTAGATGTTTTTGTTCTGTTTCTTTTTCAGAAAAATTATTGTCTCTTCTACCTGAGTATGTTGTTCCATATACAATTCATCTTTTGGCGCATGACCCAGATTATGTCAAAGTACAGGATATTGAACAACTTAAAGACGTTAAAGAGTAAGACTTTTTCCATCCCATTTTCATATTTTCTGAAGTTTTTTCCCCTTTCCTGCTGATAATGGAATCTCAGTTATAGTGTTTTAAATTTATTTCATTTCTTAGGAGTTTAAAGTTCTTTACCTTATTTGTTTTCTCTTTTTTTCTACCATCTCTTCATATTTCATTTCTTATCTAATTCCCAAAACAACTTAGTATAATTACTGTATTACTGTCCTATTTCTCTACCAGTCTGGCATTTCTTTTCTATTGAAGTTACCCATTAAAGTTTGCTTTGTAATTCTTTCTTTTCCTACTTTCTTCTAAAGCACTGTATAGATTTTTATGTGGAGTGAATTAACACTCTTATTCACATGGTAAGCATATTTCCTTTGCAGTTCCTGTCTTTCTCCATAAGGAAGAAAGATAGTCTAATTTAATAATGGGCCAAGTTGATAACCAGAGAACTGTTCCTATACTTCACTGTTGATTCTCTGACTAAATTAGATTTATAACAGTTGTAGTTCTTTAAAAGATTCTTGTTGAGATGCCAGAAGAATATACCTGCCAGGGTGTGGGATGGGGGAATATAATGGTATTTAGAGAAGTCTTTGTAAGACTTCCTTAAATAGAGATGAGATCCTATTTCTGTTATAGTAAAGGGTGACCTCTGTGGTTTTGAATAAATTAATTTCTTATGCTTTTAGCTTCTTATTAAAGGAAAATAACACTTGGTTTCTTGATTCATAGAAATATTTTATAGTTAAGTATTTGTGGTGCTTCAAGAGAATAGAATAAAATTACTGTTAATTTTCTCATGACAAGAGAAAAGGCTTTTGCCCTCTTTTTGCCATAGTTTTAGTTTTTAAAAAATAAGTAGTTAGTTTTCCCCAAATGAATTCTGTTAGTATGATTATTCTAAGGAAAACTTTTCGCCATTCCTCTTTCTCAGAACACATTGTTTGTTTGTTTGTTTGTTTTTAATGATAAAAATATTCCTTGAAACTTACTACATAAATATTTGGGGCTATATTTATAAATGGTCTAGAACAGCCCTGAGTGATCTCTTTTCTATCAGAGAAAAGAAACTGTAACCTATGCCTCAGGTCTCAGCGGTTACTTTTTTCCCTTCTAGAAGGATGCCTTGTTTCACATTTCCCTCTTCTCCCATTTTCTCCTCTGTACAATCACTCTGTCCCATTCTGTATGCATAATACAGAGACAAAGGATTTTCATTTTTTTCTTGCATAAAATTTAATATAATTACCCTGAAACTGAGGTACTGAAACTTTTTTTTTCCCTTTAGTATGTAAAGTTGTCAGCCCTGACTTTTTCCTCAGTTTATTGATGAAGACTCTCACGCTTGTTCGCGTTTCCTAAAGACTGCAGTCAGAACCACAGTCAGTCTTAGCACATGAGAGTCTTCACTTTATGACCCAGTTACTGCTTCAGGCAGCCCTCCATCCCTGCCACAGCTCGGGATTAAGATCACTGCTTTATATCTACCGTTTCTGTTTCTTTTTAACTTTTCTGTCTACCTAGGAAAATTAGTGAGACTTTGAGAAAGGATGTTATGAACTCATACCTACCTTGCTGATACGTTGTGATATGTATGTGACGTACTTTTTTTTCTCTATTGATTTTTAGCTGTTTCTTTTTAATTTTTTCTGCTCTTGGAGTTCATTATATTTAGAATTATATCTATATTTAATAGTGAATTTTTTTCTTGGTATTTTTTAGGTGTCTTTGGTTTGTTCTGGAAATACTAATGGCTAAAAATGAAAATAATAGTCATGCGTTTATCAGAAAGATGGTAGAAAATATTAAACAAACAAAAGATGCTCAAGGACCAGATGATGCAAAAATGAATGAAGTATGTAATCTTTGTAAATAGTTATGATTCTTCATTGACTTTAAGCATTTGAGCATAGGGTATAAGACTTCTGTAGACAGCATCAGTCTATTCTACTAATAGTAAATAGTAGTATTCATGTTAATATAGAATCAGTAGAGAATAGTAGTAATGCTGTTGCATCAGTCTATTCTACTAATAGTAAATAGTAGTATTCATGTTAATATAGAATCAGTAGAGAATAGTAGTAATGTTGTTACTAGTAAACTAATTACAATAATAGAATAAGTATATTAATTTACACTGTTGTCCTGAAAACTACATACTAAATGCATGTTCTGGAGTTACTCCTAATTCACAGATTCTAGTTTGCCAATTTAAGTACCTGATTTTTTCTTTTTGTTTAATACTCATTGCAGAAACTGTATACTGTATGTGATGTTGCCATGAATATCATCATGTCAAAAAGCACCACATATAGTTTGGAATCTCCTAAAGACCCAGTACTACCAGCTCGTTTTTTCACCCAGCCTGACAAGGTAGTTATTTTAGGATTTATTTTGTAAGTTGAAATAAAATGTATTGTCACCACTGGGTTGTGGGAAGATCAGGAAGAGTCAGTGTCAAGAGCTGACCCACTACTTATGTCATGGGGAAAGGTTGCTGTGAATCTTAACCATGTTCAAGATCAGAATATGGGCCAAGCTGGAGGACACAAATAGGTTCAGAAATGCTAGAATTTTTATTGTTTTCTGAGTTTTATGCTAGTCCTAAGAGCACATGCAAAAATGTGATCAAAGCTGGTAAATTAATGAGTTAATAGCCATTGATTCAAAATGGGAAGAATGCTGATACAGTCTGAAATTATAAGCCCTTGAAATTTTAACTGGTGTGAAAGAATCAGAGAACTGACATTGGAGCAGGCTTAATACCTGGAAAGCATTACAGGGATCTTCCCAAACCACTCTCAGAAAACTCAAGTATAGTATTAATCTAACTGCTGGGCATACACACCAAGGAAACCAGAATTGAAAGAGACACGTGTACCCCAATGTTCATTGCGGCACTGTTTATAATAGCCAGGACATGGAAGCAACCTAGATGTCCATCAGCAGATGAATGGATAAGAAAGCTGTGGTACATATACACAATGGAGTATTACTCAGCTATTAAAAAGAATACATTTGAATCAGTTCTAATGAGGTGGATGACGCTGGAGCCGATTATACAGAGTGAAGTAAGCCAGAAAGAAAAACACCAATACAGTATACTTACACATATATATGGAATTTAGAATGATGGTAATGATAAACCTGTACGCAAGACAGCAAAAGAGACACAGATGTATAGAACGGCCTTTTGGACTCTGTAGGAGAGGGAGAGGGTGGGATGGGTTGGCAGAGTGGCAGTGTAACATGTGTGATATCATAAGTGAAACGAATCGCCAGGCCAGGTTTGATGCAGGATGCAGGATGCTTGGGACTGATGCACGGGGATAATCCAGAGAGAGGGTGTGGGGCGGGAGAGGGGAGGTGGGGGTCGGGATTGGGAGTTCATGTATACTCGTGGCTGATTCATGTCAATGTATAGCAAAATGAATACAGTATTGTAAAGCAAAACAAACTAAAAAAATAAAAATTAATTAAAAAAAAAAAGAATCTCTTAGAGGTTTATAGTCTGTCTAAGTGAGAGGAAAACAGTCATTACCCTTTTTTGTTTTTTGTTCTTTGTTTTTAAAGCAGAATTCCAGTTAATATCTTAAGCCCAGTGTATAGAGATTGGAACAGGCCTTGTAGGTTCACCTAAAAAGGGACTGTCTGCACTTAGGCATTCATTTTTTTGTGATTAAGATAAAAGGAGTATATATATGTGGTCTCTTCCCTGGAGAGTGTTATTATATAAGCATGTTTTTGTTCAGGTGCTCTTACAGCTCTAGCATCTTGAGGTCAAAAATGTTGTGTTAATACTAGAGTTAGTACAAGGTTAGTTTTAGCTATTAAAGCATTTAAAATCAGTGACTGAAATTTTGTGTTTCAACTGATTTTTAGTTTCAATAAGTGTGTATTTTATAATGCACTTTAAAACAAAAGGAAAGTGAAGTCACTCAGCCATGTCCAACTCTTGGTGACCCCATGGACTGTAGCCTACCAGGCTCGTCTGTCCATGGGATTTTCCAGGCAATAGTACTGGAGTGGATTGCCATTTCCTTCTCCAGCGGATTTCCTGACCTAGGGATGGAACCCAGGTCTCCTGCATTGTAGACAGAAGCTTTACAGTCTGAGCTAGCAGAGAAGTCCAAATGCTACTCTGATTTAAGCTTTGTTGACTTTTGAATTGCTTTGTAGATACAGTGTTTCAGAAGTCATTGACTGTGTCTTTTTTCCCTTCCTTCCAGAACTTCAGTAACACCAAAAATTATCTGCCTCCAGAAATGAAGTCATTTTTCACTCCTGGAAAAGTATGTTTTGAAAATTGTTTTAATTTTTATGTGGTAGTTTATTTTAGTGTGACTGTTGGTATAATTATATTATTTTGTATTTCATTTAAATTGGTGTATCAAAAGAAAATACAAATATTCAGTATCTTCCATTTAGTAAGAAAAAAGTTATTTTTTACTATATAGATGTAGGTTGAGATATAGAAAATATTTTTTAGCTTATGGTAAAACCTTGGATATCTTTTTTCTTAAATTTCTTATTCTGTAGTATTAAAGTAAAAAGATATGTCCTTCCCTAGCAAGAATCTAATTGTCAATTTTCATTGTTGACTATACATTTTTTGTGTTCTCACACTGTAGATAACTTAGAAACTTAACTGTTATTCTGTTAATACAGTTTTTTATTTATTCAAGTGATACTCAGTTTATAATTCTTATTTTGCTTAAGGATAGGCAGGCTTTTCATGATTTATATATGGAAATACTTTGGCAGGTGTTATTTGTGATTCTTTACGTCTAAATTTCTTTTGGCTTTCATCAAATAGAAAGAGATATGCATTTTTCATTTCAGCCCAAAACAACCAATGTTCTAGGAGCTGTTAATAAGCCGCTTTCATCAGCAGGCAAACAATCTCAGACAAAATCATCACGAATGGAAACTGTAAGCAATGCAAGCAGCAGCTCAAATCCAAGCTCTCCTGGAAGAATAAAAGGGAGGTAAGTACACAGGAAATGCCATGCTTTACGTTAAGGACTCCATCAAGGCTATGAGATCCAAAATAACATCTTCTGCCTTTAATGTTAGGAATGAAAGTCAGTGCATATCTGTACATTCCTATTTTAACACTGATAGCCATTTACAAGCTAAATGTATTTGCTTACTCACTTAGATGGGTACTCCATATCCTTTTATATTTTAGCTTGTTGGGGCAATCTTTGTCAGACATAAGCTGGTTTCCAAACTTAGTGTCCAGTGAATGTAAACCTTTAAATTACGGCTTATCTATACAGTGGAATACATAGTCCTTTAAAAAATGATGACCTGTGAGCTCATATGAAGAGTTTCCACAATATGTGATTGAGTGGAAGAGAATAGAACAGAACAGTGTAAAAGTATTTTTGGGTTTTAAGAAGAATTTGTATTTACTAGTACTTGTACATGCATCAAAAGCTTTAGGAAGAATACCCAACATCTTCGTAGTGTATACAGTAATCTAGTGAAGGAGGGAGTTCTGATGTGGTTTTGAATTTCTTTTACTGTACAAGTATGTAACTTTTTTGTTTTAAAAAAGTTTAAAAATGTGCTTTCAAATTGTGCTGTGTAGTTTCAATTTTTTATTTTCTAAAGAAAAAAGGAAAATAATTTACAATTTAACTAATTTTAGCATTTTTGTTTTGTTGTTGTTTAGTTTCTGAGTTGTGTTGTTTTTTGATCACCAGGACTCTTTCTAAGGGAATGGGCTAGGTGTATGTGAGAGGTCACTTTGGTTGGAGAGTAGGGATTAGAGAATAATGGTCAGGGATGAAGTTGAGAGGTAGCCAGATTATGTCTGGCATTTGTGGATAATGTAAAGAATTTGGTTTGACTTTTAAGTAAAACTGGAAGATGTAGAGTCTAGTGACCTAATTTGTGCTTTTAGAAGATTACTTAAGTTACTGATGGAGAATAGAGGAGCTAGAATCAGCTAATAGTAATCTCAGGCAGGCATGAAAGGGGAGAAGGTTGGAAAATAGCCAAATGGTGTTCAATCTAAAGAAAAAAGGAAAATAATTTACAATTTAACTAATTTTAGCATTTTTGTTTTGTTGTTGTTTAGTTTCTGAGTTGTGTTGTTTTTTGATCACCAGGACTCTTTCTAAGGGAATGGGCTAGGTGTATGTGAGAGGTCACTTTGGTTGGAGAGTAGGGATTAGAGAATAATGGTCAGGGATGAAGTTGAGAGGTAGCCAGATTATGTCTGGCATTTGTGGATAATGTAAAGAATTTGGTTTGACTTTTAAGTAAAACTGGAAGATGTAGAGTCTAGTGACCTAATTTGTGCTTTTAGAAGATTACTTAAGTTACTGATGGAGAATAGAGGAGCTAGAATCAGCTAATAGTAATCTCAGGCAGGCATGAAAGGGGAGAAGGTTGGAAAATAGCCAAATGGTGTTCAATATATTTAAAGTGCTTCCCTCGCAGCTCAGTTGGTAAAGAATCTGCCTGCAATGCAGGAGACCCAGGTTCGATTCCTGAGTCAGGAAGAGCCCCTGGAGAAGGAAATGGCAACCCTCCCCAGTATTCTTGCCTAGAGAATTTCATGGACAGAAGAGCTGCAGTCCATGGGATAGCAAGAGAGTCAGACAGGGCTTAAGGACTAAACCACCATGAAAATAAAATGGATACTTTTTTGGAAAGAATGAAGCTTTTTGTTCATAAAGCTATAAAGCTACACTGGGAACAGGAAGAACTTTTAAGGTTTGATTGTAATAATAATAACAAATATCTGTATTAAAAGGCTTGATAGTTCTGAAATGGATCACAGTGAAAATGAAGATTACACAATGTCTTCACCTTTGCCGGGGAAAAAAAGTGACAAGAGAGACGACTCTGATCTTGTAAGGGTGAGATATTTCGTTTGATTTTATAATAAGTACAATAATAGTAATTCTTTCTATATAAATAATAATTTTTACACGGAAACCAGTGAGTGTTACTTTCAAGTTTGACACATGATTTTACTTTAGTGGTTTTAATCACAAATTTGAGTTTATAATTATCCTCTACTATGTAATTTAAGTATATTGAATTTCTTGTGTATCTTATCATTCTAGTAAGCAGTCTTTATTCTTTAAAGCTTTGGACTCAAACATGCCTGTTCTGTACTCAGAACTGCTTGGCTTTTGTGTTTGTTTTCTTTTTCTTTAAACACAATGAGTTTAGGCTTAGCCTTAAAGAAGAGACTAGAATGAGAATTCTTAAAGTTTCTCCCATCTTAGCTGATTTCCTAGCCTTTAATTACTAAATATGATTCCAGTAAATGTTGGAAATGCTACAGTTTTCATAAAGTCCTTGTTTAGTTTTTAAATCTTAATAGCAATGATACTGATATGTGTTATAGACATAATTTATAATTATCATTTGAAGACAATTTGGCATTTTTAGTATGGATATAGAATGCGGTTACGTATTCCAATACAACCCAATGACATTAATAATGGAGTACATTTTGGCTTTCTAGGTTAGCTCTAAACATTTCTTGAATAACCTGTTATGTTCCCTGAATTCATTTCTTTATTAGTGAAGTGAGGATACTCAGCTGGTAAGGTTTATCAGAATAAATGAATTAGCCCAAATGAATGGTGGTTGCTGCTGTTTGATTGTTATCAAGATTATTATTAATGGTTATCATCATAATAAAAGTAACGTGTTTTCATCTACTTGATTAATAGAGGGAAAAATTATTAATAAACACATTGCTTTTTCTGAAATAGTTCTTATACTTCTTGTCTTCCAGTGGCCCAAACTTACATATCCCACAGAGTTTAAATGATTTTCAGTTTTTTTCAGGTTTCTCCAGTAATTTATTTTAGCAAGTTGTTTCTCTTTCTACTTAAAACTCTAAAATTCTTACTCAATCCTAACTATAGTATTAATTCTGATTATTATTGGCTGTTTAAATATTTCACCCAAGCAGAATTAAAAATTGATTGCTTAGCCAAAAGGAACCTTGTTATCTGGATTTATAGAAGAATCCTTGAGTGGGAAAAGCTATTTATGTCTTCTAATCTGACCTCTCCCTTAGTGCAGAAATTTCTTCTTTATAATTTATGAGAGTTAGTTACCATGTGCTTGAAAATGCCTTAAGTGGAAAGCCTGTAATTTCTCCCATTTGCTGGAGACCTCAGGTAGATTACCCACACCCACATATACTGCTCTTAGAAATTAGAAAACATGGTTAATATTTTGTTATTCTATAAATTCCGTATCTAGTCTACATTTTGGAGCAATGCAGAATAAACTCTGTTTTCTAGAGTAGTTCTGAATTTATAAGCTTTTGAGATTGATACATGTAGTTAATAAGGCTTTTGCCATCTTTTGTATAACTGCATCCATTTTCAGAAGAACCTTATTAATAAGCTTGTTCCAACTGAAATGTCTTAGAGAGCTGACATTAGGAGACAGAAGTTCAATTTAAAGACCAATAGATAGTGGAACAGTATCGTCTTTTTTGTATACTACCAGCTTCACATTGAAATTTCACTGCAAAGGGATTATTGTTCATGTACATTTATATTAAATATGGCCACAGGACTGCAAATGGTCAGTTTTCAATCCAATGCCAAAGAATGTTCAAACTGCCATACAATTGTGCTCATTTCACATGCTAGCAAGGGAATGCTCAAAATCCTATTAGACTTCAGCAGAGCGTGAACCTAGAACTTCCAGATATACAAGCTGGATTTAGAAAAGGCAGAGGAACTAGGGATCAAATTGCCAACATCTGTTGGATCATAGAAAAAGCAAGGAAATTCCTAAAAACATCTACTTCTGTTTCACTGACTATGTTAAATCCTTTGATTGTGTGGATCACAACAAACTGGAAAATTCTTAAAAGAAATTGGAATATCAGCCCACCTTACCTGTCCTGAAAACCCTGTATGCACGACAAGAAGCTACAGTTAGACATGGAACAGTGGACTAGTTCAAAGTTGGGAAAGGAGTATGACAAGGCTGTTTGTTGTCACCCTGCTTTTTTAAGTTTTATGCGGAGTACATCATGCAAAATGCCAAGATTGATGCATCACAAGCTGGAATCAAGATGGCCAGGAGAACTAACAACCTCATATGGAGGTGATATACCTCCCTAACAGCAGAAAGTGAAGAGGAACTAAAGAGCCTCTTGATGAGGGTAAAAGAGGAGAGTGAAAAACCTTGCTTAAAACTCAACATTCAAAAAACTAAGATCATGGCATCCAGTCTTCATGGCAAATAAATGTGAAAAAAGTGGTAACAGTGACTTATTTTATTTTCTTGGGCTCCAAACACTTGCCCTTGGAAGAAAAGCTATGACAAACCTGGACAATGTATTAAAAAGCAGAGACATCACTTTGCCGACAAAGGTCCATATAGTCAAAGCTATGATTTTTCCAGTAGTCATGTATGGATGTGAGAGTTGGACCATGAAGAAGGCTGAGCACCAAAGAACTGATGCTTTTGAACTGTGGTGTTGGAGAACCACAATAGTTGGGACTCTTGAGCGTCCCTTGGCTGCGAAGAGATCCAGCCAGTCCATCCTAAAGGAAATCAGTCCTGAATATTGAAGGACTGATGTTGAAACAGAAACTCCAATACTTTAGCCACCTGATGTGAAGAACTGACCCATTTGAAAAGACCCTGATGCTGGGAAAGAATGAGAGCAGGAATAAAAGGGGACAACAGAGGATGAGATGGTTGGATGGCATAATCAATTCAATGGACATGAATTTAAGCAAACTCCAGGAGATAGTGAAGACAGGGATTGCAAAAAATTGGACACGACTTAGCGACTGAACAATAATAATTTAGTTTTACAATTAACATTTTCCCCATTTCTTTCTTCTAATGTCAATTTTATACCCACTCTGTTCTGAAAACAGTACAGTACAAATGAAAAATTAGAGAATTTAGTGCTTTAGGAAGCTAGATTATTTTATGATACTGTCAAGAAAACAAACATTGAATTTCCTTTTTACCACCAGCCTTTTCCAAAACATTAAGATTTCAACCATTTTTTTTTCAGATCTTTGGACGTCAAAATGAATTGTAATATTTATAATTGGAAACTTTATTTTAATATTTTTCTTCTCTAAGTAATGACAGTTAATTTTTATGTTCAAAACTCTAGAAAAATAGTAACAAATTAAAACCAAACATTTATGTCTTTTTTCTTCCCAGAATACAAGGATAATTTAAATGCTAAAAGATCTTTTTATATAGCAAGTCAACATCCTAAATAAAAGATGCTAACAAGATCATCTCAGATTATATCAAGCAGATATAAATAAAATTTCATTCTTGGCAAATGAGTGAACTTTTGTAAATTAATGCTAGAAACATGCTTCATTATATGCTAAAAGTTTTATCTGTTTAAATCAGTAGTCAGTGATTTGGTCAAAATTATTGTTCTTAAAGGCAAAATACTTGAAGCATTTTCATTAAAAATCAGGAACAAAACAACCAGTTATCACCACTGTTATTGTTTTAGAATATTTGGCCAGTTCCGAAAGACATGAAATAGGAACCAAAAGTATGACAATGAAAAAGAAGAGACATTTATTTTTATACTCTTAAAAAATAAGAGGAAGCAATAGAGAAATTAAATTTAGCATGGTAGATGTATGTTTGTATGTATATATATATATAACTAACTTTGGTCATTTTACTTTATATCAGATAGATACTTGTGGGAAAAGAGATTTACTTTACAGCAATAACTGTTACAGTGAAATTAGAGGGATCTAAACATAACCTTAAAAAGAAGTAGGAAGAACCTATGTGGAGAAAACTTTAAAACTGAGAAACATAGAAGAGAGAGAGGACATGCCATATTCCTTCATGGGATAAATGAATAAAAAAATGACAGTTCTAAGTGAAAATATCACTGTAAAATTCCAGTGTGATTTTTAAGTCCACAGTGAAGAATGTTGTTTAGCTGCCAAGTTGTGTCCCACTCTGTGACACCATGGCCTAAGCACCACCACCCCCAGTCTCCTCTGTCCATGGGATTTCCCAGGATATCCAGTATTCCGAAGAATACTGGAGTGGGTTTTCATTTCCTTCTCAGGGGATCTTCCCAGCCTAGATATCAAACCTGTGTCTTCCTGCATTAGCAGGTGTATTTTACCACTGAGTCACCAAGGATGCTCAAAGGTAGAATAAA
Source organism: Aepyceros melampus (assembly GCA_006408695.1). Classification (NCBI taxonomy): domain Eukaryota; kingdom Metazoa; phylum Chordata; class Mammalia; order Artiodactyla; family Bovidae; genus Aepyceros; species Aepyceros melampus. Next base: position 159,554 of record SJXQ01003508.1, read on the forward strand.
TGGATGCAAAGAAGGAGTAATGATAAAATCAGCCCAACCAAACACAAACATAGTTATAATTAGTAAAATACCACACTTTTGTTGCATAGTATTTTACTAATAACCTAGAAGCGTTAGTTTTTGAAAAATAATACAAAGTAAAGGAAGCATAATATATCATTGAAGTGATTAGATGATCTTTGGCAGTGGGAGTAGGTAAAACAGTTTAGAACCTCAACTCACATCCTATTCTAAAACAAGATATGATAATGTCTTAGTCTGTTCAGGCTACCATAACAATACACCATAGACTGGAAGGTTTGAACAACACAAATTTCTCATATTTCTGGAGTTTGGAATGTCCAAGGTCAAAGTGTGGGCCAGTCCAGTTGCTGATGGAATCTCTGTTCCTGGTTTGCAGATGGCTACCCTGGGTTCGATCCCTGGGTTGGAAAGACCCTCTGAAAGTAGGAAATGGCAACCCACTCCAGTATTCCTGCCTGGAAAATGACGTGGACAGACCAGTGTGGCAGGTTACCGTCCATGTGGTCACAATGAGTTGGGCATGACTGAAGACACACACACACACCCTCACACACTCTCCCTTCTTAGTGTTCTTACCAGTGGTAAGAGGGTATGAGTTTGGGCAAACTTCTGGAGATGGTGAAGGACAGGGAATCCCAGTGTGCTGCTGTTCACAGAGTCGCAAAGAGTCAGACATGACTGAGCAACCGAACAAAAACAAGCTGGTGGAGAGAGAGACAGTGAGATCTCTCTGGGGTGTCTTTTCCTAAGGACACTAATCCCATCATGAGGGCCCCACCCTCATGACTTTAGAATTACCTCCCAAAGATCCCATATCCAAAGAATATCAGAATACTTCAGCTTGTGAATTTTGTGGGGACACAATTCAGTTCACAACAAACAGGAAATAAGATTTAAAATATACACGAAAGTGTAGAATATTGTAGATTAAAACTCAAACTGCAGTAAACAGACAAGGGGCATAATTAGGCAGTTCACAGATAGGAAACACAAATGACTAATTAAACATGTGAAGAATTATAAGTAATCTGATAATTTTTGTAGTCACTGATGTTTTAAGAATGTAAATTGAAACAAACCATTTGGAAATTAACTTAATACTACAAACATGTTTTTGTATGTTTTACACACATGGTATATCTATGGAGAAAATGACAAATTCATACATACTCTCCTTGTTTCTTTGAAGAATTTCTTTAAAGAATCTCCATCTACGAGTCAAGGCTTAAATTCTGTGAATGTAGACTGGAATTTTATGTTAAATTTGAAAGTCACTGATTTTTGTATTGTTGTATCTAGGAAGAAGCGATATCTTTGATTCAGAAATGTTTTCAGAATTTTTAATAAATGATGAATATGTTTAACTTTTGTATCTTGCAACCTCCACTTATGAAATAAAATAGTTCTTTTATGATGTGTATGCATTATGTATTACATAATTGATATTTATGTCTTATTATATACACTGAGTGGTAAAATTAGGATTACTTAAATTGACTGTCAAATGCAGATGCACTATACTCAGTGTAGTTGTCTATTATTTAAGCATTGAATTTGGCTTTTTTTCTTTTTTTTAGTAGACCAGATGGATTTTTTTTTTCAAGAAAATATATTGATTTTATTACTGAAACAGTATAGACATTTGTGAAATATTTGAAAGTTGCCAATTAAAACTTGGTAGAGACAGCAGATACTAATAAGAAACAACTGCAATTCTTCTTAATGAGTACTGAACCAAGACTCCTTTTAAGTGTTGAATTTAGTATGTTATTTTTAATGGACTAGCTCTTCATCAAAAATTTATCATCTATTCATCTACTGAGAGGTTTCATCTGAGGCTCTTTAGCTTGAGTAAGAATAAAAATTTACCCTCTTACCCCCAGATTATGTTTTATATTAGAAAATTGTTAATAAAAGCAAGTAGGTAGTTATGGTTCTGACATGCTTAAAACCTCTAGACCTTATTAGGTACACTGAAGTAGATAACAGATTTTGTTCATTTGTTTATTCTTGAACACACACACACACTAATAATGTATACTAAGTTTTATGTTTGAAATCATGGCTTTTATTCCTAGTCTGAATTGGACAAACCTAGAAGCCGGAAAAAGACACCTGTAACAGATTCGGAAGAGAAATTAGGCATGGATGACCTTTCCAAGTTGGTACAGGAACAGAAACCTAAAGGCAGTCAGGTGGACGAAAGAGAGGCCATACAGCTTCAGAGTCAGACGAACAGCCGTGGCCTGAGGAAAAGAGGCTCAAAGAAGATATACTAGAAAATGAGGATGAACAGAACAGTCCACCAAAAAAAGGTAAACGAGGCCGACCACCAAAACCTCTTGGTGGGGGTACACCCAAAGAAGAGCCAACGATGAAAACATCCAAAAAAGGAAGCAAAAAAAAATCTGGACCTTCAACAGCAGAAGAGGAGGAGGAAGAAGAAAGACAAAGTGGAAACACAGAACAGAAGTCAAAAAGTAAACAGCACCGGACTTCAAGGAGAGCACAGCAGAGGTAAGTGTGTGCAGCTCTGAACTGCATGCATTCAGTTATTGTACTGTAAATCATAATTTGATGCTGTCTGTTTCTGGGTCTTCCCCAAAGCAGAGCAGTCTCCTGAAACTAGTGCAGTTGAACCCACACAGTCCACACCACAGAAAGAATGAGGAAGACTCATCAAAAACACCATCACAATTACACCCCCCCCAAAATGTGTAAGTTGTAAATAATATTGTTTCAAACCAGTTTCAAATTATTTTGCAAGAGTTCATAAATTGCTAAGTATAACAATACATAGTGAAAGTGTTAGTTGCTCAGTCGTGTCCAACTCTTCGTGACCCCCTGGACTGTAGCCCACCAGGCTCCCTTGTCCATTCTCCAGGGAAGAATTCTCCAGGCAAGAATCCTGGAGTGGGTTGCCATTCCCTTCTCCAGGAGATCTTCCTGACCTAAGAATTGAACCAGATCTCCTGCACTGCAGGCAGATTCTTTACTGTCTGAGCCACCCATATATTTAGCCCATTATACTAGGTAAGATAAAATTTTTGTAAACTTACCTAGGTGATTGATATCCCAATCATCCTTTGGCGACATATGTACATTTTTATAGGCTTTAGACAAATGGTTGTAAACAAATACCAAATAGTTTATTATTTCCAGTACACACTTTATGGTACCTAAAGAGACGATGGCGTATCTTTAAATAATTATGCATGATCACATTTTCTTGTTACTCCACACCACAGGTTTTCCATCTTTCCTCAGCAGCTTTAAAAAAAACTGCTTATACCCTTTTGCTTTCATTCTTTGATCAGTGTAGGAAAGTAACAGGCATCATTTTTCCTAAGTACCTTGGTGGAAATTATCACATAGTGATCTCAAGCTTTTGATGTCTTGATATTGTTTTCTAATCAAATTAACACATCTGTATCTACATATAGATAGTTTTAGATGTTCACACAAGTACATGTTTATAGGAGAGTTACAGTAACAAATCTATGTCCAAAATTATTAAAGTGGCAGGGGCATCAATGTTGTAATTTGTAAATTGGGCACTTTTTTTCTCATTTAAAGCAAAAACAGAGTAGCTTGTTGTCTGTTAGAAATTTTACAGTTTTTCTGAAAGTAATCCCATACTTCAGTGGCTTGACTTTTCAGAGTTACCAGCACACCTTGGTTAAACACTCAGTTCATAGTTTTTCCTATTCCTGTATATTCCATAGGAAAAGTTACTGAGTGTCTAGCCAGTACTTCCCATCTTTTTCCATTTAATTTTTCCTTCACGTAGAAAGTAAAGGTAAGTACATTTTTGTGGCAGCTTTATAAATGTGTTTGTATTCAACCATGGAAAAATCACTGTTTAAAAAAAAAATTCCTCAGCTTAAATTTCGATGATTAATTTTATAACAAAATAACAGGGTAAATATCTTTCATGCTTATAACTTTAATTTGTTTATATTGGGGCATCATAAAATTAAGGGCTTATATGATTATCATGTTATCTTGTAAAATTACACAAGTCCTCCTCATGGGAATATTTTAAATGAAGCAAGTATTTTCTGTTAAAAAAATCAACAGAGAGTCTGTCTATGTCCTGCCTTAACAGCCTAACTTCTTTTTACTGGAAAGCCCCTCTTTAGAGGTAGTATGTTACTATTTGCTTGTTTTCTTGTTCTAATCTTAGTGGAATTGAGCGATTGTATTATTTTCCCTGTATTTTCTTTTGTTAATTCTGAAAACTGAATCAAGTAAGTAAATTTGAGTAAATTGGTTTGAGTACAGATTAAACAGTATGTATATTCAATTGCTTATAGAAATGATGAGGAAATTCTAAATTAAATACCAGCAGGTATGTATGTTTAATTAAATGGTGGTATCTGTTACATATTTTTGAGTATCTTCTATGTATCAGAGTACTAGGTGTTAAGGAATATAGTGACAGGAGACAGACATCCTTATAGTACTTAGCATCTAAGGGAATGTAGTTGTTAAATAATCACACATGAATGTGAATAATTTGTGAAATGTACCTTGGAGGACAAAGTTAGGGTGCTATAAGAGAGTGTAATGAGAGGGCTGGGGAACTGGGGAAGTTTTCTCCTTGGAAAGTTGATTCCTTGAGAACAGTAGGAGTTGGACTTCTAGAGAGTAGGGAGAGGAACATTTCAAGTGGAGGGGACCCTGTTTTGGAAGGTGCTGAAGTGGGAAAAATCTTGACAAATTCAGAGAGCCGAAGGAAGGCAAAGTTTTTGCTGTATTGCAGTTTCAGGGAATTGGGGTATAGAAAGAGATGAGAACTGACAAGTAGGCAAGGCCAGTCTAAAGGTCCTTATGTACTTTTTACTCTCAGTACAGTAGGGGCCTCTCTCAGGGGCGTGACATCAGCTGTTTTACATTTTTAAAAGATTACTTAGAGGCAAAAGATGAGAATGGTTTAGAAATATGTATGATGTAACAGTGAAGATGGAGAGAAGTGAATGGATTTGAGATTTCTTTACAAGTAGAATCTTTGGGTCAGGCAAAGAATTGCACACTATTAAGGAAGACTTGAGTTTTCTGGTTTGAGCAACTCAGTAGACATACATGCCTTTTACAGACTTGGGAAAGATAAAAGGAAGAGTAGACTTTGGGTTATATTTTAAAATCCTTTATGGCGTTGGTTTCAGTCACCCTGACTTTTGTTATTTGTTAAATCTTTTTATAAGTAACAATCTAGGGTTAAGTACTGGTTTAGGGTTTAGAATGTAAGAAAAATATTTTTGGCTTACACAGTAATTGAGGGTAAAAATGATAATAAAAGAATGTCTATGAAGTATTTAAAGCATTTCCTCTTAATGAAGTAAAGTAGAAAGTGAAAGTTGCTCATTCGTTTCCAACTCTTCGTGACCCCATGGAGTCCATGGGAATTCTCCAGGCCAGAATACTGGAGGGGTAGCTCTTTCCTTCTCCAGAGGATCTTCCCAACCCAGGGATTGATTGAACCCAGGTCTCCTGCATTCAGGCAGATTGTTTACCGTCTGAGCCACCAAGGAAGCTCAAGAATTCTGGAGTGGGTAGCCTGTTCCTTCTCTAGGGGATCTTCCCAACCCAGGAATCAAACCCTTGATTCTCCTGCCTTGCAGGCAGATCCTTGACCAGCTGAGTGGTATACCGGGGAAGCCCTCTTATGAAGTAAACTACCACTTAAAGATCACAATGTTCATTTTATTTTACCTGTGTTTTACTCTAGCCGTGTAGGACGCTCTAAACAAGCAGCTACTAAAGAAAATGACTCAAGTGAAGAAATAGATGTGTTTCAGGGTAGCTCTCCTGTAAATGATGAAAATCCACAGGAAGAAACAGAAGAAGAGGAAGTCTCTACAGTAAATGTATGTGTTTTTTAAAGTGCCATGTGATAGTATGGAATGTATTCAATAGAATGAGAGTTGATAAGTGGTCAGATTCTTTTAGCTCTTGCTGTTACTTAATAATTCTGAATATTTATGTATATATTTTTTCATTTGTTTGTAGTGTGTTAGTTCATCTATCAGCTTAGATTGTGGAGAAAATATCATTTATAAAAACCTGAAACCAAGTGAGAATAATAGACATAGCCTAGTGAAAGTGTAAATATCCAGTGTACAACTGAATACAGAGAAGAGCAAGTGATAGTCTCAGGACCACACCGCATGCACTTAAGTTTTCCCAGTATCTGTTATATATACTCTTGGTAATATTTTGTATAAGTTTTTTGTTTGAGTTTCTCAGTAGCAACTAGAAGTTAGTCAGTCATGTAGAATAAGTCATGTCTTCAAATAAAATTAGCGTTTGGAATTCATAAAAATTGGCAATAGACCTTTCTTTCACAAAAGTAGGAGTGTGATGCCTCCTAAGATACTCTTTAAAATAATGAATGACTGCCTGTCACATCTCCGATTTTTCTCTTTGGAGGAAATATAATTGATTCATCTAAGTAAGAGCTGTGTATTGCTAATATTCATGCTGAATCTGTGGATCAGCTCAGCTAGTTTCAGTTTTTTGTATGAGAAACGTGTGTACTGTGATCAAACCCCAGAGTTGACCCCTGCCTCTCTGTCTTAATATAATCAGCACCTCTGTCTGCATCAGGATTCATTTATCTGAATTAATTGAAGGCCAGAGGAAAAAAATATGTTGAATTATGGTCTCAAACTAGTTTGGCTTGTAAAGGGTTTTTATGGGGGGAAGGTATAAAAATAAGGCTGATGAGTACATAGTAACTGATGGCTTAATTAAAGGAAAACTAAACTATAAGTTAATTATATTAAAATCCTGTTCTGTTTGTGTTCCTCTTGATAATACTAAACTTATTTTATCTGAAATTTTATGCTTTCATTAGTACTTACCACATTTTTTATATTGTTTTTGATAGTTATGATCCAAACAATAGGTAATTTCTGAGAAAGGTAGCTATCAGCCTAAGTTCATAAATATCAGATGTTTTCCTTTATTACAGACACATAAATAACAAGGTGATATTTGTCATTGTTTTTTGCTGTTGACATTGACTTCTGTTCATTTCTCTTTAAAATTATTAAACAGGAAAATAAAATATTTTCTCTTTTGCTAATCCTGGGAAAGGCTATTTATGAGCATTCATATATGTGATGCTAAGGCTGAAAGTTAATGTAGGAGAAAGATTTTAAGAAAGAACTATCAGGAACATGTTAAGAATAATAATTGGTTATAAAACAATGGTAATTACACCTGTTGATGTTTCTTTCAAGGTGCGGCGGCGAGGTTCTAAAAGAGAAAGGCGATGAACAGATGCCGTTAATAACTTTCGTGTGAGAGCTTTGAAAAAAATGGTTGTCAAGCTTCAGGCTGAGTAAAGCCTTTGATGCACAAAATGGGACTGCTGAAGAGTGGATAGTTGGACCTTACTCTGATGACCTCATGTGTCTGTGGTCACACGCTTTAGCCATGCGCATGGTGACAACATTGACTATGGAGTCTTGTGAAAGAGTCTAATGTGAGATGGCTATGTAGACATAAACTAAAGAAGAAACTTGTAAATATATTTTTCTTTTTTTTTTTTTAATGTTTCTGACTTCTAAAGTGCTTGTATAGCTTTTATCTGCGGCTTTAAACTGACAGTGCCCAGCTGTTTATTGGATCTATTGATTTGAAAAGAGTTTGTTAGGATAGATCTTAAGCAGTAATCTGTCAGTGTTTGTATTTGTATTCTCTGCAATTTACTGTGAAAAAAATTTTTTTTTCCACAAATAGTGTCATTTTCTTGATGTCACTGTTTGTTGGAGAGTTGAAATGCTCTCTTTCCCGTACGTCTCTTAGCTGGTGTTTACTCCCAGGTATCCTTAATCTGCAGAGGTGCTAAGTGGTCTGCCATCACACCTGAATCATGCCTCTGATGGGAGGACGCCACACAAATGGTGAAACAGTCCTGAAGTTGTTTGATTATTTTACACCTCAGTATTGGTCCCAGAATTTTCTGGCCTGTCATGGCAACGAAAATTTTAAAAAGAGAGAGATTTAAAATATTTTAATTTTAAAGAGTGTGTTATTAAAATAATGTACTGAATTCTTTATCCCGTTTTATCATCCCTTTTCAGTTTTTATTAATCTACTGTATCAATAAAATTCTGTAATTTGAATTAGTTTCTGATAGTCTAGAATGTTATTGTGTATAGATACTTCTCTTGAACATTATGTTCAGAAAATACAAATTATTACACTATAATATAAAATCTGATATATACACATTAGAAATGTTTCAGTTCTCCATAACAGTATAAAGTTAATCAGAAAGAAAAAAATTTTATTGATGCAGTGTGTCTTTATAAAGCGTTCTTGAAAGCAAGTGTTTTGTATTTTATAGTGAGTTGCATGTTTATGAAAAAAAAAGTGCTGAAAATGGGATGTGCTCTTTTCTGTAAATTCATATTTAGCCATAGTATATGATAGATTGCCCCGTAACATAGTTTTTCATCAAGAGTTTATTATTGTACTTTATTTTGGAGCCAAAAATTGTTTTTTGGGGGGAGGGGCAGGGTGGGAGTGATATATCCAACTATATGAGCTACTGTAGGTACCACAGTCTTATGAACTTTGAATGAAATTCCACTTGTCCAGATTGAGAGAAGTGGAAATTTATTTGGGTTTAGAGCATATCTATCTTCTTTTCTTTGTTGTAATCTACAAAATATAGAAACAAAGGCAGTATCCTTTATACAGTTTTATGAACTGTATTTTCAACCAAAACGTATAGGGTATGACTTAATGCTTACCTAAATTCATTTTAGTATTTCAGGTGCTGTTCTTTCATTTTTTTTCCATGGTTACCATCAGAAAAGAAAATCGTATTCTAACTTATTTATCACAGTGAATAATGGAGCATTTTCATTTAAATATACCATTATGTTTAAGGTATATTTCCAAGATTGGTTATAATAGATGGGGGATATAATAAAGAAACTACTATTTTGGAAAATGACATTTACTATTTTCCAGTGTATACTCACAATTGATGTGATTATTTTTCTTTTAAAAATTTCTTCATGTTTATGAAAGGGCCTTTTATTTAAAAAAAAAGTTTTGAATTGTGTCTTAATCTCTCAACATTTAACTATTCTTCATTTACAACAGTACTGACACCAGTGATAATGGGAGGCTGCTATATATCAAGGCAGCTAACATTGGACCAATATACAGCTGGTTTTTAAACGTGTCATTAGCTCAATTCTCCCAAACACGCTATTTCTATTTCAGCAGTATAAAGGCATGTTTTTAAATCTATAAAATAAAGAATAAGGGATAGCTTTGTATTTTTGTCTTTGACTAAATTGCACCAGAGATGTTTATGGAAGTAATCCTTAAGACCATTTTATAAAACATAATGAAAAAATGATTGTGGAGGATTTTTATTTGCATGATCGTAATTAACCAAATTTCATTGCACATTTAATTCTGTACATTAGTTCACACAAAATGCTCATTGTAGATTTTGTTCAATGCCAATGAGTCTGTGATTTTATAACTTGTCTGTTCACTTTTTGGGAGGATTACAATGTAAATTTTCCATTTTTCTGTAGAAAAATAGGTGCAATAATGATCAAAGTTTTGATGTCCTGAGTAATCTTAGGGGATTATCTTATTATTATGTTTAAACTTAACATTTCATGTACTAACATTTGGAGAGCCACATACTATAACTAAAGTAAAAGTAAGTATGTGTAAAACATTAATTGCTAACAGTGGTTAGCAAACTCTTCAGTGATAATGTTCATTTTGAAAATATGTACTGTATAAAATTAAGAAAATATTTAGCTCATTGTAACAAGTTCCACTATGAAAATCTTACGATTCTTCAGTGAGGTTATCTTGCTGCACTCTGTAGCAAATCCATTTAATCTACATTATAATAAAATTTCTTGCTGCAGTGCAACAGGAAACTTTTTCAGTGATCTCCACTGTATATGTAAATTACAAATGTGGCTGTAAAACTTGTTCCAGGCATTAAAGTTTAAATTACTTTCTGTATTTTCCTACAACTTGTTAAGTTTGATTTTTAAGATTTCCTTTTGCCCACTTAAAGAATGTCAGGAATTTAAGAATTTGTTTAACTTAGGCATATGTCCCCTACCATATAGTATTATGTCACCATAATGAACAGTTGGTATTTAGGTAGATAACCAATTTTCAGACACATTTTTGGATTTTCTGTGAAGTTGAATAAACATGGAAGCTAATATATAATTGTATTATTTTATTTATGTGAATCTATATACATTTATATTTAAATGTTTACTAAGTGGATGAGGTCATATTTTAATGATTTTTACTTTTGGAGCCTTTGGTTCATGAAGAGAAAAGTCTATTTCTTAGTAACATTTTTAAACTTTTTGTTTGAACTTCTCATGCAAAATCTTGGCCAACAGAGATTTACTAAGTATTATTTAAATGATTGCATAACTGAAGAAAAGAAATGTATCAACTTCAAAAGTAAGCACTAAGAAATGTAGTGGCAGTTTTGTTACTGTGTTCAGCAAATATTTATTGAATTCCTACTATGTGCTAGGCTGGTTACAGAGGACAAGTGTGATCAGGATAGTAAGTCTCTGTCCTTGCAGAGCTCACATCCTCCACAGAGAGGTAGGGGAATAAGGAGAACAAGAAGCAGTATTTAATATCATATCGTATGGTGGAAAGTGTGGAGATTAGAAAAGGACAAATTGGATAGAGAGTAGAAATGATTGGAGGAGAAGCTGTTTTATACACTTGGAAGCTATGTTATTCAGTAAAATTTAGGATTGTTACATTTTTATGATGAAGTTGACACTTTTCTAATTATAAAATGTCACTTGTCTGTATGAATACATCATGCTGGCTTTGATAATCGATACAGCCATTACCAGTTTTGTTGTAACTATTCTTTGCATGACAGAACTTCTGTCCTGTTATTTTCAACCTGTTTGTGTCCTTATGTTTAAAAGCATGTATTATGTAAACATTTTATCCTTTGGTCTTGTTCTTTTATCCAGTCTTAGAATCTTTGTTTTTTAATTAGAGTGTTAAGGCTACTTATTTTTGGTTTAATTACTGATATGCTAGCTTTTTTCGGCATTTTCTTTTTTTGCCATTGTTTTCTTCATTCCTTTATGTTCTCCTTTTCCTACCTTCTTTTGGCTCAGTAAAGTACTTCTTGCTATATTATCTCTTTTACTAGCTTTTTAGTTATACATGATTGTGTTGTTATTTCAGTGGTTAACCTGCAGATTACAATATCTATATTTTACTTATTATAGTCTACCCTGTGCTAATGTTTTTATAACCTTATGAACAATGCAAGAAGTTGAAAACAGTTCAACTTCATTTGCTGTGCCTCTACTTTTTGTTCTATTTTTTTGATATATTTTTGGTTTTAAATGTCAGAATATCAATGCTTTCAATAATCAGTGTTCTTACTTGTTTACCCATAATTTTCTCTTTGGTTTTTTTTTTTTTTAAATTTGGATAGTTCTGTGCTTCCACTTATTTCATTTTCCTTCGGCCTGAAGAACTTTTAGTATTGCTTATGGTACAGGTCTGGGGCAGTTAATTCATTCAGCTTTTTCTTGTTTGTTTGAAAGGTCTTAATCACACCTTCATTATTGAAGGGTATTTTCCTTGGATGTGGAATTCCCAGATGGGCAGTTTTATTTGGCACCTTAAAAGTTAGCATTCTCTTGTCCTCTCATTTCTGTATTTTTTGTTGGAAAGTCAGCTTAAAACCCTTTTCTGTTTGTAGGTAAAGTGTCTTTCTTTTCCGGCTGCTTTTAGAATGTTCTCTTTATCTTTGTTTTTAGCAGTTTGACTGTGCTGAGTGGTTTTCATTTTATTTGTCATGCTTGGGGTTTCCTGAGCTTTTGAAGCTGTGGATTGATGTGTTCCATCAGTTTTGAGAGATTACCCTCACAAATTACTTCTACTCTATTATCACTCCTCTCTTTCTGACACTCCGGTTATAAATATGGCTTCCCTGATGGCTCAGTTGGTAAAGAATCCACCTGCAATGCGGGAGACCTGGGTTCGATCCCTGGGTTGGAAAGATCTCCTGGAGAAGGGAAAGGCTACCCACTCCAGTATTCTGGCCTGGAGAATCCCATGGACTTATCCCACGGGTCGCAAAGAGTCGGACATGACTGAATGACTTTCACTTCACTTTCACTTTCCCTGTTCTTTCTACTTGTTTTTCTCTCTGTGCTTCACTGTTTCGAATATTTTCTATTAACCCATCTTCAGATACATCAAGCCTGTCTTCTGCCCCATTCAGTCTTCTATGTAACCCACCCGATTAGTTGATTTCAAACATTATGCTTTTTAGTTTTAGAATGTCCAGTTATATTTTATAGATTTAATTTCTCTGTTGAATGTCTCTTTTTATGCTTTTCTCTCATTATAAAAATATGCAACTGGCAGAGATTGGAATTATGTAACTAACTCTTCATCATCTGTGGACCTGATACTATTACTTAATGCTTTTTTTCTTCATTATCAGTCACATTTTTTGTGGTCACATTCCTTTTTCTCACCTTACAGGGCTTTTAATTTTTTTCTCTATTGCAGGAGAATGAGCATAAAAGAACTGAAGAATTGAAGTTGATGTGATTTCCACCCCCCCACCCCACCCCCCAGGACAGAATTTGTTTTGTTTTCTGTTAGGCAATTGATTACCTCAATCCATGGAATTGGGCTTGGATTGCAGCTTATGTTAGACTCAAACTTGTTTCAAAAGTTTTGGGACTTGTGTTATGTGTTATGTGAAGGCCTTTCCCTTTAGCACAGCAAGACTACGATTTCATTCAGCTTTTCCCTCCAGCCCATAGTCTCAACAGGAGGGCAGTTTTACAAAGGATCATCAAAGAAGGTTCTCTGAGAAGGTGATATCTGATTGTGGACTTTGATGAAGCTAGGGAATCAAACCAAACCATGTGAGGGGAAAAAAGAGTACTACAGGGAGAGGAAAGAGTTACGTACAAAAAGTCCTTAGGGGAGAATGAGCACATTAGGGATTTCAAGAAGGCTGTGTTTCTGAAGTGAAAGTGACCAACGGATAAAAGGGCTGAAGGGAAAATCAGAAGCCAGCAAAGAGCTAGACCATCCCTGTGTGCTCTTGGGAGTTTTGTTCAGAGTTTGATGGGACTCCGTTGTCTTTGATGAGTAGGAGAATGGCAAGATCTGGATCTGCTTTTATTTATTTTTTAATTAAAAAGATGTTGGACTGAACATGTCTAAAACTGAATGCATAACCTTTCCTTCCGGGATCTAGTCATCTTCATACATCTGGAAGTAGAGCTAGCTTTCGGCTAGTAACACAAATCAGAAACCTAGAAGTTGCCCTCTTCCTCCTCCTCCTCCTCATGCTTATATTCTCATCTGTCATTAAGTCCTGTTGATTTTCCTTTCTGATTGTTCCTGAATTTTTCTACTTTTAAGTTCTCATGTCTTTGCCTCCAAACTTGTCTGTCACATTTGCTCTTGCCTGACCTCAAATTGATGTTCACAGTGTAGCTAGACTATTGTGAGATAGAGTGATCCTCTCAGCAGCAGCAGCAGATCCTGCAGTTGAAACCCTTCAGCCCCTAACGCTCCACCACTGCCTTTAGGACAGTGCGCCCTACACAGCTTTGCACCTTTGGTCACTCCTGTCTAGCAGACCTTTCTTCTCAGTCTGTGGCAGCCACACTGTTCCCTTACACCTAGTTGCCAGAGGTACAAGCTATTAGGGCGCATATAAAGGGATATGGACATTCAAAAGACAAAGTATAGTCTATTCTTTGTGCCTGAAGCCCTCTTGCTTTTTCTGCTGCATCTAGTTGTCTCATACTCACACAACAAGAGTTTTTCCCGAGGAAGCCGTTGCAGGTTTCTGTGATGAGGACAAACCCTACTATTGTATGCCCTCTTAGTTTCCTTCTTTACAGAGCCTCTTAGCCCAGTTGGTATTTGGATCGTCTTACTGCCTCCAACATTGTAAGTTACATGAAGACAGAGATGGGGTTTCTGTTCACTAGTTTTATTATCTCCAGCACATAGCACAGTGCCTTGTATTTAGTAGTCAAGAACACTTGTTGAATAAATCTAAATTTAACTTATTAAAATGTAGATAAATAACATGACAAATTATTCTGTTTAAGTTGAAGTCAGATAATTTATTGTGCCAGATAGCCTTACTAAAGGCTTTCCATGTACTATCTCACTTAGCCCTCCCTCACTATAGCTCAGTGTGGTAGTGGATGGTATGCCCCTTACAGATGAGAGAACTTGAGGGTCAGAGAGTGGTTTACTCAAGATTCCTCATCTTGGAAGTGATGCCAGAGGGGTTGATCACATCTGTCTTACTCCAGAGGTGTGCTTTCTTTCTGCTATCTCAGATATTAATCATCAAACCAATTGATGGAATAAATGTTAATATATAAGTCTTAAAGAAGTCCTGATATGTTCTCAAATTATGTTGGAATTTCCCAGTTAAGGTGATAATACTGGTCCACATTTTCTTGGATACCCTATTACCACATCTCCCATTGTGAGAAATGTATATTTTCAACATTTTACAAAGCAACCTAGACTTGCCCAAAGGTCACAGGGTAGAGCCAGAGTTGATGGTCTGAAGTGGTCCTTACGCTGCTCATTTGGACTAGAATTCAAATACTAATAACTGAGACCAATATTGCTTGCTTTTTACTGAAAGCATATATGATGCTTCAGACTGAGAGCCTAGAAAGTGATGGATAAAAATGTAAGTTTTATTTACGTGACAGTTTCCATCCTTGAAGATGGGTTTAACTGGGTTCACTACATAGTCTTCTGTACCCCCTGGGGGCCTGTAGGTATCATGAATAAAAATCCTGGAGAAGAGATGATACTGTTCACCCGTTATAGATGGTATGTGAATGTTTGGAGGGTGCTGCATACTAGAAGTGTTCATTTGGGAAGTGAGATCACCTTGGCTCAAGAGAGCTTTCTGAGTTGTGGTTGGGTAGTGGGGAGATAACCTGTGTAAAAGTAGCTTGAGAGAAGCCAGTTCAGGGAGCTACCCATGACTTTAGAGCAAAAGAAGCTATTAAACTATTAATGTTAGGAGTTTTAATACAACAGCTTTAGAAGGATGTGTGATACAGTTTAATGGGCTATAAATAGGGAGTCCAATTAGTTAACTCTTAAGATTAGCTTAGTAGTTTGCTCTGAAGAAGCAATTACCTTGTCATTAAGCCTCAGACTGTTCATAATTAGTAATTGTTAGATGAGTTCTGTAGTTTGATTAGTCAGATAAAGACAGTGTTCACAGTAACACAGCCAGCTGAACATCTTTTTTGATTTGAAACCTTAACACATATACTTCCTAAATATTTTACCATAGAAAGGAGGTGGAAACACACATTCAGAGCAAAAATATGAAAATTACCCTTCGTCTGATCAGGATTTCAGTTATACTTCCTCATGCATACTGTATAGCTTTTGTTTTATGTAAGTGGGACCATGTTATACCCTTCTACAATTTTTACCTCTACTTACAAAGCTATCAGGACGTACGGGTTTATTGCACACTTCTAATAGCTGCATAAAATTCATTGTGTAGTTATGATTTATTTAATCAATGTTCTATTGATGGGCATTTGAGTTATTTACACTTTCTACTGTTACAAATGAGGCAGTAAATGATCTTTCCTGTATGTCTTTGTGCTGAAGTGCCAGATTTCCTATAAGAAATAGATTTCTGTGTAGAGGATTGTGGAGTTCCTTGAAATTTTAAGTTTTGCCAAATTGCTTTCCCCAAAGTCTGCCAGTTAATGCTGGCTTTAACTTCTGTCAGCTGATAAAAATTACTTTGTTTTCATTTGCATTTCTCAAATTAGAAATGAAAGATCATTGTCACATATGTTTTCTTTTTGATTGGCTCTTTCTAGTCCATGAACTACTTGTTTGTATTTGCCTGTTTTTCTATTTAACTGTTTCCTTTTATCATTGTTGTTACTCATCTCTGGGCAAAAAGGGAGGAGGTAGGGAAGGGTTATGGACTTTAGCTATACCAAGTTATACTTTGTTATAAAAAGTACTGTAGGTTTTGGCTAGCATATATAAAAGTGAGTTTACTTTTTGTTCCATGAGCTTTGTACATATTCTCACATTATTCACTTGCTTGTTAACTCTGGAAGTTACCTTCTGGTGACTCACTTATCTTCTTAAGCTTTTTTTTTTTTAACTGTATCACACAGGTTGTACGATCTTAGTTCCTGACAGAGGATTCAGTCCAGGCCATGGTTGTGAAAGCATTTGATTCCTAACCACTGGACTGCCAGGGAATCCCCAATTGATGTCTTGTCATGATTTCTGTAATAATATGGGAGTTTTTCCTCTTCGTGAGCTCAAATCTGTCAGTATTTTTCACTGTGGCCTTAAGAGTTTTGTGCTATCTACAAGATTTTTTAAAATACTTTTCTGTTTTTTTATATGTATACTTTTTTTTTTTTTTAACATTAAATCTTTACTCCATCTGGGGACTACTTTTGTATAATGTGTGTGATTGTGTTCTAACTTTATTTTCTCCTAAGTGTGTGGTTGCTTTTCTTAATACAGTTTATTGCATAATTTCTTTTATCTCCACTGGTTTGCAATGCCACAGGTATCATGAACTAAATATCTTTGTTTACCTGGATATGATTTTGGACTCATGTGTCATTGATTTCTTTGTCTTTGCCTATAACCAACATATAATGTAGTTACTATACCCGTATGATAAGGTTTTATATTTAGTCTGAGATATTTCCCTAAAATGTAATTTTAACAGTGTCTTATTTGTTGTTCTTGGCTATTCTGGTTATTTTCTCTTATTCAGAATATCAACATCTTTACAATATTGAGTCTGCCCACTGAGATTTTTTTAAAGTCCTTCCTTTCAATATAATTTTACTATTTTCTTTATAAGAATAGGCTTTGCATCTTAAAACATATTTTACAAGTTTTTTTTTGTCATTGCTAACGTCGTTGTTAGTCTATTTTCTAACTGGTTCTACCTATTGTGTTATGTTTTCATCCACTTTGCTGAACTTTTACTAGTTGTAAGAGTCTTTCAGTTAATTCTTTTGGATTCGTTAGGTGACACTGTCTGCAAACAGTTTTGTCAGTATTTCAGATTGTTCTGATACTTATATCATGTTTTTCTGGTTAATTGTGTTGGTTGGCATCCCCAGAGCATTGTTAAATAGAAAGCATCCTGTCTTCTGCAGTTTAAGAAAGTTTCTGTCTAATCAGGGTTATTGAAAAATAAAATCTGGAATGTGTGTTGAATTCCATGTCAGTTTATGTTTTTTTAAATATATAATTATCAGTGTAATGAATTACATTAATAGATTTCATAAATAGAATCATTCTTGCTTGCTTTGGCAGGATTAACCCAACTTGGTCATCCTACTAGATTCAGCATGCCAGCATTTTACTCAGTATCCTTACGTTCATGTCAAGTATTGAGATTGTAATTCTCTTTGTTGTGTTCTCCTTACTCCAGTTTGGTGTGAAGGGTTTTGCTAGCCTTCAAAATGAAGATGTTAATACTTCACTGTATTTGTTTCAGTTCTCAGTATCTCCTCTCACCCCCAGCACACACACACACACATACGTTCCCTGCTCTTGCTGTGTGAGCAGTAAAATCTCTCAGGAATGTTTAGCAAGCAATGTTTATTTACTGTATTTTAAGAGTAAACTCACTATGCAAAAGATGCATTCCTAATTTTTTAAATTTATTTTTTAGTTTGTTTTGCTTTACAATACTATATTCATTTTGCTATATATTGACATGAATCAGCCACGAGTGTACATGAACTCCCAATCTCGACCTAATTTTTTTTTTTTAAAGAAAAAACACTAAAAGATATAGTTAAAACTTACAACCTTTTTTCATTCTTCCCCTTTTCTTCACTAGGAGATAAATATCCTAATATTAATGTGTATTATTCACATGCATGTTTTCATCCTTGTTTTACATATGTATATTTTTAAAAATGCATAGGACTATTTTATATATTTTTAAACTTTATAGGGAAATGCATTGTATCTATAATTTTGAAACCTATTTTTCACCCAATACTGTATCTTTGAGGAATAGGTATAGCCATGGCTATTACATGTTCTCTATTTTTTCATGATTTAACATGTCTGAAATTAGGATGCTTCTTAAATCGTGATGTCAGATTTGATGAAGTCCAGAATTCTTCTTAATTGCTTTTGTGAGGCATTCTATTGTTTGACTATATACCACAGTTAATCCATTTTTATAGCACCAATAATCATTTTTCATATTTTTATTTTTACCCTTGTTATCAGATTGTTTACACTTTCACTGTTACAAACCAGGGCCAAAGTGAACAACCTGTCTCATATACAATTATTTTGAGTGGAAATGTTAAACTTAATGAACATGCTTCATTAAAGCACGAGGTGGTTTTACTTTAGAGTCCCACCAGCAGTGCATAAGAGCTTTTGTTTGCTTTTAATTTTTAGATTTGAACCCTTTTAAAATTAACTCTCTGTGGTTGTAGGTTAGGGGTCTTATTTTATCTTTTTCAAATGCATAGCCATTCACCTCAGCACTGTTCTTTACTAGTTTATTCTTTGTACTGTGATTTAAATACTATCATATACCAAGTGCCTTTATAGGTTGGGAGTATAAAATAATATTTATATTTATAATGTTCTAGGCTCTCTTTTTGTGTTCCATTAGTTTATGTATGTTCTGCAACTAGTATATTTTCATTACTATAGCTTTATAGTAAGGCATCTTCCTTAATATTACCATTCAAAATTGTCCTGGCTATTTTTGTCTTTTTACACCTCCACATGAATTTTAAAATCAAGCTGCCAGATTCTGGGGAAAGTCCTTAGGATTTTTACTGGGATTGCACTGAACTAAAAAACTGTTCTGAAAAGAATGATCATTTTTACAATATTGAAATCTTTCCATTTATGAATATGATTGGGTGGTTGGTATCTATCTTTAATATCCATAAGTAGTTTTGTATGGTTTACTTCATAACAGTCTTGCAAACTCCATTTTCCTTTCAACTTTCTCTTCCTCGTTGTTGCTGATGGATAAGGAACCCTGGCTCAGTCTGCCCTTTCTCTTTTACTCTTACTCTTTGGGGGCCTAAAAGCTTTTTTAGGAGCTGCAACTTTTATCATCTTTTTAGCTCCTTGTATAGTTCATCTACAAGTGTTCCACTTCTTCCTGAAGTGAAATTTTGATGACTCATGTTTTCCCTGGCATGTCTAGATTTAAAATTTGTTGGATTGAGTTTTCATGTAGGCAATTTTGTTGTTTCATGTTGTTTCTGTAATTTCTGCAATAATATTCATTCCCTTTTTTCAACTTTACTTGAATTTTTTAATTCTTTTTTAGTCTCTTGGCCTGTATACTTATTTCATTTACCTTTAATCTTTCTTTAATAATATATATGTTGCTCTTCTACCTACAGCTTGATTACAATCCAAAGGTTTTGTTTTGTAGTGTTATCCCTTACTATTCACTTCTAAACAGCTTATAATTTTTGTTTTGAGCTTAAGCTTAGTGGGGCTTTTTCTCCCTGCAGACTTGAAAAAAGAAAAATTCTGAATGTTGGTAGGATTGGGGGGAGAGGGTTGGTTATTTTGTTATCTTTTTGTGATTAACTTCTAATTTAACTAAATGTAGGCCAAGAATGTCACTTGTGTAATTTTGATTCTTGGTCTGTGTTAAGAAATTTTTGTTGCATGTTTCCATGTGTCTGAAAAGAAGGTTTGTTTAGGTTTATTCACAGTGCTTTGTGTACCAAATTTTGTGTGTGTGTGTGTATGAATGTTTTAGATTGAACATATTGGGTTATTTAAATTTATATATCTTGGTTTTATTGTCTGTCAAACCTATTAGTTTAGGAGATACATTTTATGTGGCCAATGAAGACCATGAATTTATCCATTTCTCCTTAATCTCAGTTTTAACTCATATGTTTCGAGGCTGGGATGTTAAAAGTTCTATGACTGATAGAAGTATTTGATGCTCCCTTTCCCAGCTTCCCTCTGTCATTTTGCTTTTCATCTGATTTTAAAATACCATATCACTATCTTTACTACTTATTTTTTCCCCTTCATTTTCTCTGTTCTGTTTCTAGAATTGCTTTCAGATATTTAGAGATTTTCTAATTGTCTTCCACATCTAAACTTTACCCTTACAATGCTTTTCTCTAGCATGCATTTTAGGTTGTGTTTCTTGTTAAAGATTTTTTTTCTTTCCTGAGTTTGACAAAATTTTAAATTTCTTTCTCTTGTGGAGTTATCTTGGAGTACATATGCATGTGTGTGTTATCTGCTTTCATTTTATGAGGGAAGATAATTGCCAGCACTTAATTTTCTGTCTGAATCCCATGGAATCCCATCTTGACTCCAGCACTTACATTGTATTCCTACCCATTTTCTTTTTGTTGCCTGGGGGATGAAAGTTTCCTAAGCTTATACTTAGTGCATCATCTCAGAGCCTTCCAGAGCCACTTTAAAAAACAAAAACAAAAGCTAATTATCTTCAGCATGTCTGGTTGTGCTACTGCGTTTATCATTGTAAGTTGGAGTCACTTCAGTTTCTGAGAGCTCCTACTGTCCAGAGCAGCTCATTTATGGAATTATTACTGTAGATCACCAATGACCAAATCTAATCCTTTCTTCTCAGTCTTCTTTCTTCAGGACTTCTCCGTATCACCTGCTTTTGACTGGCCCTTGTGACACTGTTAGACTAGGATTTTCTTGCTACCCTTCTGAATGTCTGTTATTTTCACTATCGTGGTTTTTCTTCCTTCACCCACTCCTTAACTGACATTATAACTTCACCTAAGTGTTATCAACTTTTCTGCCCTCTTCCTAAAGGCAAGAAGACAATTTTACTGACCGTTGCACACTAGAAATTGTACTTTTACTATCCACTGAGAAAGTTTATATAAAGCTGTAATACTTGAGTAGAGCCACATCATAAACATATTTAACTTATACACTGATTTTAAAACCAGTCCCCATGAAAGATATGGGGATGTGACTCCACTAGCTTCTTTAATCACCTCAGCAGCATATAGTATTAAAGACTGAGTAAGTAGAATTCCCTGGCAGTCCATTGGTTAGGATCTCTGCATGTTCACTGCTGAGGGCACAGGTTCAACCCCTGGTCCGAAAACTAAGATCCCACAAGTGGCTTGGCATGGCCACACAAAAAAATAAGTGTATAAAAGGCAAATATTTAAATAAAATGAAGTAAATATTGCAAGAGGCAGTATCTACCTATTTTCCATTCGTCAGTGTTTTCATAGCTATCCTAAAGGCAAAGTTATTTAAATGCCCTGACATCTTAAATATATTGGGTTGGCCGAAAAGTTTGGGTTTTTCCATAAAATGTGGAAAAACCTGAATGAACTTTTTGGCCATCTGAATACTCCCTTTTGTGCCTTTCATAGGTTTAGGACATTGATAACTCAAATTTTAGCATGCATGGAAATAACTGCTTTGGGTTATGTATATAAAACCAATGGAGAAGTAAGGGATTCTTAAGGGTACTTTCAAGTATACCTAAAATTTGTATGTCAACTTAGATTTGCCACACTCAATAAGTTTTTATTCCTATCTATATACATTTGAATGATATTGCTACATACATGGAAAATACATTTATTGAAACTTTATGTAGATATGTTCATTCCACGTGATACTCCTTGTGTAAAGTGTGGACAAACAGTGCTTTAATTTTACTGGCTCTGCAAATGTAGAAGTATGATCTCAGTCAAGTTACTTTACATATCTGTGCTGCAGTTTCCTTATCTATAAAATGACAGTAAATAACTGACTAAAACCTCAAAGTATAGTCAATCAAATAAAATTGTGTGTGCAAAAAAAAAAGTAGATGATGAAGTTTTCAGGTGTCAGTAATTCAGTTACTGAGATCATTACCCATTTTTGGACAAGAGGGTAATGGTTGTTAAATATGTTTAACTGAAAAAGTGAGATACAGTCATGGGGAACTGAGAGTTACACGTGGGTGTGTTAGGGTATCTGTATTGTGTTTGCTGCCTTGGGACAGAGGTAGGGAATATACAAACTATGTTCCTGTCTTCAGTACTATCCACCTTTGGTAATTTCTCAAATTGCTGACCTTTGCCCACTGTCCAAATTATAGTTCACCTTGCCCACTCATCTTTTTTTCTGATTTTTTCAAATGATGATAAAATTCACCAAACAAAATTTACCATCTTAACTGTTTATAAGTGCATAGTTAAGTGGTATTAATTATATTCATAATGTATAGCCATCACCACCATGTATTTCCAAAACTTTTTTCTTTTGGAAAAACTGAAACGCTATACTTATTAAACAATGATTCCATATTTCCCCCTCCTTCAGCCCCTGGCAACCACATGAATGTTGCAAATATCTCTTCAAGATCCTGCTTTCAGTTCTCTTGGGTATATACCCAGAAGTTGGAATTGGTGAGCCATGTAGTAATTCTTTTTAAAATTTTTGAGGAGCTTCTGTACAAGTGGTATTAATTATATTCATAATGTATAGCCATCACCACCATGTATTTCCAAAACTTTTTTCTTTTGGAAAAACTGAAACGCTATACTTATTAAACAATGATTCCATATTTCCCCCTCCTTCAGCCCCTGGCAACCACATGAATGTTGCAAATATCTCTTCAAGATCCTGCTTTCAGTTCTCTTGGGTATATACCCAGAAGTTGGAATTGGTGAGCCATGTAGTAATTCTTTTTAAAATTTTTGAGGAGCTTCTGTACTGTTTTCCACAGTGGCTGTGCCATCAACAGTGCACAAGGGTTCTGATTTCTCCACACTTCTGATTCTGTCTTGGTTCCTATTTATTGTGTCTCTGCTGTAACCTAAACAAACCTGAATCTGAGACTAAGCCCTGTGCTTTCTGCTTATGATCTGTTATCCTTTTAAATGGCCCAACTTGATACTTTGACTATAGCCCTTCATGAAATCTTGTTTACCCTACTTTTTAAAACCAGATTCTTTCTATACCAGTGCAGCCATTGAAAAAAGGATTAAAATAAGTAGAAAACTAGAAAACTTCATAAGAGCTAAGCAAAGAAATAGCCATAAGTATATACCACAAATTATGAAGAATATCAATGTTATTTGATATTAAGATAGTTTTTAATTTTTATAAAGAGTACATAGTTGGGAAAATCTAGTATTATGGAATGACCTGCAATAAAATGTCCCAAACTCTGAAAAAAAAAAAAATCTATTGAATCCCATCCCCACCCTACCCCCATGCTTAAACCTGAACAAATCTCCTAGAGTTTTATCATTCTGTACAGCTCTCATTCTGGACTTTCCTTCTCTTAGGTAGAATCTATTTCCTAAATCTCAGGTCTTCCTCTTATATAATTTCCTTATTTTGCTGGAATTCATCTTCAAGTAAATTCCTAGGAAAGGGTTAAGAGAAGTATACTTTGTGAGTACTTGAATGTCTGAAGAGAAGTGTAGTGAAAGTCACTCAGTCGTGTCTGACTCTTTGCGACCCTGTGGACTCTACAGTCCATGGAATTCTCCAGGCCAGAATACTGGAGTGGGTAGCCTATCCCTTCTCCAGTGGATCTTCTCAACCCAGGAATCGAACTGGGGTCTCCCTGCAGGCAGATTCTTTACCAACTGAGCTATCAGGGAAGCATAATATGAAGTAAGAATGAATGAATGAATGAATGAAGATATATATTCTACATTCACACTTGCCATTTGTCCTGAATACAGCCCCCGCTTCTTGTTGGAGAAGCATCAGTGTTGTAAGACGAGCCTGGGAAAGGGATGAATATTGGTGTGGCTCTCCAGGGAATTCCACCTGCCACAGTGAGCGCCTTAGCAACAGGTGTGCTCGCCTCTTAGTTTCTGGCTCTGCTCCCTAACCTGGCACTGACCCTCAATTCCATTTTTTCTGTAAGCTCTGGAGCCCTTGGAAATGTTGACCTTTCTGACTCCTTTTCCTTGGCTCTTATTCCCTGCCTGTCAGCTTTCTTCTCTTTGGCTTTCTTTCTGTTCTCAGCTACCCTTGGTCTAAATATCATTGACACTTGGACTGATGTGTCTGTAGAGCTGAAGAAAGAGAAATAATGTTTGCAATCACAGTAATCCAATCCAAAAGACAAATACAACAGAAGTAATTATCCCTATTTGCCTGTAAAGTTTTATATTTCCCCTTCTCCTACTTCAGTCTACAGTTTTCTCTGCTGCACAAGACAAAAACAAGACCAAAAAAAAAAAAAAACCCCAACAATAAACTAGAGCATTCAAACGCAGAGTGACTAATTAAAAAAAAAAAAAGTGGTTTGCACTTATTTTCTTGGCTAAAAGATTTCAAATGTGGAACTTCATAGATCAATGTGTTTAGAGATCAGTGAATAAGGTGCACAGCTTTTTAGAGCTCAAGGATGTGGAGCCATAACCAGAGGAAGATTAGATTGACCCTCACCACCTCCAGGAAACGTGGTGTTAAAATGTGGTTTGAGAATGGGTTAGAAAAGCTATCAGTTCAGTTCAGTTCAGTTGCTCAGTCGTGTCCACCTCTTTGTGACCCCATGAATTTCAGCACGCCAGGCCTCCCTGTCCATCACCAACTCCCGGAGTTCACTCAGACACAGCCATTGAGTCAGTAATGCCATCCAGTCATCTCATCCTCCGTCATCCCCTTCTCCTCCTGTCCCCAATCCCTCCCAGCATCAGAGTCTTTTCCAATGAGTCAACTCTTCACATGAGGCAGCCAAAGTACTGGAGTTTCAGCTTTAGCATCATTCCTTCCAAAGAACACCCAGGGCTGATCTTTAGAATGGACTGGTTGGATCTCCACTCTCATGAGTCTCCTCCAACACCACAGTTCAAAAGCATCAACTCTTCGGCGCTCAGCTCACATCCATACATGACACTGGAAAAAACATATATAAGACAGTAAAGAATCGGTCTGTAGTACAGGAGACCTGGGTTTAATCCATGGGTTGAGAAGATTCCCTGGAGAAGGGAATGACTACTGACTCCAATATTCTTGCCTGGAGAATTCCTTTAAAAGCCATACTTTAAGTTCTCCCTGCAACCCCTACTCTGCAACACATGTGGTGAAGGGCTTGCAGGGTGTCTTGGCCCAGGCTAGGGAGCTGAAGAAGACAGCTGGAGGGAGGCTGCACATGGGCAGTGCCCCGGCAAGTAATTCCCCCCAGCCCCCCTCCCCTTCTCGCTGGCCTGGATGGTCCATGGCACAGAATCTGGGCACCAGATGTTGAGCTTGGGTAAAGAATAGCTTGGGGTCATTTTTTAAAAAAGAGGTTTTGTCCAAGAAAGCGGCCTGCCAGGATAAGGACTGTGCATCCTTAAGAGATGTGTTGGATTCCAAGAGCCAAAGTTGAGGAGGGGGGTCCAGAGAAAATCCAGAAAAAGTACTTTATTATTATCTCTTTGAGTCCTCCCAGAAATTCTGTGGGATAGCTAGTATCTCCGAAACTCAGGGGTTCTGATAACAAATGTAATTTATTTGTAACCTGGTTCAGACGGCCTCTGGTGTTGGTGTGCGGGGTCATAGGAGACCCTGACCACAGAAGGTGACCCCACACCCTGGACTCTAGCCTTCGCTCCTCCTCCAAGAGCTCTTTGGGAGGGCCCTTGAAGGGTGATCACAAACAGGCTTCTTTTGCCTTCCAGGCCTGGTCTCCGGTGCCTCGGACTCCCCGCGTCCACATACAGGACTCCGGATACAGCCGGATCACACCGTTGTCCCGCTGACCTCCCAAATTCCCTGCCTCCACTTGAGTTGCCGAGCTGAGTGTTCCTCCCGGCCGGCAGGGGGCGCGTGCTGAACCGCGGGTGAGATCACCATCCGGTGCCTCCTGATTGGGTGCTTTTCACCTATCTCAGCACCGGTGATCCGATGGCTTTTTCAGTCGCAGAGCCCTACCAACATTCCAGGACAACCGAAAGAGATGATTTAACAACCCATTAATCTTGGCAGTGCCACACGAAAAATGGCAACCTGGATCTAAATTTAGGTCTGTCTGGGTCCCTCATCTAATCTGTCCCTGTTTCTACAGAGATACGCATATTGTTTGTATGCATGGAATAAAGATGAAAAGAAAATTCAACATCTTGGGGTAGGGGGTGGGTATTACTGTTTATGGCTTTTAAAAGTTATTAAAAATAAAGTGAGCAGAAAAGTCACAAAGTTTTTTAAATGATAAAATTGATACATGAGGAGTCTAGGCAAAATTGTTAAAGCAAAGGTCCAAAAGATGGGAATAACAGGTTGGAAGACAATGTCTGTTGTTTTCAGGCAAGAGTGTTGGCTGATTGAGCCATGGACCTGTTGTCTTAGATTAGTTTTCATGTAACTTTGACTTCATTTGACGTAAAACTAACAAATTCCTTTATGTTAAAATAACTTGAAATGTCTTTAAAAAAATCCTAAAATTTTATTATTGGTTTAAATGCTAAAAAATTCATTTCTTCCCTGACTCAGCATGAAACTCATGCTGCATTGCAAATTAAAAGGTGGAAAGATACACCTGACAAATATTAACAAAATAAAAGCTGAGAATGGTATATAAGGAGGAGATAGATACCTTGAGACAAAAAACATTATCACTACATAATAAAACGATCATTTCACTGGGAACATATGTTCTAAATTTGTGCACTAGTAAAATAGAATCAAATTATGTGTAAAAATAAGAGTAAGGGACATCCATTATAATAGGTAAGTTCATTCTCTCAATTATTAAGTTAAACGAAAAATTAGTAAAGATACAGAGTACTTGAACAAAATATTGATGTGTTGGGCAATTAGTGTGATGTGCAATAAACTTCAATAATACACGTTTTTCTTGAGCACATGTGGATACTTTACAAAAACTGACCATGTGTTAGCCCACAGAGCAATTCTCAACAAATTTCAAAGAACTGATATTATGTAAACCACATTTTTTTTCCAACTAAAATTCCATAAATATAAGATTACATTTTCCATACATCTGAAGATTGAGAGAATGTATCATAAGGGACATTTAAAATTTTAGTATCATCCATGATGATAATAGATATCAGCTGTTATGAGATGGAGCAAAAGCAATACTTAAGAGATTTATAGCATTAAAGGTTACATTAAAATAGTCTGAAAATTAGTAAACAAAACTCCTAACTTAAGATACTAGGATGGCAAAGAAAATGGCAACCCACTCCAGTATCCTTGCCTGGGAAATCCCATGGACAGAGAAGCATGATAGGCTACAGGCCATGGGGTCACAAAGAGCTGGACATGACTTAGTGACTAAGCAACAAGATATTAGAAAATAAAATAATTCTTTAAAAAGTATAAGGAAGGAAGAGTAGAAATCAAAGAAACAGAAAACAAACATCTGACAGGCTTAAAGTCAACAAAATTGATTATAAAGAATCTATTTATTTAGATATATTAATGGGAAAGGCACAAATAAGGTAGGGAATGAAATGGAGAACATACGTATAGACAGAGGAAAGACTTAAAAGATAACAACCGAATATCATGCACAACTCTGTGCCAATTAACTTGAAAATTTAGATAACATTGACAAATTTCAAAGAAAAAAAAAACAGGAAAAAAGAAAGTAAAACTAGAATTATAGAGAATCAGTAAAGATAGCCCTAAAGAGAAGGCTCTAATTAATTATGGGCAAGACCTATCAGAGTTTCAGGAAACTCTAAATCATGACATAAGCTATGACACTTATAAGTTAGATATCAAAACCACACAAATATAGCATGGGAAACCTCAGGTCAATTACATTTATGAATGTAGATTAAAAATCCTAAACAAACATTAACAACTGACCCTAGTCATATATTCTAAAAAGAAGAAATAAACCAATGGGGCTTTCAAATTGCTGGGTTTATTCCAGGAATGCATTTTAATAGAGTAAAAGAAAAAGAAAACATGATCATTTCAACAGAGGCAGAAAAAGCATTTGGTAAATTAAACACTATATAAAAACTCTTAGTGAAACAATTGCCTTAATCTGATATCTGCCAATCACAAATATTTTCCACAAGGAATTATTAGAAGCATTCCTTTTAAAATTAGGAATAAGAGAGTATAAGCATATGTGATAAAACTTTACATGTAAAAAAGTCAAGAAAATGAGAAAACTGACATTCAAGAAAGGTTATACCTGCTAGGAGCCCAAGCCTGGGACAGGAAGGGAACACAGGATAGTAGTGGGTCTGTTCTACTTCTTAAGTTGGGTGGTTTTATAACAGGCATTTCATTTATTATTACGCTGTGAGCACATTATATACATTTTTGTGTACATAGTAAGGGTGTTAAAATGAGATATAGAGGAGAAACACATGGCAAATATCTCTAATTCTGGACTCTGTCTCTGTGGGTATCTGGTGGATTTTGGGGGGAGGGTGGATATAAGAGCCCAGTGTGCTGGAGTCAAGAGCCTTCAACCCAAGGACAATGAGGCAGCCCGTACCCTGCACCCTGGAGCCCTGGTTCCCAGAGGAGAGGATTTCTGAGCAGGGTTTGCGGTTTCTCTCACTTGACCAGCTCTTGGCCCAAGTCTGTGCACTAAACAGAGGCCTGGAAGTAAGCAGCCAACGGTTCTGGGATCAAAACCCTGCCACGTCCCTGGTAGAAAAGCCGCGCTGATTAGGAACACCTCTGACTGAATGTCACCTAAAAAGGGAAGGAAGATACTTCCTCCTCTGTGGAGCTCTAAGTGTGCTGTGAGGGTCCGAGGAGCGGCCACGGGAGGCAGGAGGGTGTAGGTCCCCAGAGGCGGCCCTGTGCCCCTTCCACGAGGCAGTACCCCTCGGACACTTAAGGTGCCAGCGGATGGAGGCTCAGTGCCCAGGGAGCCTGCATGGGAGCGGCCCTGTGTGTCCACAAGAGCAAGAGACCCTTGGAAGTGCCTTGCAACACCTGGTGAGACTTACTCCTCTGACTTCATCTATACCCACAACCCAGGTGACATTTCTGTTTCAGAGATGAGATTTACAAGCTGCTGCATTTTCCTTTACCGGAACGTAGTATCAGCATTAGTCCTATCTCTGTCTCTGCTTCCCTCCCTTCATCTCCCTGTATCCTTGTGATAGAAACGTTGGGCTAGTGTTACCGACCTTTCCAGCCGGGTCCCAACCAGGCTCCTCCTGCTTGGGGTCCCTCGCACCAGCAGAAGGAGACCAAATTTGGTTCTGAAGCGAAGGAAAGTCTTGTTAATTGATCAAAGCGTGGACAGGTGAACGCTCTGCCCTGAGGCCTCGCTCTCTCAGAAGGCGGGGCTGCTATACAGAGACCCGGTCACCGGGAAGGGCCAGGGCTTCTCGCGAGGCCACAGGCCCGTGCCGGGCTGGCCTCAGAAACCGCGTCCGGCGCAGCCCCTCCGCACACGGCCCGCCGCCGCCGCCATCTTGGGCTGAGGTGTTGCGCCTGATGCTTCTACACGCGGAGTTGTGTCAGCGTGTCCTGTCGCACCGGGAATGCTGCACTGAACACCCGGACTGAAGTGTCGCGGCCACGGCCTCTGCATGCGGCCCTCTGTGAGCAAGTGAGACTAGACTAAGCACAAAGGAAAAGGGGGGCGGGGAAGGTTAGACTAATTTATTTTATTACCTAGACTTTTTTTATTTCCCAGGAGTTGTTAATAGGCTTCACCGGTGACACTAGCTCTAAGCACTAGGCCCCTAGTGGATACTGTTTGTTCTTACAGGGGTTTCTAAATATTTTTCCAGAAATAAATTGTACAGCTCCCCAGGAAGAGTGCCAGTGTGCCTGGCCTAGCTTTCAACGTGTCTCCCCTTCCCCGTGGCTCCCTCCCACTCCCTTGGTCTGCCGGGTGGGTGTGAAAGTGAGCACAATTCCCGTCTGTGGGGATGCTCTGCTGAACGGCTTTTGTTTCCAGAGCTGTGATGTGAGCAAGACCGCATTAGTGTTTTCATTTTGCCCTTTCTCTGGCATTGTGCTTCTTAGCTCGAAACATTCTAAACAAATCTCTTAAGAATCTTTACATATTGTCAGTGTTCTGTGTGTAAATGCCAAGGTTGACAAACTGCTTCGAGAAGTTTAATTAAAAATGGAGTAAGCTTGTTTGGAAATTGAGAAGTGGCATTTTATATGCTCCTAAATATATTTACCCATCTAGAAAATATAATAGGATGCCAGAGTCCAAGAGACACTGCGCACTTGCTAATTGATTCTCAGGGCAAAAGTGTTCAAGAGAATTCAAATGATGATGCTCCAAGCCAGTTAAACAACTCGAATCTCTGTACAGCTAACAGTTGTCAAGCCCTAACAATAGTCACTTATGTCAAGCAAGAGCCTGTGACAAACTGTGAGACTTTCAGAACACCTCTTAGAGATCTTGCAATTGAGTTATTCTATAACGTAAGGATTATTCATCATGCAATATAGTTTTCAGTTAATCTTTCATAGATCAACTCTTAATGAGGTTGCCAGATCAAATCGTTTAATGTTGAAATGGCAGTCTCGCCATTCAAACAGTTACAGCTGGGTGTATAAAACTGGCAGTTTGTAAGGTCAGCTTTTATCATTGGAAGCCTGTAGAAATCCTTAAATTTTAGCAAAAAGCATCAGCTTCATTAATTACATGAGCTTTGTTGAGCTACTTATCAGATTCGATTAGGATTGTGTCAACAGTATGTAAGCATTAACTGCTGGCTAATCTCTGTGGACCTAGAAGACCTCTGATCATATATACATGTGTGGTAAGAACACCTCTGAGGTTAATAAGAATAATTTCTGTGAATATTTCTAATATTGAAACTTTTTAAACCTTCTAACATTATTTTGAAGGACCTGGCATTATGAGAGAGTAGCAAAGAGTATACACATTTCATTAGATTTATACCTTTTTAGTATTTATCTTCTTTGTGGTTATTTGTCAGGGTTTAATTCTTTTTTTTTTTTTTTTTTTGTAATTTATTGGAGTACAGTTGATTTACAATGTTGTGTTAGTTGGTGGACAGCAAAGTGAATCAGTTATACACATGCATCTATCACTCTTTATTAGATTTTTTCCCATATATGCCATTGGAGAGTAGAGTTTATTGAGTAGAGTTCTTTGTGCTATACAGTAGATCCTGGGGCTTTTATTTTTTGCTCCACCACTGAACTGAAAAAAAGAGTCTGAAAACCAAATTAGTTCCCAGTTGGTTGTAAATAAAGTTGTTACCATCTTTGAATATATAATCAAAATAAAAATAATATTGACAAAATGAATTATTGGCAGATTAAGTCAAACTATGTTTATTGGGAGCAAGAGTATTTTGTGGGTAAGAGAAATGATGTAGGTTCTAGTGCTGGCTTGAGATCCTGAAAAAGTCACAAAACTTTTCTCAGCCTTAGATTTCTTGTGTGAAGTGGTTGATTAGACCCAATAATCTTTAATATGTCTTTCCATTTAGTCAGCTCAGCTGCTCAGTCATGTCCGACTCTTTGCCACCCCATGGACTGCAGCACGCCAGGCTTCCCTGTCCATCACTAACTCCTGGAGCTTCCTCAAACTTGAATCAACGATGCCATCCAACCATCTCATCCTCTGTCATCCCCTTCTCCTTCTGCCTTCAGTCTTTCCCAGCATCAGGGTCTTTTCAAATGAGTCCAGTTCTTTGCATCAGGTGGCCAAAGGATTGGAGTTTCAGCTTCAGCATCAGTCCTTCCAGTAAATATTCAGGACTGATTTCCTTTAGGAGTGACTGGTTGGATCTCCTTGCAGTCCAAGGGACTCTCAAGAGTCTTCTCCAACACCACAGTTCAAAAGCATCCATTCTTTGGCGCTCAGCTTTCTTTAGAGTCCAACTGTCACATCCATACATGATTACTGGAAAAACTATAGCTTTGACTAGATGAACATTTGTCAGCAAAGTAATGTCTCTGCTTTTTATTTATTTATTTTTTTAGATGATTGATTAACTTATTTATTTATTTATTTTTATCTTTACTGTGCCTTTATTGTGTCTTTTTTTTTCCTTTAATTAATTTTTATTTTTTAGTTTGTTTTGCTTTACAATACTGTATTCGTTTTGCTACACATCGACATGAATCAGCCACGAGTGTACATGAACTCTCAATCCTGACCTCCACCTCCCCCCTCCCGCCCCACACCCTCTCTCTGGATTATCCCCGTGCATCAGTCCCAAGCATCCTGCATCCTGTATCAAACCTGGACTGGCGATTCGTTTCACTTATGATATCACACATGTTACACTGCCACTCTGCCAACCCATCCCACCCTCTCCCTCTCCCACAGAGTCCAAAAGGCCGTTCTATACATCTGTGTCTTTTGCTGTCTTGTNGACAGGACTCCCTTCCCGGGATGGAGCTCCCTCCCCACCTCCTTTGTTTCTCTTTTCGTCTTCTGTGTTTTTCCTACCTGTTTTTGAAGACAATGTTCTGCTTTTCTGGATGCCTTATGTCCTTTGCTCGCATTCAGAATTTGCCCTGTAGAATTTACTCAGTGTTGAGATGTTCTTTTGATGAATTAGTGTGGGAGAAAGTGGTCTCTCCGTCCTATTCCTCCGCCATCTTAGGCGCCCCCCACCCATGTCTCTGCTTTTTAATATGCTGTCTAGGTTTGTCGTAGATTTTCTTCCAGGGAGAAAATGTCTTTTAATTTCAGGCTGCAGTCACCATCTGCAAGTGATTTTGGAGCCCCCCAAAATAAAGTCTCTCATTGTTTCCATTGTTTCCCCATCTATTTGCCATAAAGTAATGGAACTGGATTCCATGATCTTAGTTTTTTGAATATGAATTTTAAGCCAACTTTTTCACTCTCCTCTTTCACTTTTATCAAGAAGCTCTTTAGTTCTTCTTTGCTTTCTGCCATAAGGGTGGTGTCATCTACATACCTGAGGTTATTGATATTTCTCCCAGCAATCTTGATTCCACCTTGTGCTTCATCCAGCCCAGCATTTCACATGATGGACTCTACATATAAGTTAAATAAGCAGGGTGACAATATACAGGCTTGATATACTCCTTTCCCAATTTGGAACCAGTCTATTCCATGTCCATTAGGGAACATTATTTTTCTGAAACAAAAATGAAGGGGGTTCCTTATATACAAAAACAGAAGAACTGCTAGGGGCTCCTGATG
The DNA here is from genome assembly GCA_006408695.1 of Aepyceros melampus. Taxonomy (NCBI): domain Eukaryota; kingdom Metazoa; phylum Chordata; class Mammalia; order Artiodactyla; family Bovidae; genus Aepyceros; species Aepyceros melampus. The sequence continues at coordinate 192,753 of SJXQ01003508.1, forward strand.
GTACATGAAATTACCACATCATATAAAACAAGATTGCTCTTGTGCTGAGAAATAAGCCCTAGCATGCCAAGTCGCTTCAGTCATATCCAACTCTTTTGCGACACAGTAGACTGAAGCCTGCCAGGCTCCTCTCTATATGGGATTCTCCAAGCAAGAATACTGGAGTTGGTTGCCATGCGCTCTTCCAGGGGATCTTCCAGACCCATGAATTGAATCTGCATCTCTTACATCTTCTGCATAGGCAGGTAGGTTCTTTACCACTAGTGACACCTGGAAGCCCTAGAGCTCTCAGTTAGATGCCCAGTCTTGTTTCCTGTATCACACACTACCCTTCAACCTACTGGATGAAAAATGATATGTGTAGATGTTTCCAAGGGTTGCTGTGTACCTCTGGAGCTTGCCATTGGGGTCTTGCCCAGGGCACCTAGTGAGCAGTAAGCCATCTTGAGGGGCACAGCTATCTCTACACAAAGCAAGAACCTCAGGCTTTGTACTTCCTAATGTGTGTGCACTAGAGAGACACAGTTTTATGTCACTCATGGTCTTGGCACAAGTGAAAGCAATACATATTTCTGAAGATGCTTCTCTTTATTATGATTTTTCTCATCCCATGAGCTTTAAACTATATACTTGGAAGCATTTGCTAGTTCACCTCACCTCTGTTATATTCCTTGGGGATGTTAGCATCTTTTCTATCTGGATCCAGGGGCTACCTTTTGGCCCTCACTATTTTAATGCCACATATATGCCCTGCAACGCTCTCTCTTTCTACTTATATACGTATCTTCTATTATAAAATCTCTGAGAGCAAATACAGTGTCCAGGACACTTTACATTGTTTGTACTGTTTGCCTGGTTTGATTACTTTTAGCTCCAGAATCTTGATGGTAATAGAGTTAATTGAAGTCTTTAATAGAACATCTGGTTTGTGCTACAAGAAAAAGAAAATCCCTAATTCAGTTGATTTAAACAAAAAAGAAACTGTAGTATGGCTGAGTTCCTTCTCTGTTCACCTGAAACTATCACAACATTGTTTGTTAACTAGCTATACCCCAATACAAAATTAAAAGTTTAATAAAAAAAAGAAATAAATGCTGGCATATAAAAAGAAAAAATGTATCACATATAACAGGAAGTCTGGCTCAAGAACCTAAGGTTCATTACTGCTTAGCATTGTGGCTTGTCCTCATGGCTGCAAAATGGCTGCAGCAGTTCTTGTCACCACAACTAGCTGTGATAATAGCAGGAGAGAGGATTTTCTGTGTGTCTCTTTTTGTTAACAAAGATATCTTTTCATACTGTCTCCCTACTTCCAGTCAGATTTTTGCTAGTACGTCACTGACCAGAATCTATCAATAGTCACACTTTGCTAGTTACTTGGTAAGAGGAATAAAATTATCATGACTCATTTAATTGATAACTTGTTTTATTTGAGCAAGTTAATTTCTATAGGTGTAACAAGAGGTGTTGACTAATATGTAAATACTTTCTTTTTGTATATAATGAAGCTAGAGCCACATGAGAGTTAAGCTTTAGAATTAGCTTCTGTCTGGAGGCTTTGTAAAACCTTAAGAGTTGTAAATTATTTTTATGAGTGAAAGAGATTTTATTATTGTTATCAGTATTATTTTCTCTAAGACCCACATTTGTTAATATTACTGGATTGCCAGGAAGTGACATTTTTTACTGCATGAGGTTGAATGTCATAAGTCATAGAGCATATAGGTTTCCCTAGGAAGACTTGTAGTCTTTGTTCCTTAATAGTGGAGAACTATAGTCTTTGTTTCTCTATCACATCTAATTAAATGAATTTTTGGCATAGGCAATATTCAGCTACATTTGGTAAGAAAAAGATATGGTCATAAGTAGTAATTCCCTTCAAAGGTGGCTAAGCTATATTAATTTATTAGGTCAAAAATTTTTTTAATTATGAAATAGGAAATTGATCACAGAAAATAAGGAGCTCAATAAAGATACTTTCCACACTATCTAATCTTGGTTATCATTATTGTGTAGGCCCATCAATACATGTCATTATAATCCAAAAAGATATTTTAAAATTGCCTTGATGATATATTAACATAATTTATACCTCATGGGACATAATCTCTCATAGGATTTTTTTTTCTTTTGAATTTTCATTATTCAGGTGGGGCAGAGTGTCATATTAGGAGTACTTGATTCCAGTGTATGAGTAGGTATATCCTACTAAATTGAAAGTGAGAGATAGTTTAAATAGTTTTCTAAAGATTTATGAAAATATTAATCACAGTGAAATCAGTACTCACAAAACCTATGGGAACACATATCCACCTTGCTATAACTCATCTTTCAATTTATTGAAAATACTGAATTTATTATGCAATACAAGGCTGTATATTGTCACCCTGCTTATTTAACTTGCATGCAGAGTACATCATGATAAACGCTGGGCTGGAAGAAGCACAAGCTGGAATCAAGATTGCTGGGAGCCTTATCAATAACCTCAGATATGCAGATGACACCACCCTTATGGCAGAAAGTGAAGAGGAACTCAAAAGCCTCTTGATGAAAGTGAAAGAGGAGAGTGAAAAAGTTGGTTTAAAGCTCAACATTCAGAAAACTAAGATCATGGCATCTGGTCCCATCACTTCATGGGAAATAGATGGGGAAACAATGGAAACAGTGTCAGACTTTATTTTTCTGGGCTCCAAAATCACTGCAGATGGTGACTGCAGCCATGAAATTAAAAGACGCTTACTCCTTGGAAGAAAAGTTATGACCAACCTAGATAGCATATTGAAAAGCAGAGACATTACTTTGCCAACAAAGGTCCATCTAGTCATGGCTATGGTTTTTCCAGTGGTCATGTATGGATGTGAGAGTTGGACTGTGAAGAAGGCTGAGCGCCGAAGAATTGATGCTTTTGAACTGTGGTGTTGGAGAAGACTCTTGAGAGTCCCTTGGACTGCAAGGAGATCCAACCAGTCCATTCTAAAGGAGATCAGCCCTGGGTGTTCTTTGGAAAGAATGATGCTGAGGCTGAAAATCCAATCCTTTGGCCACCTCATGGGAAGAGTTGACTCATTGGAAAAGACTCTGATGCTGGGAGGAATTGGGGGCAGGAGGAAAAGGGGACGACAAAGGATGAGATGGCTGGATGGCATCACCGACTCGATGGACGGGAGTCTGAGTGAACTCCGGGAGTTGGTGATGGACAGGGAATGTGAGAGTTGGACTGTGAAGAAGGCTGAGCGCCGAAGAATTGATGCTTTTGAACTGTGGTGTTGGAGAAGACTCTTGAGAGTCCCTTGGACTGCAAGGAGATCCAACCAGTCCATTCTAAAGGAGATCAGCCCTGGGTGTTCTTTGGAAAGAATGATGCTGAGGCTGAAAATCCAATCCTTTGGCCACCTCATGGGAAGAGTTGACTCATTGGAAAAGACTCTGATGCTGGGAGGAATTGGGGGCAGGAGGAAAAGGGGACGACAAAGGATGAGATGGCTGGATGGCATCACCGACTCGATGGACGGGAGTCTGAGTGAACTCCGGGAGTTGGTGATGGACAGGGAGGCCTGGCGTGCTGCGATTCATGGTGTCGCAATGAGTCGGACACAACTGAGCGACTGAACAGAACTGATAATGGCACTAGTGGTAAAGAATCCACCAATGCAGGTTTGATCCGTGGGCCACAAAAATCCCCTGGAGGAGGCCTGGCACCCCATTCTAGTATTCTTTTTTTTTTTTCCCATTCTAGTCTTCTTGCCTGGGAAATCCAATGGACAGAGGAGCTTGATGGGCTACAATCCATGGAGCTGGGAAGAGGCAGACACGACTCAGTATACAACCATATTTATTAAATAAAATTTTTTTGCTGTATATGTGAATATGTGTGTGAATGTACATTTACACTGGGGAAACTGGTAATATATTTAATGGAACTGCAGGATCCAGAGCAGACAGCATTTTCTGCTACTGGTCTTGATTTTCTTTTGTACTTCTAGACACATACCCAGCAGGATTTTAATGTAGTTAAATTAGCTCATAATGGCTAACAGGAGAAAAGAGCTTCCTGGATAGCACATTATAATGTCCTTTCTGAGAAGAGTATTCCTGCAAAAGTTGGGCCTAATTGTAAAAACATTAAAGTTATAAAAGCATGAAATTGCATCTTAGGGTGTACAGGAATGAATATCCTCTTTGTCCTAGTGGTTTTTCCATCTATATCACTCAGGCTCAAACAAACACAGAGAATGTTTTTGCACTACTGAGTACTGCATTGCAAAGCTGTATTGTCTTCTCAAAACAAGAGAAGGAAAGGAAAAGAAAAATACTCAGAATAGTTTGGGCTGGTCTAGGAGTGAAGGTACTTTATAAGATTGTCTTTCTCCTGGATTCTTGCTCTGGTGTTTTTCTCTGCATGGGAGCTCAGCCATTCCTTTTTGCTGACAACCTCTGTGAATCCATGGGGCTTGCCTTTCTGGGCCTCCTGGTCCCACATTCTTAAATCCAGAGGATCAGGGCTGGGACAGATGGCCTGACACCACAGAGACAACCATGTCACTGCCACTGAAACCCAACTTCAATGTCGATTGGTTTGCAAAGGACTATCCAGTACTGCAAATGCCAGGCACCATTGCTTTGTGGAGGAAAGCGCCTCTGCACCTGTGGATAATGAGCATGTTCACTTGACAATGTTGCAAGCCAAAGGGAAGAACAACTAGCTCCTGCTTATGGAGTGGTTATTTATTCTTTGGTTTTAAATATGAAAAGACTCTGATGATGGAAGGGATCGAGGGCAGGAGGAGAAGGGGACGACAGAGGATGAGATGGCTGGATGGCATCACTGACTCGATGGACGTGAGTCTGGGTGAACTCCGGGAGTTGGTGATGGAGAGGGAGGCCTGGTGTGCTGCGATTCATGGGGTCGCAAAGAGTCGCACATGACTGAGCAACTGAACTGAACTGAACATTTCTTTGGCCAGCTGTTTGAAAATGGCCCTTTCGAGATACAGTTTTCTAGCACGTGTAAATTGATGGTAACATTCACTTTGGGATGACCTGGAAGGACCTCCATATTTCAGAGCAGGTGAAAAGAACATTGGTTCTGGAATCAGAAAGAATAGATTTCTAGTCTGAGCTTTGTGATCTTAAGCAAATTCCAGTTGATTCTTATTTTTTATGGCAGTTCTTTTCTACAAAGTCATTGTGAACCCTGAATTAGCAAATACTGAACCACTGCTCCTGGAGAAAAACAGGGTGAGTTCCTGTGAGCCTCTGCTCACAGCATCTTTGTCAATAGATCAGTACATACCCTTGTTTTGTGTGTGTTTCTGTTTGAAGACAACTTATTTAATATATATTGTTGATTCATTAATATTGAACTCAGAGCCACAGTGCTGTAACTCGTGTCTGAAGGAAGCTTATTTAACGCACATATTTTCTCTGTAAAGCACATTCCAGCCTTTCGTACGTAGGAACACCAGATAGCACCCCAGCACTACATTTGGGGGCCACATAAGCAGTGAAGTCACCAATAAAAAGCATAAAAAAGGAAAAAAAGATAGTACTAAAGACTATGAAAAGGACGCAATATTATGAGAACTAAAACCAGAAGGCTGAGCATTGCCTTGTTGAACCTCACTTGGAAGGAGCATATCAGGTGACTCAAATTTTTTGTGGCTCTTCACGTGATCCCAGATGAACCTGCAAATGCCACGAGTTTTAATTTTGGCTACAAATACATTTTTAAGGTGTAGGTCTGTTCCTAAAAGTGGAATCCACGGGGAATGAGGATCAACTATATTTACCCACCGTGGATGCTAGTTTTCTCATCTGTGAATTGGAGCTTATACAGTTTATTCCAGATTGCTGGGAAGATTAAATGAGAAGAGGTTTTCGAAGCACCTGGCTTATATCAGGACCTTTGTTGTTGTTCAGTTACCCAGTCATCTCCAACTCTCTGTGACCCCATGGACTGCAGCACACCAGGCTTCTCTGTCCTTCACTATCGCCTGGAGTTTGCTGAAACTCATGTCCATTGAATCAGTGATGCCATCCAACCGTCTCATCCTCTGTCACCCGCTTCTCCTCCTGCCCTCAATCTTTCCTAGCATTGGGGTCTTTTCCAATGAATTGGCTGTTGCATCAGGTGGCAAAGGTATTGCAGATTCAGCTTAAACATCAGTCCTTCCGATGAATATTCAGGGTTGCTTTCCTTTAGGGTGGACTGCTTGGATCTCCTTGCTGTCCAAGGGACTGTGCATCAATTCCTTCTTTTGTCTCTTTCCTGCATTCTCTCTAGGCTTGACTTAGGGTCCATCCTGCTCCCACCTGCTTCTGTCCTTCTCTCAGGTACCCTTACCTGCATCCCGGTAATCCCTGTCTACCTCATCCTGGGAGGCTGGGTTAAGACTCAACTTTGCCAAGATTTCCAGGTGCTCTTGCTCCCATGCAGTCTGTACTACACAGACTTAAAGTGGTAAATCTTGAATCTGGTTTTTAGGTCTTGTTTTCTCCTAACTTGCAAGCTTATGTGCCCAAGGACCATGCCTTCAATTTTTCCTATTTATCACAGAATAGATGCCACTGCTGGGGCTTTGAAGGTATTCTATATTTAATATGTTGAATAAATAAATGAATAAATAGAAGAAAGAAAGAGACACAACCAACCAACCTGGGTTTTCTGTACAGTATGTGTTTGCCTGCTCAATGTAGTCTAAGAACAAAGTCTCTGTGACTGACAGTACTTGACTGACACCAGTATCCTGTGGTCTGAGGGTCACTTTTTACAGTTCCTCACAGCATCAGCTCATCAGAATAGAGACACAGCTCCACAGAGAAGCTGGCAAGGAGGAAAGAAGCAGCCACATGGATGATTCAATACTGCCATTCCCTTGTCACATCTTCCTTTTATTTCCATGTTAGCTCTTGTCACAGTCAGAAATTCTCTTCGACTTTTGTTACTTGTTTATTATGCAGTCCATGAGGCCAATAATCTTGCCTGCCTTGTTTTCTACTATGTCTCCAATGCCTTGGACAGTCCTGACACATAGTCAGTGCTCAATCAATGTTTATTGAAAGAATAAATAAATTCAGTTCCGCTATCATCTGTCTTTTTTTGAAATTTTAATTGACTCGCCTGTACCATCTGCACCTTTGGACAAAAATAGTCACTTTCTAGCATATGTAGATGGCCTTCCTGCGACTTTTTATTCATTTACTCTGTTATTCATCCATTCGCAGTTGTATCTGCTCACTTCTGTCTTCTGTGGGCTCCTTGAGGACAGACAGTTATTCAGCTTTGTGTTCCCAGCACATAGTGGGGATGCAATAAATCTTTCATGAATGAATGGGTATTTTCTCTAGAGAATAGAGGTGAGAGGACAATTGGTAAGGTACCCCATGAACAAATGGAAAGTGAAGAGAGAAAAACAACTTAAAAATCTAATATGCTCTGTGGTGTTAAATCTGCTTTCTTATAGAGTTACTTGTTTTTTTCTCACAAAGTCTATAAACTAGAGCAGGTATTACTATTCCCATTTAGAAATGAAGATATCTACTCTTGTGGATTTAAGTCTGAGCTTATAAAGTTGGTAGGTAGTGAATCTAAGATTAAAAAGCCAGGTCATTTGATTCCAAGATCAGGGCTTTTTGCATTCAACTAGGGTGAGGGTAATTGCACCCCACTCCAGTACTCTTGCCTGGAAAATCCATGGACAGAGGCTGCAGTCCAAGGGGTTGCTAAGAGTCGGGCACGACTGAGCGACTTCACTTTCACTTTTCACCTTCATGCATTGGAGAAGGAAATGGCAACCCACTCCAGTGTTCTTGCCTGGACAATCCCAGGGATGGGGGAGCCTGGTGGGCTGCTGTCTATGGGGTCACACAGAGTCGGACACGACTGAAGTGCCTTAGCAGCAGCAGCAGGGTGAGGGTGTCTGATAAAACACAGTGAGACAGTGTTCTTTTGCGGATGATAAATGTCTGAAGGTAAATCCACAGAGGAGAGCTGAGTCTGCTATCGGATCGTTAGAATGAGTATAATCTTGAAAGGGCTATGATGGATAGGACCCATCTGGGTGTACAAAGCCTGGTGTGTGTGTGTTTTAATCAGAGTCTCACTATCACTCTTGTCTAGAATAGGAGCCAAGAAACAAATGAAGGAGAGCATATGGATGGGTGGGTGGGAGTAGGGAAAAGATCCGTACGGTGGCCTGTGGTGGTGAGGCAGCAGCAGTGATGCTGCAAACTAGGGTTTTGATTAGCAGGGGGCTGAGTGGTACCTAAAGGAACAATGGACAGTTGGTGGCAGTGCCTCTGCAAAGGTGAAGCCAAAATGAATGACCTGAGCCAAGACCAAATCTTGTTAAAGCCCACTTGGTGTCCTGACCTTGGGGATCCTCTGAAGTGAGCCCTCAAAGCATGGCTTGTGTGTTGCTCCTGTGGGCCCCTTTATTCCCTCCATACTGCACACTTTCTCTTTAAACAGCTTAAATGTCTAAATTGGATTCTGGAAGAAAAATGCCACGAATTGCCAACCTCATTCTTTCTGTAGGGGGCTCCTGTTGTGTTCTTGGTGGGTCTTCACAGATAGCTCTTGCAGCAAAAATACTGGAGTGGTTCCCTCCTCCAGTGGATCGTGTTTTGCCACTATCATTCTTTCAGTGGTCGTGTATAGATGTGAGAGTTGGACCATAAAGAAGACTGAGCCCCCCAAAATTGATGCTTTTGAACTGTGGTGCTGGGAAAGACTCTTGAGAGTCTCTTGGACTGCAAGGAAATCAAGTCAGTCAATTCTAAAGGAAATAAACCTGGAATATTCATTGGAAGGACTGATGCTGAAGCTGAAGCTCTAATACTTTGGCCACGTGATGTGAAGAGCCGACTCATTGGAAAAGATCCTGATGCTGGGAAAGATTGAGGGCAAGAGGAAAGGGGGGTGACAGAGGATGAGATGGTTTGATAGCATCACCTACTCAATGTACATGAGTTTGAGCAAACTCGGAGAGATAGTGAATAGCAAGAGAGCCTGGCATGCTGCAGGCCATGGGGTCACAGAGTCAGACATGACTTAGGGACTGAATGACAACAACAACATGGATGATGGAAGCAGGCTACTGAGAACCTGAGAAAAAGTCTATCTGGGGCCCCCAAGGGTGTTCTGAATAGAAACAGGCCATCCCCTCCAGTTCTCATGCAGCAGCCTCCCTGCCTTACATAAGACAGTTGAGGGATGCTCAGCATTTGTGGCATTTTCTGAGCACTGGCTGCTGCCGCAGGTGAACAAGATGTGTGGGAAGTTGGTCTTAGACCCTCCAGCTTCACCCATCCCTGCCAAGCTTCACTGTTCCCCCGTTGTCCCCCTGTCCCCTTGGCCTCACCATTCTTGGCCACTGATGCTTGGACCTCCATCCCCTGTGTCAGGCAGCCAGGTCAAAGCATGGATGTTCTCTGTTCAGAGAACCCTGCTCTGAGAGACCACTTCACTCTAAATACTTGCCTCATTCATTGCCATAATTTTACTCTCTTCATCAAACAACCCTCAAACATACCCATTTCATGGTCTCAGAGGCAGTTCTAACTCTTGCTCCTCTTTTCCTTCCCTTTGCATCACAGAATGCCCATAGGAGTTACACCACCTATATCCATGAATGCACCTTGAACTTGAAGGGGTGTTTCTGAAACTTGTTTGGAAAACTGTGACATATTATTCATTTAATTTTTAAGATATAAATACCAAATGTTAGGCTAAAGCAGACATTGGGCTTAGTCGCTCAGTCATGTCTGACTCTTTGCAACCCCATGGACTGTAGCCCACCAGGCTTTTCTGTCCGTGGTGATTCTCCAGGCAAGAATACTGGAGTGGGTTGCCATGCCTTCCTCCAAGGGATCTTCCCAACCCAGGGATTGAACCCAAGTCTCCCACACTGCAGGTGGATTCCTTACCAGCTAAGCCACCAGGAAAGCCTAAAGCAGACACTATTTCACACTAATCTCTAGTGGGTGAACTTGAGGTAAAAAGATATCAGCAATATAGGAAAAATGTTGAGAAATTTTTAAAATGTTGAGAAGTTTTAAATGACAAAATTTCACCCAGGAACATAGTTCTCCCTCTTCCAAATTAAGACTGGGGATTATGGAATTCTGGCAGCAGAGCTATTGGTGGACTGTTGGGATAGACAGTATTTTAAGGGGGGAGTGAATAAGGAGAGGGTCTTCCTAGGTGACTTAGCGGTAAGGAATCTGCCTGCCAATGCAGGAGATGTGGATTCGACCCCTGGGTCAGAAAGATCTCCTGGAGACGGAGATGGCAACCCATGCCAGTATTCTTGCCTGGAAAATTCTATGGACAGAGGCATGGGTCGCATATTGGTCCCTAAGAATTTCCATGACTGCATTCTTACTCTGGAGGAAAGCTGTAGAGAGGTTGGGAAGAATACTAATAGCTAACACTTAAAATAATGACAACACCACACCCAGGTTTTTATAAAACCACTCTGAGATATGATTGAGATATGAAAAGCTGGACATAATTAATGTGTACAACCTGAGTTTGGAGACTGTGTATACACCCACACCATAATCAGTGAAATAATCATAAAAATATCCATCACCTCCAAAAGTTGCTTCCTCCCCTATTTGTTTATTCATCATTCCAGCACTATTTTAAGTGATTTACATATATTAATTCATGGAATTGATAAAACATTCTTATGAGGTGGGTGTACTTGTACTATTTCCATTTTATAGATGGGAAAAGAAAGTCACAGAGAGACAGTTAGCTGCCCAAGATGAGTTAGTAAAGGTGAGATTTGCAGTCTCTTCTCCTACCTTCTGCCTTATACAGTCTTGTTGAGAACTTGCCCTGCATATTCCCCACTCACCACCAGTGTGTTGTTTCACGAAGTCCTGTGTGTGTGTGTGTGTGTGAATCCAGGGGTTGGTGTTAAGTTCCAACAGCACTGAGACTTTGTTTTGCTCACTGTTGTGTCCTTGGCCCCCAGCACTGTGCTCAGGATATGTTTGTTGACTTAATTAAGGACTAAATTTCGATTCTTCTGAGTGCCAGGATCACGTTACTCCTTTGTTAGCAGTTATTTTGTGGCCTTCATTATGACCCAGTTTTCTTTTTTCATTCGGGTGAAAAATGATTTTGGCATTTTAACAGCATGACTTCATTATTGATACTTTTAATCTGCCCCCATCATCAAATTCCCCTTTTGGTATTTTGTCACTCCCAATATATTTTGAAACATTTGTCTTTGTCTTTTTCTCCTTCCTTTTGAATCTATGATGTATTTTAACAAGGAGTATTCTATGAATGCAAAAATAGTTGTATTTTATTTTAGTTTATCTCCTTTACTCTGTAATAGAGGTTAAGAATATACCCTTTTGATAACAAAGAACTTTCTTAGTATCTTTCTGATTGATTGAATAGTCAAAGAAAACACCATAATTGTGTGAAATGGTCTGATTTAGAAACCAATTATAAGGAACATAATTATCTACTAATGAAATATGCATGTAAGTCCTTGGTTTGCTGCTTCTAATGTCACTGTAGACAAATGTGTATCCAGCAGTAACTTGCATATGGTAATTGAAAGTCAACTATTTCTAGATTGTGTCTGAAAATCTCATGACAGCCAACAACTCAGTATCAAAAATATCTATTGTTCTCCTGCAAATGTCTCTTTCACTGTGTGTGTGTGCGTCTAAGGGACATTTTCTGGTCTGAAATTAAGATTTGCTTGCTCCTCCCTTCTGTCTACTGATGATTATCAAAGATTTAATCTTTGGTTTCTCTGGTCTTCAAAGGTGGAGCTGGAGGAGATTCTTTTATAATTATTATTTATTTATTTACTTGTTTGTTTATTTTTGGTTGCTTATAATTTACTTATTGATGGCTGCACTGGGTCTTCATTGCTGCTTGGGGGCTTTCTCTAGTTGCGGGAGGCGTGGGTTACTCTTCATCGAGGTACATCGGCTTCTCATTGCAGTGGCTTCTCTTGTGGAGTGAGCTTCAATAGTTGCAACATGCAGGAGCTAGCAGTTGTGGCGTGAGGGCTTTAGTTGCTCCATGGCATGTGAAATCTTCCCAGACCAGGGATCAAACCCATGCCCCCTGCATTGGCAGGCAGGTTTTAGGCACTGTACCACCAGGGGAGTCCTGAGGTTCTTTTATTATCATAAGGATGCAAACAGACAAAAAAGGCACCTTGGTTCCCTTAGGAAATGTATTGTTAAGAACAATCTCACTCTCTCTACAGATACATCTGGAATAAGCCTTCAGACACAGAAGTGCATGCAGACACCAGATGAGAGCAGACAGGAGTCCCTGAACAGCAGAAAAGAATATATGCTTCTGCTGCTGGCTGCTAAGTTACCTCAGTCGTGTCTGACTCTGCGACCCCATAGACAGCAGCCCACCAGGCTCCCCTGTCCCTGGAATTCTCCAGGCAAGAACACTGGAGTGGGTTGCCATTTACTTCTCCAATGTATGAAAGTGAAAAGTGAAAGTGAAGTCGCTCAGTCGTGTCCAACTCTTCTCGACCTCATGGACTGCAGCCTACCAGGCTCCTCCGTCCATGGGATTCTCCAGGCAAGAGTACTGGAGTGGGGGCCATCGCCTTCTCCGAAAGAATATATAGACTCATGCAAAACTTGGTAGTACAAAGGAACTAGGGGGGGAAAGGGACTGTTAGTAGGACTGGACCTGCCCTCCTAGGGTGGGGGAACTGAAGCAGGGGTCTGATCCTCACACTAGGGCAATTGCCTGAGTCAGAGGAGAAACATTTAAGGCTGAAAGAGGAACAGCTGATCTGTGGCAGCCTAAATGGAATGAGAATCCGACAGTCCTTGCCACAGCCATACATGCCCTAGATGGCAAGGTGGCTGGGCTGGTTTAGGGATTGTGGAGCAATCCCAGGGCGAGGGCTGCGGAGAGATGGATGGAGGGGATGTGAGAGAGGAGACTGTGGTGGGAAATGCCTGTGGAGGAAAGCCTGGCAGCCATGGAAACAAGGTGATAGTGCTGAGTCATATGTCGGGGGTGGAGCCATCACCATAGCCTCTCTCCCTGCAACGTGCCCGCATTGGCAGCTGAACAATAGAGGGGCTGGCCCATTAAATGCCTGATGCCCTGATCTACAGAGTAGGACCCCAGAGGGTATGGGTGGCCCCTCTATGTGCCTGATGCGCCCAACAACAGAGAAGGACCCGAGGCAAGGAAGCCCTCTAAGTGCCTCAATGGGCAGAGCTACAGAGAAAGACTGGACAAAGAGCCCCTCTGATCGCCAGCTGCAAGAGGCTCAAAAAAAGACTCTGATAGGGCCCTAACTCCTGCGGTGGAGGCAGTCCCTGTTCCTGCACACTTGGCGCCGCCAGGGCCCCCGCAAGCCAAGCAGCTGCGCTACCTTCAGGCTCAACTCTCACTGGAGCAGAGCTGCCTCAGGCAAAAAAAGTCTTGCACCTATACACACAGGGTCACTTCAGTAGTGTCCGACTCATTGCGACCTTGTGGACTGTGGCCTGCCAGGCTTCTCTCAGGGAGGAGGGTTCTCCAGGTGAGAATGCTGGAGCATATTGGCCAGTACTGGTTGCCATACCCTTCTAGAGCACTGTGTTTCCTGCTGCCCTAGCCGCAACTCCCCTGAGTCCCTGGTGCTACCAGAACTCCTGTGCCTCAGGCAGCTGCACCACCTCCACACCTGGCCCTCACAGGGGCAAAAGCAAGTCCTCCAGGGCAGCCTCAGGAGCAAACCCCAGTGGACAACCCATATCCAGAGGTGGAAATAAAAGCACAGTTGAAACCCAGGGGCAGTGTAACTAAGGAAGAAGACCCCAAACCCTCCCACCAGCTGTACAGCTGCAGATTAAATCCACACGATCAACTAAGCAGACTGTCCATCTATGGAATATATAAAAGGTCATTGAGAGCTCCCACAAAAGAAAACACAGTAGTTCTGATAGCTGTGGACATTAGAGGCAAGAACACAGAGGAGTAGGAGCAAATTAGAATCCGAGCAGCCCCCACAGCAGGTCCAGAGATGAGCACAGTGTTAGAGGGGATCCTAGGGAGGTGAAGTGGACTACAGTGACTCAAGAAAAACATTTATTGTTCTTATGTTTTGATGTGTTCTATGGATTCTTTTTTTTCTCAGTCACATTTTTTATTGTTGTTATAAACCTCTGCATCTATGTTGGGCTTTTGCTGTTCTGGGGAGATTTTTTTTCCCTCTTTTTTTTTTAATTTTAATTTTTAAACCTATTATTATTTTTTCTACATTTATTCCTTTGTTTGCTTTTCCTACTGTTCTTTTTCCCTTGCGGTTAATCTTTAATATATATAAATCTTCTTTATCTATTTCTGTTTAAATTTGCATATCTATTCTTTTCTTCCTTTAGTCTCAACATATATTTTAGTTTTATTTTAATTGCTTTATACCCCAATTGGCACCTTGCTTTAGTTTTGTTTTCCAATTTGTGCTTTAGTTAGTTTCATTCTGGTAGACATAATTTTTGGTTCCCTTTGTTTGCCAGGTCAGTTTGCTTATGGGTGTATATGTATATGTATATATGTATATTCAGTCATAATTTTTATTGTTGTTATAAACCCCTGCCTCTACTTTGGGCCTTTGCAGTTCTGTGGAGTTTTCCTTCTTTTTTTTTCTCTTTCTTCTTCCATTTTTTTTCCTTTTCTCTATTTTATAATTTTAATTTTAAATTTTCTTAAACCTATTATATTTTTCTACATTTATTCCTTTGTTTGCCTTTCCTACTGTTCTTTTCCCCTTGCAGTTAATCTTCAATGTATATAAATCTTCTTTATCTACTTCTGTTTAAATTTCCATAGCTATTCTTTCTTTACTTTCTTTCTTTTCCTCTCAATATTTGTTAGTTTTATTTTCATTGCTTTATTCCCCAGTGGCAACCCACTCCAGTACTCTTGCCTGGAAAATCCCATGCATGGAGGAGCCTGGTAGGCTGTAGTCCATGGGGTTGTGAAGGGTCAGACACGACAGAGCTCCTTCACTTTCACTTTTCACTTTCATGCATTGCAGAAGGAAATGGCAACCCACTCCAGTATTCTTGCCTGGAGAATCCCAGGGATGGAGGAGCCTGGTGGGCTGCTGTCTATGAGGTCGCACAGAGTCGGACACGAATGAAGCGACTTAGCAGCAGCAGCATTCCCTAACTGACACCTTGCTTTAGTTTTGTTTTTCAGTTGTGCTTTAGTTAATTTTGTTCTGGTAGGTATAATTTTAGGTTTCCTTTGTTTGCCAGGTCGAGCTATTGTACTTTATTTTTGTTGAACTGTTTTGATTTTGCTTATGGGTGTATATAACTATGTGTATATTCAGTCACACTTTTTATTGTTGTTATAAACCTCTGCATCTATGTTGAGCTTTTGCAGTTCTGTGGAGTTTTCCTTTTTTTCCTTCTTCCATTTAAAAAAAATCTTTTCTCTTTTTTATAATTTTAACTTTTAATATTTTTAAACCTATTATATTTTTTCTGTATTTACTCGCCTTTCCTACTGTTTTTTTTTCCCCTTGCAGTTAATCTTTAATGTATATAAATTTTCATCTACCTCCAACTTTGCATAGCTATTCTTTCTTTCTTTTCTTTCAACATATTTGTTAGTTTTGTTTCCATTGCTTTATTCCCCACTTGGCACCTTGCTTTGTTTTGTTTTCCAGTTTGTGCTTTAGTTAGTTTTGTTCTTAACTGGTAAACATAATTTTTGAATTCTTTTGTTTGCCAGGTCAATCTATTGTACTTTATTTTTGTTGGACTTTTTGGCTTTGCTTATGAGTGTATATGTATATGTGTATATTCCATTATTTTAATTATTATTTGCATGATTTTGTAACTGCCATTTGTCTGGGTTTCATCTTTGGTTTCTCGTTTTTGGATATTTATTTTAATCTCACTTAATGCCATAACAAACCATTTGTGGAATCTTCGTTCCTGACCAGAGATCACGCCCTGAGCCTTTGGAGTGGGAACACTGATTCCAAGACCCTAGAATACTAGAGGACTAACCCTAGCGGGTATCAAATAGTGAGAACTCACACACAAAGGAAACCATTGTAATACAAGACCCAGCATCACCGAACCATCAATAGCATCTCTGTACAGGATGCCTCACCTCATCTAAACAACAAATAAAACAAAAATACAAACCCAATCGTCAGCAGACAGGATTACAGAGGAAAAACAAAAACTCAGCACAAATCTCACTCTATAAGAAGCTTACACAAACCACTGGACCAACCTTAGAGGGCAGAAACCATAAGGAAGAAAGAATTCAACCTTGAAGCCTTAGAAAAGGAGACCTCAAATACAATAAGTTAAAAAAAAAAAAAAGAAAAGGCAGAGAAATACTACACAAATGAAAGAACAAACTAGAAACACAGAAGTCCAGATAAATGAAAAGGAAATAGGCAAACTACCTGAAAAAGAATTTAGAATAATGATAGTAAAGATGACCATAAGTCTTGAAAGCAAAATGGAGAAAATGCAAGAATCAATTAACAAAGACCTAGAAGAATTAAAGAACAAACCTGCAGAGACAAACAACACAATTACTGAAATTTAAAATACTGTAGAAGGAATCAATAACAGAATATCTGAAGCAGAAGAACAAATCAGTGAGCTGGAAGATAAAATGGTGGAAATAACTTCTGAAGAGCAGAATAAGGTAAAAGAATGAAAAGAGCTAAAGATAGTTCCAGAGATTTTTGGGACAATATAAAACCCACCAACATTGGAATAATAGGGGTCCCAGAAGAAGAGAAAAAGAAAGGGTATGAGAAAATTTTTGAAGAGATTATAGTTGGAAATTTCCTCAACATGGAAAAGGAAATAGCCTATCAAGTCCAAGGGACACAAAGAGTCTCATACAGGATAAACCCAAGGAGAAACACACCGAGACATGTACTAATCAAATTAACAAAGACTAAACACAAAGAAAGAATATTAAAAGCAACAAGGGAGAAGCAACAAGTAACACACGGGAGACCCCATATGCTTAACAGTTGATCTTTCAGCAGAAACTCTGCAGGCCAGAAGGGAATGGCCAGATATATTTAAAGTACTGAAATGGAAAAATCTACAACCAAGATTACTGTACCCAACAAGAAGCTCATTCAAAATTGATGAAGCAAAAGTTAAGAGAATTCATTACCACCAAACCAGCTTTACAACAAATGTTAAACAGACTTATATAGTCAAGAAATACAAGAGAAGAAAAAAAGATCTTCAAAATCAACCCCAAACAATTAAGAAAATGGCAATAGGAACATATAAATCAATAATTACTTTAAATGTAAATGGATTAAATGCTCCAACCAAAACACATAAACTGGCTGAATGGATACAAAAATAAGATCCATATGTATGCTGTCTACATAAAACCCACTTTAGACCTCAAGACACATATAAACTGAAAGTGAGAGGATGGAAAAATATATTCCATGCAAATGGGAAGCAAAATAAAGCTGGAGTAACAATCCTCATATCAGACAAAATAGACCTTAAAATAAAGAAGATTACAGGAGATGATAAGGAATCAATCCAAGAGGAAGACATAACAATTGTAAATATCTATGCATCCAACATAGGAGCACCTCAATACATAAGACAAACACTAACAGACATAAAAGGAGAAATTGACAGTAACATATAATAGTAGGAGATTTTAACACCCCACTCACACCAATGGACAATCATCAAAACAGAAAATTAATAAGGAAACACAAGTCTTAAATGATACATTAGATGAGGTGGATCTCATTGATATCTTCAGAACATTCCATCCAAATGCAGAAGAATAAACCTTCTTCTCAAGTGCACTTGGAACATTTTCCAGGATAGACCACATCATGGGTCACAAATCAAACCTCAGTAAATTTAAGAAAATTGAAATTGTATCCAGCATCTTTAACCACAATGCTATGAGACCAGATATCAATTATAGGAAAAAAACTGTAAGAAACAAACACATGGAGATTAAACAACATGTTTCTAAATAACCAACAGGTTACTGAAGAAGTCAAAAGGGAAAACAAAAAATTCCTAGAAACAAATGACAGTGAAAACACAACTCAAAACATATGGAATGCAGCAAAAGCAGTCCTAAGAAGGAATTTTATAGCAATACAATCATACCTCAAGAAGCAAGAGAAACATCGAATAGACAGCCTAACTTTACACCTAAAACAACTAGAAAAAGAAGAAAAAAAAATTAGTAGAAGGAAAGAAATCATAAAGATCCAAGCAGAAATAAATGAAAAAGAAATAAAAGATTAATAAAACTAAAGGCTGATTCTTTGAGAAGATAAACAAAATTGACAAACCTTTAGCCAGACTCATCAAGAAACAAAGAATAATCAAATCAACAAAATTAGAAATGACAAAGAGGTTACAACAGACAATGCAGAAATAAAAAGGATTATAAGAGAATATTCAGTTCAGTTCAGTCACTCAGTCGTGTCCAGCTCTTTGTGACCCCATGGACTGCAGCATGCCAGGCCTTCCTGTCCCTCACCAACTCCTGGAGTTTACTCAGACTCATGTCTATTGAGTTGGTGATGCCATCCAACCATCTTATCCTCTGGCATCCCCTTCTCCTCGTGCCTTCAATGTTTCCCAGCATCAGGGTCTTTTCCATTCTTCACATCAGGTGGCCAAAGTATTGGAGTATAAGAGACTATTATGAAAAACTATATGGCAATAAAATGGATAACCGGAAGAAATGGACAGATTTTTAGAAAAGTTCAATCTCCAAGACTGAAGCAGGAAGAAATCAACATTATAAACAACTCAGTTATAAGCACTGAAATTGAAGCTGTGATCAAAAATCTCCAAAACAGCAAAAGCTCAGTTGGCTTCATAGGAGAATTCTATCAAACATTTAGGGAAGAGCTAGTGCCTATCCTTCTAAAAGTCTTTCAAAAAATTGCAGAGGAAGGAACACTTCCAAACTCATTCTCTGAGGCCACCATCACCCTGATACCAAAACCAGACAAAGACAACACAAAAAAAGAAAACTATAGGCCAATATCACTGATGAACATAGTTGCAAAAATCCTCAACAAAATTTTAGCAAACAAAATTTAGCAACACATCAAAAAGCTCATACACCATGATCAAGTTGGGTTTATGCCAGGAATGCAAGGATTCTTCAATATATGCAAATCAGTTGATGTGATACACCATATTAATAAATTGAAAGATAAAAACCATATGATAATCTCAATAGATGCAGAAAAAGCCTTTGACAAAATTCAGCACATTTATGATTAAAACTCTTCAAAAAATGGGCATAGAAGGAACTTACCTCAACATAGTAAAGGCCATATGTGATAAGCATACAGCAAACATTATTCTCAGTGGTGAGAAACTGAAAGCATTCCCCCTAAGATCAGGAACAAGACAAGGGTGTCCACTTTCACCACTATTATTCAACATAGTTCTGGAAGTCTTAGCTACAGAAGAAAAAGAAATAAAAGGAATCCAGGTTGAAAAAGAAGTAAAGCTGTCACTGTTTGCAGATGACATGATACTGTACGTGGAAAACCTTAAAGATTGTATCAGAAAATTACTAGAGCTAATCAGTGAATTTAGCAAATTTGCAGTATACAAAATCAATACACAGAAATCACTTGCATTTCTATATACTAACAATGAAAAATCAGAGAAATTAAGGAATAAATCCCATTCACCATTGCAACACAGAGAATTAAATATCTAGGAAAAAAACTTACCTAAGGAGACAAAAGAACTGTACAAGAAAATTTTAAGACACTGATGAAAGAAATCACAGATGACATAAACAGATGGAGAGATATTCCCTGTTCCTGTGTAGGAAGAATCAATACTGTGAAAATGACTGTACTACCAAATGCAATCTACAGATTCAATGCTGCTGCTGCTGCTGCTGCTGAGTCGCTTCAGTCGTGTCCGACTCTGTGCGACCCCAGAGACGGCAGCCCACCAGGCTCCCCCATCCCTGGGATTCTCCAGGCAAGAATGCTGGAGTGGGTTGTCATTGCCTTCTCCAATGCATGAAAGTGAAAAGTGAAAGTGAAGTCACTCAGTCGTGTCTGACTCTTCGTGACCCCATGGACTGTAGCCTACCAGCCTCCTTCGTCCATGGGATTTTCCAGGCAACAGTACTGGAGTGGGGTGCCATTGCTATCCCTATCAAATTACCAATGGCATTTTGCACAGAACTAGAACAAAAAATTTCATAATTCATATGGAAACACAAAAAACCTGAGTAGTCAAAGCAGTCTTGAGAAAGAAGAATGGAGCTGAAGGAATCAACTTTCCTGACTTCAGATTATACTACAAAGCCACAGTTATCAAGACAGTACGGCACTGGCACAAAAACAGAAATATAGACCAATGGAACAAAACAGAAAGCCCAGAAATAAACCCATGCACCTATGGGTGCCTTATTTTTGACAAAGGAGGCAAGAATATACAATGGGGCAAAGATAGCTTCTTCAATAAATGGTGCTTGGAAAACTGGACCGCTACAGTTAAAGAATGAAGTTAGAACACCTCCTAACACCATACACAAAGATAAACTAAAAATGGATTAAAGACCTAAATGTAAGACCAGAAACTATAAAACTCTTAGAGGAAAACCAATAGGCAGAACACTCGATGACATAAAGCAAGATCTTCTATGACCCACCTCCTAGAGTAATGGAAATAAAAACAAAAGCAAACAAGTGGGACCTGATTAAACTTAAAAGCTTTTGCATAGCAAAGGAAACTGTAACAAGGTGAAAAGACAACCGTTTGAATGGGAGAAAATAATAGCAAATGAAACAACTGACAAAGGATTAATTTCCAAAATATACAAGCAGCTCATACAACTCAATACCAGGAAAACAAACAACCCAATCAAAAAGTGGGGAAAATACCTAAACAGACATTTCTCCAAAGAAGACATACAGATGGCTAACAAACACATGAAAAGATGTTCAGCGCCACTCATTATTAGAGAAATGCAAATCAAAACCATAATGAGATATCACCTCACACCTGTCAGAATGACCATCATCAAAAAGTCTACAAACAATAAACACTGCAGAGGATATTGAGAAAAGGGCATGTTCTCGCACTGTTGGTGGGAATGTAAATTGATACAGCTACTGTGGAAGTCAGTATGGGGATTGCTTAAAAATCTAGAAATAAAACCACCATATGACCCTGCAGTCACACTCCTAGGAATATACCCTAAGGAAACCAGGATTGAAAAAGACATGTATCCCAATGTTCACTGCAGCACTATTTACAATAGCTAGAACATGGAATCAACCTAGATGCCCATCAACAGATGAATGGATAAAGAATTTGTGGTACATACACACAATGGAATAATAGCCATAAAAAGGAACACATTTGAGTCAGTTCTAATGAGGTGGATGAACCTAGAACCTATTATACAGAGTGAAGTGAGTCAGAAAGAGAAAGATAAATATCGTATTCCACATATATGGAATCTAGAAAAATGGTTCTGAAGAATTTATTTACAGGGCAGCAATGGAGAAACAGACATAGAAAATAGACTTATGGACATGGGGAGAGGGGAGGAGAGGGTGAGATGCATGGGAAGAGTAACATGGAAACGTATGTTCAGTTCAGTTCAGTCGCTTAGTTGTGTCCGACTCTTTGCGACCCCATGTATCCCAGCACACCAGGCCTCCCTGTTCATCACCAACTCCCGGAGTTAACTCAGATTCATGTCCATCGAGTCAGTGATGCCATCCAGCCATCTCATCCTCTGTCATCCCCTTCCCTCCTGCCCCCAATCCCTCCCAGCATCAGAATCTTTTCTAATGAGTCAACTCTTCGCATGAAGTGGCCAAAGTATTGGAGTTTCAGCTTTAGCATCATTCCTTCCAAAGAAGTCCCAGGGCTGATCTCCTTCAGAATGGACTGGTTGGATATCCTTGCAGTCCAAGGGACTCTCAAAAGTCTTCTCCAACACCATAGTTCAAAAGCATCAATTCTTTGGTGCTCTGCCTTCTTCACAGTGCAACTCTCACCATCCATACATGACCACAGGAAAAACCATAGCCTTGACTAGATGGATCTTAGTCGGCAAAGTAATGTCTCTGCTTTTGAATATGCTATCTAGGTTGGTCATAACTTTTCTTCCAAGGAGTAAGTATCTTTTAATTTCATGGCTGCAATCACCATCTGCAGTGATTTTGGAGCCCCCCAAAATAAAGTCTGACACTGTTTCCACTGTTTCCCCATCTATTTCCCATGAAGTGATGGGATCAGATGCCATGATCTTCATTTCTGAATGTTGAGCTTTAAGCCAACTTTTTCACTCTCCACTTTCACTTTCATCAAGAGGCTTTTTAGTTCCTCTTCACTTTCTGCCATAAGGGTGGTGTCATTGCTGCTGCTGCTGCTAAGTCACTTCAGTCGTGTCCGACTCTGTGCAACCCCAGAGACGGCAGCCCACCAGGCTCCGCCATCCCTGGGATTCTCCAGGCAAGAACACTGGAGTGGGTTGCCATTTCCTTCTCCAATGCATGAAAGTGAAAAGTGAAAGTGAAGTCACTCAGTCATGTCCGACTCTTAGCAATCCCATGGACTACAGCCACCAGGCTCCTTTGTCCATGGGATTTTCCAGGCAAGAGTACTGGAGTGGGGTGCCATTGCCTTCTCTGTGGTGTCGTTACCTTATGTAAAATAGATAGCCAATGGGAATTTGCTGTATGGCTCAGGAAACTCAAACCGGGGCTCTGTATCAACCTAGAGGGGTGGGTTGAGGAGGGAAATGGGAGGGAGGTTCAAAAGGGAGGGATATATGTACACCTATGGCTGATTCATGTTGAGGTTTGACAGAAAATAACAAAATTCTGTAAAGCAATTATCCTTCAATTAAAAAAAAAAAGAACAATTTCAGTTTCCATAGTCTGAGGACAATGAAACAAGATAGCTCCACAGGCCAGTGGGGATGCTTCTGAGCTCCCACCTCTGTCTCTGTAGGGGTTCGTGAGAAGCTTGCTATTGTCTGGATTGGGGGGCAGCACGGCCTGAGCAGGGCAGAGCACTAGTCTCCTTGGCTCTAATTGTCTAAGGAAAGGATACTGGACTATGAAGGCTCCTAGCCCCAAATGTTTGCCTCACTCATGCCTATAATGTCAGAGCAACTCTTGTTCTGAGGCCAGTGAAGCTCATGTCACTGAAATGATCCTTTGTGCTTCCTTCTCCCTAGTACACTGCTTCAGTCTCCTCACTTACTGTATTTTATCAACTCTAAGACACATTTTGAGGGGGATTATATTTTAGCATCTTTGAAATTGGGGTGTATCTTACCATCAACGTTTTGTTGCAGTTTAATTTGCCACTCTGGGACATAAAGTAACCATGTGCTACATAAGGGCTTCCCAGGTGGCCCTGGTGGTAAAGAACCCACCTGCCAATACAGGAGACATAAGAGATGTGAGTTTGATCCCTGGGTCAGGAAGATCTCCTGGAGGAGGGCATGGCAACCCACTCTAGTATGCTTGCCTGGAGAATCCCATGGACAGAGGAGCCTGGCGGGCTATGGTTCATAGGGCCGCAGAGAGTCAGACATGACTGAAGCATCTGAGCATATGCTTCAAAATCTACAATGTCTCAAGTTGGATGAAATATCAGTCATAGCAAGTCTATAGGCTTTGCAAGAACATCCCCCTTTCCAGCCTTGTCATCTGCCACCATCTCACACAAAACGATCCTGAAGGACATGCTATGAGTGACTTATGACCTCTAAATGTGTGCTGTACTTTCTTACCAGGTCATCTTTGCTCCTGGTTGTCCTCTGCCTTTCATGCTTTTTCATCACTGTCCATGGAAATCCATTCCATTCTTCAGAGTCCATCTCATTGACTTTGGCCAACCTGGACACTCCTCTGATTATTCCCAACCAGAAATCATCCCTTCCTTCCCGAAAATCCATATAGAGATCTATGTGCATGCATGTATGCCTGCGTGCTCCATTGCTAAATTGTGTCCAACTCTTTGCGACCCTATGGACTGTAGCCTGCTAGGTTCCTCTGTCCACGGGATTCCCCAGGCAAGAATACTGGAGTGGGTCACCATTCCCTTCTCCAGAGGATCTTCCTGACCTAGGGATCGAACACAGGTCTTCTGCATTGCAGGTGGATTCTTTACCATCTGAGCCACCAGTGAAGTTCAGTAAAGGTAGATAAATTTGACAGAGATGATTTTAAGAGAGTAGAGTGAAGTCGCTCAGTCATGTCCGACTCTTTGCAACCCCATGGACTGTAGCCCACCAGGCTCCTCCATCCATAGAATTTTCTAGGAAAATGTACTGGAGTGGGTTGCCATTTCCTTCTCCAGGGGATCTTCCCCACCCAGGGATCGAACCTGGGTTTCCCACATTGCTGGTAGAGGCTTTACCATCTGACCCACCAGTGAGTCCCTAAGAGAGTAAAGGATGAGTTCAATTGCGTTCCCAAAAAATTCGAACTGATGTACCTTTAACTGAAGAAGTTGCTTAAGCTGTTATCAATCTGTCCACCTCAGTGTGAATGAGTCTAGGATCCTTTCTGGAGAGCAAGTTTTAGAAGGATGGATGTGGGGCATCAGTGAAGCCCTGAGAGCCGGGGGGCACTGCTAGGGGTGAGCAGGGGGCTCCTTCCCATCTTCCCAAAGCTGCCCAGGAGGAAGAGGTGGAGGTGCAGGTCTGCTCCGGTTCTCCTGGGGCCAAGGGCTGCCCTGCCGGGGGTGGGAGTTGAGGGCTGTGCGAAGCCCGGCTCCACCTCCAGCACTTGCTTGCAGGAGTGCTTGTAGTGCCTGGGCGGTGGACAACCTGTGCTTGCCTCTGACTGCTCTGCCACCGCACAGTCTTTGCAGCCATGTGACTTGCGAGCGCTAGGTTTGGCCTAGTCGCTGCTGTACCCATCTTTCCATAGCTCCACAAACTCTTATTTATTCCAGCGATGGTTGCACAAAGAAAGATGGGTGAGTCACCGGGGCATGGGGAGAAAGTGGTTTTCTGTCATTCTCCTGAAGACGCGGAGTTAAAATTGCACCACAGGGAGGAAGCCTTTGTTATCAGACAAATAGGTATTCTAGTGTGTTCTCACTGCTTGTCACTCAAGATTCGTCTCTGCAGGAAACTTTCAACCAAGCAGAAGGATTTTCTTACTCCCTTAGGTTTGAGGAATATTGAATCATTGCATTAATATGTCTTCTTATAGTTGGTTTTGTGTCTTTTAAGTGAGCTCTGTGGCCTTACTGTAGATCTCAAGAAGCTTGCCTTGTTTTTCAGAGCCAACATGAAAATGGTAAGCATACATATAATGCTCACAAAAGACCTTGTCCTCTTCCACGGGAAGGTTTATTGGCAATGTGATTTCCACGCCAAAGCAATTACACATCTGTTGAGCATCTACAAAGGACCAAGCTTTGTGCTGGGCACAGGGGATGGGAAGCTGAATAAAGAGCCATCCTCACCCTTGAGTTTTATTCATTCATTTATTGAACAAATTCCTGTTCTAGGCACTGGCAATATCATAATCAGTAAAATAGAAAAAGTTCCCACCCTTGGGGAGCTCATATCACACTGAGGACAAGGAACAAATAATACAGTAGCGATGGTGAGATGTCTTGGGAAGAAGGATAAAGCAGGTAACCACGGAGCTTATGTGTGCTGTTTTAGAGTTTTAGAGTGGTCAGGAAGAATGTTGGCATGTGGGTAAAATTCTGAATAAATCAGGGACTGAGCCTCAGTTGCCTGGAAGAGGAACATGCCAGACAGAGAGGGGGCAGAGGCCCAGAGGTGTCCAAGCAACAAGAAGACTGTGTGGTTGTGCTTAGTGAGCCAGGCAGTAACTGCAGAAGGGGAAGGTCACAGAC
Organism: Aepyceros melampus; assembly: GCA_006408695.1. NCBI lineage: Eukaryota > Metazoa > Chordata > Mammalia > Artiodactyla > Bovidae > Aepyceros > Aepyceros melampus. Next base: position 218,640 of record SJXQ01003508.1, read on the forward strand.
CAGGCCAGACTTGCAAGACTTGGAGGCCACTTATGGACTTGGATTTGATCCTCTTTCATTGTAATTCTGCATTTGGATTTCTTTTTAATCACATGGGATTTTAAAAGAGAAAACTTATTTTTTTTTAACTAAAGGATAATGAACACACAGAAACATACAAAAATTAGAAGATACCTGTGTACCTGCACTCAGGTTGAGAAATAGAATTTTATCTGCACCCCACCCTAGAGACTTCTCCCAGTCAGAGAACAACTATCAGACTTCTGCTGCTGCTGCTGCTAAGTCGCTTCAGTCGTGTCCGACTCTGTGCGACCCCATAGATGGCAGCCCACCAGGCTTCCCTGTCCCTGGGATTCTCCAGGCAAGAACACTGGAGTGGGTTGCCATTTCCTTCTCCAATACATGAAAGTGAAAAGCGAAAGTGAAGTCGCTCAGTCATGTCTGACTCTTAGCGACCCTGTGGACTGCAGCCCAGCAGGCTCCTCTGTCCACGGGATTTTCCAGGCAAGAGTACTGGAGTGGGATGCCATTGGCTTCTCCAGAGCCAAGGATGAGTAGTAGATAAAACAGAAGCTTTGGAGATGGGAGGGGGCCCCACTGGGAAAGGCCATTTTAAGTCTTACAGAATAAATATGGCTTCCAAATGCTGTAGCGTGGCATCATGGACACTGAGGCATGGACACAATTCACATGTCTTTCCCCGCACATGGGAAGTAAGCTCCTTGGCTCATTAGAGTTTGTGGACACCCAACACAGTCTGGGCCTTTATTGTTGAATTAATCAATGAGTGAGATTAATCAATAAAGATGGGAGATAACGAAGTGAGAATAAAGAGACTGGAAGTGCTGCTGCTGCTGCTAAGTCACTTCAGTCTGTCCAACTCTATGTGACCCCATAGATGGCAGCCCACCAGGCTCCCCCATCCCTGGGATTCTCCAGGCGAGCACACTGGAGTGGGTTGCCATTTCCTTCTCCAATGCATGAAAGTGAAAAGTGAAGGTGAAGTCGCTCAGTCGTGACCACTCTTAGTAACCCCATGGACTACAGCCTACCAGACTCCTGCGTCCATGGGATTCTCCAGGCAAGAGTACTGGAGTGGGAGCAGACCAAACCAGTTTGAGTCATTGAGGAAGGGAATTAGATAAGAAACCAATAAGGTGAACTTCAGCTGGTCTAATATTTTCAGACTGATGCTGAAACTGAAGCTCCAATACTTTGGCCACCTGATGGGAAGAACTGACTCCTTAGAAAAGACCCTGATGCTGGGAAAGATTGAAGGCATGAGGAGAAGGGGACAACAGAGGGTGAAATGGTTGGATGGCATCACTGACTCAATGGACATGACTTTGAGCAATCTCTGGGAGTTGGTGATGGACAGGGAAGCCTGGCGTGCTGCAGTCCGTGAAGTCACAAAAAGTTGCACATGACTGAGCCACTGAACTGAATATTTTCAGCATCCATGTTCCCTGAGAATCCAGGGAGGGACCTCGGCTCCTGTTGGGGGTGGGGAGTAGCCTCCATGTGTGAGCCCTGCAAGTAGAACCACCTGGGCTATGGCTGTGAAACAGACAAGGAGGCTTTCCTCTGGCTGGGGATTGTACTGTCAAGTGTTGTTTTTGTTTTTGTTTTTTTATTTAGTATAGCCATTAACAGTTTACCTTATTATAAGAAGTCTTGCTTGAGAACCTTTGTTGTGTTTGGATAATACTAAGCAAAGCAGTGATTTATGGGCAGCTATTGAGAGTAGCCGTAAACCCCAGCCCTGGGCTGGCAAGGTAATACTGCTATCTTCTCTGGAAGATCCTCTCCTCAGGCTTTATTACTCTTCTTGTGGCTGTAGTTGAATGAAGTTACAGTTTTATAAATTGAACATGCTTATCTGAGTTGTCTTCTTAGGGGGAAAAAAAAAGACACAAACAAACAACAGATATAGTGACATAAATATGCCCAGCATTGTGGAGATAAGGCGGAGGGGACCACATGCAGTTGAGATTGAGTAGATTATGTCCTGGGGGATGGGAAAATCAGGGGAAAAGGGAAAGCAACAGTCACGTCCCTAAAGCACAAGCCCTGGAAGTGAATCTTGATTCATTTCACATACAATTCTAGTGTGCCCCAGCAGCTGAGACCCTTCTGTGTTTGCTTATTTGTTTAGTAAAGGGAAATGTCCCCAGCCTGGCAGCCTTCATGAGTTGTTTGCCTGGAGAGGATCGCCAACTATTGAGCTATCCTGGAAGGGAGGAAGTAGGGCTCTAGGATGTTTTTTTAAAAGGACATTTTAAAAATGACTATGAAATGTTCCATCTGAAAAAAAAAACAGCAATGTATTTTTTAGGACTTTATCTGTTTTGTCACTTCTGGTTCCTCAGTGTCACGTAGTAGGCATTCAATAAATATGGCTTCAATATGTTTGATGGGTTTCTAATTTTTATCCTTATGAACAACGCTTCAGTGAACACAGGTATCTGTGCATCTTATGATTTCCTCAGAATAAATTCTTATGACTGAAATTACTGGTCTAGAGTAGTGCTTCTTAAGGTGCCTATGAATTTTCTGGGGCTTCCCTGGTGGCTCAGATAGTAAAGAATCTGCCTGCAATGCAGGAGACCCCGGTTCAGTCCCTGGGTCAGTAAGATCCCCTGGAGAAGGAAATGGCAATCCAGTCCAGTTTTCTTGCCTGGGAAATCCCATGGACTGAGGAGCCTGGCGGGCTACAGTCCATGGGGTTGCAAAGAGTCAGACATGACTAAGCGATTAACACACACACACACACACACGTGTGTGAATCTTCTGGGGAGTCTTGTTAAACTGCAGGACATGATTCTTCAGGTGTGGGATGGGGCCTGAGAGCCTACAGATAAGCAGCAGGCAGGGCCAGCCAGAGCAGCAGTTCACCTCAAGGAGGCGAATTTGAGTGGACCAGGGCCCCTGTGTATTAGGAGAAAAGAGAAAACTAAACCCCTGGTCACCAGCCTGTTCAGAGTGAATTTCTACTCCTCCCTTAAGAAATATTAGAAAGGGTAAAGAAATCTCAGTGCTAATTTTTGTGATCTATTTGGAGTCAATAGATACACTAGCAGCCCAGAGGAATTATCAATGAACTGATAAATGGGATGTGGGCAACTTGCCAATTCTTATTAGCATCCCTCCAGGCCTCAGGGAGGGAGCAGATCATTGGAGTGGTCAGCTCAGAAGCGGCCTTTGCTGAGGACGGACCTGCTGTTGTCTGCTTGGCTTTGCGTAGGGCAGACCACAAGTTACTCTCGCCCTCCTGCCTCTGCTGTGGGAGTGATGCTTGCCCCAATTCTGACCTGGGTCATCAGGAACACTTTCTCAGAAGAAACTTGACCCTCTATGCCTATTTTCCTTTTATCTGTGGTTTTGCCTTTTTATGTTTATTTCCAGGAACTGCTTTCTTCAAAGTAGCACCCAGGGACCCAGAGAGAAGGGGGGAAGAACAAGTGGGTCATGTGTACTCTGCTAGAACTGGTGCAGGAGATTTACAAATGGAGTTTGAGCTTGGGCTTGTGATGTGGTTGACCTCCAGGGATGGTTGGAAAAGCTGCCATGATTTTATCTAGTCTTATTAACAATTTCATTTGGAGAGATTTGCCCCTGAGGTGATTTTGTGAAATGCAATCTAAAAACTGAGTAAAGAAATGATTCACCAAAAGCATCACTTAGCTTGCTAGGGGAAAGAAATAATTTCTTCCAATGAAGGCCTTTGCTAAGAGCCTAGTGACTTTAAAATGCTGGAACCGTATTTCAAATGCTGCAGTTATTCTCAGGCACTCTTCTGTGTCCTGTGTTTCTGCTAGTTAGACGATACAAGAGGAAATTTTGTCTTCAGCAGGCAGTTCCAGAGAACTGGCCAACGTGGGACATCATCTGGGCCCCAAGGAAATAGGAAGGGTCTCGAAAATATGGGTTCTGCCTTCACTTTGCCATGTGACCCAGCTGGGCTCAGAGGCACAAAAACTGTGCATGGCAATAAGAGTTAAAATAGAAACAACCCATAGACTGGCCTGATACACACAGAAGTCTAATTTTCCCAGGAGAAGCAGTCTCTCCCACTATGCTATTCTGTGCTCCCATCTCGTGTGTATACCACTCCCCTACCACTATTGCTTTTTGTCTTACACAATTTTATTTATGAATTTGTCTTAACTTCCTACCTTGTAAGCTTCTTGGAGACTTTGTGATGAACTAGTATCTAGTAGAGGATCAGGTATAGCCAAATCAGTCTAAGAGGGCTTCCTGGAGGAGGTGACTTTCCTCCTAGATTTAGAAGAAAGTGATAATCTCTGATTTGGTGAAATTATCCTCTCAATTTTCCTTTGTCCCATTTTGTAGTTTTCTTTACCTCTATGTTCTCATTTTTAAATGTGAATGATCTTCCAGGCAATATATACATACATATATACACAAACATATTATATATGAAATACTCTTTCCTTTTAATCATCTAACCCTCATCTCCATTTAGATGAATCTTTTCTTGTTTTTAAACTTCAGTGCCACAATCCTCTAAGACAAAGCCCAGTGACCCATGCCTCCTGGTCCTCATGACTGTGTATGATTGTACCCTCCTGAGTAACCTGCTTCTGACAGATATCATATAGCAATATTGAAGGGTATCACTTTTGTGATTAGTTACAAATAAGTGTGACCTCCACCTTGTTAGCAGACTCTCCCTCTTGCCTTTGTGGTTTGCACAGTTTGGTGAAGATGCCACATAGGGAACAGGCCCATGTGGCAAGGGACTGAGAGTGACCACCATCCAACAGTCAGCAAGAACCTGGGGCTTCAACACACAACAGCCCATGAACTGAATCCTGATACCAGACACTGGAATAAGCTTGTAAGTGCCCCCGCCCTAGTCCCCACCTCCAGCCTTCAGATGAAAACCCGTGTCAGCCGACTCCTTGAGCACAGCCCTGTGAAAAGCCCCAGGAGAAAGACTCGCTGTGCCCAAGTCCTGACCCTCAGAAACTGTGAGATAATGAGTGCGTGTTGTTGAAGCCAGAGTTTTGGGGTAATTTTTTACCTAGCAATAGATAACTGATACACTCCCCGTGACCTTTGTTGCTAGAACGTCAAGACTGAACTTTTACCTTCTCCCTCGATCCCCCTAGGGAGGGGATCCCCTAAGGAGCTCCCTAGGGAGCTCCTTTTGCTTAGTTATCTCCTCTTGGTTGCTCTTTAATCAGCCCCTAGACTTGGGATCCCTTCTTCATTCTTTCTGCCCCTTCCTCTGTTATTCTCAAGTCTCAAGTTTTGCTCATTTTCCTTGGTGATACAGTTAGCTAAGTGGAAAAAATGGTCCAAGTGGCAGGAACCACCCGGGTGGAAGGTCTAACATGGGAGCCGGCAGTTTCTCAGTTCTCACTTCCATCTCCTGGTTTCCCTGCCAATCAACTCTGTTCTGCACAATTTAGCAATTAATTTAACATTGCCTAATATCATTCTCTGACATCTCATGGACTAACCTTGTCTTCTTAATTAAACTAGAAGCTGGGCTCAAACTCATAATTATTTTTTCTTTCAGTTCAGTTCAGTCGCTTAGTCATGTCCAACTGTTTGTGACCCCATGAATTGCAGCATGCCAGGCCTCTCTGTCCATCACCAACTCCCAGAGTTCACTCAGACTCATGTCCATCGAGTCAGTGATGCCATCCAGCCATCTCATCCTCTGTCATCCCCTTCTCCTCCTGCCCCCAATCCCTCCCAGCATCAGAGTCTTTTCCAATGAGTCAACTCTTTGCATGAGGTGGCCAAAGTATTGGAGTTTTAGCTTTAGCATCATTCCTTCCAAAGAACACCCAGGGCTGATCTACTTTAGAATGGACTGGTTGGATCTCCTTGCAGTCCAAGGGACTTGCAAGAGTCTTCTCCAGCACCACAGTTCAAAAGCATCAGTTCTTTGGCACACAGCTTTCTTCACAGTCCAACTCTCACATCTATACATGACTACTGGAAAAACCATAGCCTTGACTAGACAGACCTTTATTGGCAAAGTAATGTCTCTGCTTTTGAATATGCTATCTAGGTTGGTCATAACTTTCCTTCCAAGGAGTAAGCGTCTTTTAATTTCATGGCTGTAATCACCATCTGCAGTGATTTTGGAGGCCCCAAAATAAAGTCTGATACTGTTTCCACTGTTTCCTCATCTATTTGCCATGAAGTGATGGGATCAGATGCCATGATCTTCGTTTTCTGAATGTTGAGCTTTAAGCCAACTGCTAAGGACACAGTGGATTAAAAAGGCTTGGACTGAGGTCTAAGGTTACATGTCCCATGGAGCTACTCAGTGTGGGTGGGCACTGGGGTGACTGTAGGTGGAGATGCAACATGGGGCAGACAGTTCCGACTCTCAGAGTGTAGCTGCTCCACTGGGGTGAAGGTGGGGTTCCTCCTTCATGGTCTCTATGGTACTATTAGACCTCCTGGTGCAGAGGGGTTATTCCCACTCATGTAACTGTGCTAATCAGCAACACTTCTGCAGATTCCTGCTGCTTCCTTTCATGCCTTTAATCTCAGGATAAGATTTTACTGACAGCCTTAGCCTTTTTGTAACTCCTCTGCTGAACTGTTGACTCAGTTTTCTTGCTGACTGTAACTCAAGTCATCTGTGACTGATGGAATGACAGCAAGCTCGAGGTTCAGGGGGAACTTCACAGTGGGCAATGTGCCCAGTCTCCTTGTTTGTGAGGACACTTCAGATCCAAATTCAAGAGCTCTCACCTTTGCCTGAGACTGACTCATGAGTTAATTAGTCACATTTGCAGCTAATCAAGGGTGAGCTCTGGGAACAACCTGATTTACTTTCTCTTTCAAGAATCTTTTGGCTCTGACCACATATGGAGCAAGGGGTCTGCTCCTGTATCAGCAGCTTGAACTGAAATATTTGTTGAACCACAGACATAGGACATTAGGGCTAAGAATTTACAGTGAAGGGCAAAGGCCTCTGGGGCAAGGCTCCTTTGGTCTTCAAACTCACTTCCAGAGCTTGACAGGCAGGTCTCCAGGGGGCAGGAGATGGCAGTTAACTTTTGATCCCCAGGGAAGGGCCAGTTTGCCTCTGCTCTCTTCTGGGTCTCCTGCGGTTCATAGGAAGTCTCTGGAGGCAGAACCAGAGGCAGGAGGAGAAGCAGAAGCTTCCAACAACCTGACCTAAGGGAAACAGCAGGCAGAGAAGAGAATGTCGGATGTATGGCTGCATTCAGTGCACGTCTTATCAGGCAACAAGAGTGTGAGCATTCGGTGGGGGCAGTGGTATAGGAGGAACCCAGCATGTAGCACTCACTGCCCACTTGTACTCAGAGAGGAATACCTGGCATCAAGCGAGAAGCACTCAGCATCACACAATCCCAGCTCAGTACCGGGATGAGACTTTGATCACAGGCTGTCCCCCTAGCACGGGTCCAACCTCCTTCCTCCTTTGTCCTCTGCATCACACCTTTCCAGCACCTTGCCTTTCTCAGCTCTGAGCTCAGACCGCAGACACAGGCTCCGTCCTCATGTAACATGGGCATCAGGTAAACACTGACAAATGATTTGCTTCTCAGCAGTGCCTCTTATACCTACTGAAAGAGAAAAGTTCCGGAAATGCAAATAAAAGCAGAGACTTTTTGAAAGTTCCTTTGTCATAACTCTCTTCCAGTTAAGACACTAGTCTTGTGAGCGTGATCATCGTAAAAGAAATAGTCCGACACTGCTTAACAGGTTAACTCTGTACCTAATCACACAGACAGGGTAAATCGTCCATTGCCAGACAGCATCTGTGCCCTCTTCTCAGAACCTTAATGCAGCCACTTGCCACTTGTTTTTCTCCTGTGCCCTTCAGTAAGTCAAGGAAGGTTAGCGTCAGAGCTCCATACCACCGGGATCCAAAGAGAATGAGTCATACACACCTGAGCACTGTGAGCTCTAGCCCAGACATCCTCTCTTGCTCACTCATCCGCCCTTGCCTGCATACTCAAAAAAAGAAAAGGACAGAGTTGAAATCTTGGATGAGCTTCCCAGAAGAAATCCCTCAGCTATACTAACAGGACTCTTAAATCAACTGGCAAATTCCCTCAGGCTTTTCAGAAAAGTTAGGCAAGGTCTGCAGATAAACCTCTAATAAAAATTAAGGTGATTATTCATTGCAGTACAATAGGAGAACCACCATTCCCTGGTAGGCAGCAGGGAATGGTACAACCCAGCAGCTGTGCGCTAACATCGAAGCTCTCCCACGGGTGCTTTCAAGCCTCAGTCAGGACAGTGATGAGGGAACTATATTGCAAATATGGAGTTTCTGATGGCTCAGGTGAGTCGGTCAAAATCAAAAGAAAAAAAATTCCTCCCCCCTCGCACTTTCCCCTCCTCCTCTCAGTGGAGCATATTTACAAAGGAGGCATACACCTGGCAGGGTTTTATCCCCAGGGTCTTGAGATCTGGGTTAATTTGGTGATGAAGGACTAGAATGTCTGGTGAAAAGGGTGTATCCGCCTGAACATCTCTAACTAAAGGTTCCTAATTCATTGCGCTCTTTAACATCTGCCAGATGACTGTAGGATTTTGCTGTTAGTGGAATTCTGGGGTCCTTAACTGTTAGTATCTAAAGAGTAAATGGCAGCTGGAACAGGAAGCATGGGGTTGATCTGTGTTCCATGTACTGAAGCTGGCTGGGGTTTAGAAACCCGTCTGCAGCAGGACTGAGTAGCTCACAGCCAAGGGCTGGCTCTCCTGGTAGGGAAGAGGTGACAGGGAAGTTAGAAAGCTTAGTTGATGGCATCTTTCCTAAAATCAGCCCAGATTTGAACATTTGTAGGTGGGTGTGACAGAGAAACAGTGGCAATTGCTTCCTAGACATTCTTCTAATTAATAAAGCAGATAAATCTCTATGCATGTCCCACCAAGGGAGAAAAATACAGCCCTTAAAAGTTTATTTCCCCTAAGTTGGCCCTTATGCAAAACAGTTGCCTCCCCTCTGCTATGGAGACTGCTCACCCTAGAGTTTGCTTTCAAAGAAACTTCCAGGGGCCCTAGGTTTGAATTTCAAAGAGCTTTCAGATGGTTCCAAGCTTCTGTAATTCTAGAAACATTCAGAACAGAACAGAGCATGAAGATGATTATTTTTCTCGTCTGTACAAATAATTTCTTCTCTCCACCCCCAGCTTTATAGAGGAAAAATTGACAAATAAAAGTTGTATATATTTAAGGTGTGCAGTGTGATGTTTTGATATACGCTGAAATATTCATCAGTCAAGCTAATTAACATATCCATCAACTCACAGTTACCTTTTTTTGGTAAGAATAATTAAGATTTATTCTCTTAGCAAATTTCAAGTATAAATACAGTATTGTTAACTATGTGCAATAATTTTTAAAATCTCCAGTGGGTCAGGGTCATGGCCAAGGTTGGAAAGGAAATACATTCCTGAAATGCAAATATGGGTTACCTGCAGGAGTGTTGTGCACTTTATACTCCATAAACTCCTGATTTCAGAGTCTAGGGAGGAAGGTGTGGGGATGGGAAGGCAGCTTGGGACTCAGGAGAAAGAGGAGGAGGAAGAGAAAGATGGTGAGTCATATGTTCACCTATGCCTTCATCATCAGCCTTGCTATTACTGAGCATCTTAAATGTACCCAGTGATGTGCTGGGCTCTGTGGGGTGTAACAGTCATTGACTCAGTCTCTCCTGCCTGGATTTCAGAGTCTGGCTGAGAAGCCCTGTGAAGACACTGATTCTTGAACACAAGACAGTTGTGTTATAATAGAGGTTTTAAAAAGTGTTCTGGGAAACCAGAGGAAGGAAGGATTAATGGTACTGGGGCCAGAAGGGAAGACCTGGCAGAGAAGGAGGAGAGGGAAGGTGGGTTCTTGCAGAAGGTCTTCACCCATGCCTGCTGTCTCCTCTGCTGTCTCCTCTGAGAGGGAGACCTTGAGAAACAGAACTCTTATTGGAATGCACCAAGGGCCTAAAATAAATTCAGGATCCTGTTGGCATTCAGTGATAAACAGAGAATAAAAAAGATATTCAGAATATTTTCTGAATGTAGAGGAAATACATATACTTTCCTACCACTGGGACAAGTTCCATTAAATCTGGCAGGATCCAATGAATGATTGCTTCCCTTTCACAGGGAGGCTAATGAGCTTGACAACCTAGGAGGTCTTTCTCAGTCCTCAGAACTCAGCACTCAGAGCTCAGTTTTCAGTACTCAGAGCTCAGTGCTTGGTGCTTAGAACTCAGTGCTCAGAGCTTGGTGCTTGGTTTTCAGTGCTCAGAACTCAGTGCTCAGAGCTCAGTGCTCAGCAATCCACATTCACACAGCCATGAAGTGAGCAGAAGCCTCACAAAGGACAGACACTACTCTGGGATGTCAATCACTCATGGATCCACTGGCTTCTCAATAGCCTAAAAATACTTGGAAATGCTTCATTATGACTCTTTGTGTAGGAAAATCCAAAGAAAACAATTCTCTGGGCTATCAGTTCTTTCTGCATTTTCCAGAAAGAGAAAGCCTATAATGAAAGAAGTAGATATGGTTCCTGACCCTACTTTCTCTGTGGCCTCAGTGTCTTTGTCTGTACCAGGAAAGGGTGGGGCCACTGGGGCATGAATGCTCCTCCCTGCTGGACGTCCTCTTAGATTGAGCTTTGTGCAGACTGGCAGCTGTTTGCAGTTCCTTAGCCAGGCAGTCAGAGGAAATTTTCTCCCCACTATGTCTCTCCATCTGCCAAACTAAATTCTTTTCTGGGCAACATCTGTTCACATTTCCCATGCGATATTGTCTCAGCTGACCACAAAAATAATTACATACTTATTCTGGAGTAATCAGTTCATCTGAGTCCTTTTCAACAGGATAGCACACTTCACTGGGAAAAGTGACATCTCAAGAACAGAAGTCCTCTAATGTGCCACAGATCAGGGAGCTTACTAATCGGTGCCCTTGTCCTTAGGGGCAATAGTGGGAGGCAGAGATGGCTCTGCCACTTGGAGCCACGCTGGACCTGAAGTGTCAGCCCCTTTTCCTTCCTCACTCTTTCTCCTTTGGAACTGAACTGTAGGAGTAGAGTGTGGGGAGGGTTTCTCACAGACTCTGATATGAAGTTTATGGTAGGGTAGAAAAAGAGCAGAGGGTTTTATTACAGCCAAGAGTGACACAGTTAAATATATTGTTTCCTTTGATATATATGTAAAAGGCATAAAGTAAGCCAGCAGTGAGAAACAAAGGTAAACAGTGTGCTTATGACAAACTCATCTCTTTTTGAGCTGTTGTACATAGCCTGAGTAGGGGGGTTGGGTCAAGGGGTAATAATATGAGATGCATAATGATTTGGGGGAAACAAGGTTTATGGAGCAGAAAACCTCATTGGAAAGGCCACTTAAGTGTTAGGTCTTGGATGACCTTGAATGTGGACTGAAGCTTTGGAATACATTTTATGGCAAGTCATGAGAAGGTCACCAACATTCATTTATTAATAATTGGATTTCACATCTTTCATATCTCAGGCTGTCCCCTGTGAGGACAGGGAGTATAGAGTGCTATCTGTCCCTGGGGTGTAGTGTTCTGAGCTTCACATACTTCCCTCTTCTTCCTCCAGTGGTTATTTTGCATATAACCATCTTGTAGGATATTGGAAGCTTTTCAGGTTTCTGAGGGGCTACTAAACCTTTTAAAGGCAATAATTATGGAACTGGTCTGTGTTCATTTATTCAGCTAACTAAAGTGTCTGGTAAAGAATCCGCTGCCAGTGCAGGAGATGTGGGTTCAATTCCTGGGTCGGAAAGATCCCCTGGACAAGGAAATGGCAACCCACTCCAGTATTCTTGTCTGGAGAATCCCAGGGACAGAGGAGCCTGGTGGGCTATGGTCCATGGGGTCCTGAAGAGTCAGATACAATGTAGCAACTGAACAACAAAAACAAATGTGTCAGATACTAGGTTCTGGAGATACAATCAGTAAATCATGGTGCTAGACTTCAAGGATCTTAAATGGGGAGGGAGACACTAAAATATGCTTTCATTATAATGTAGTCAGACAGAAATAAGCACCAGGATCTGTGGGACGACAGAGGTTTCAAGGAAAGGCTTCTTAGAGAAGATGAATGTGCCCTGCAGAGGTTAATAGATAACAGAGTTGAGTAAACAGGTCAAGAAGAGTACAGGGGCATTTGAGGTTGAGGGATTGGTTTGGTGTGTGCATTTTGGCATTATCAGAGTGGAGTGCTCTAGACAGAGAGGAGCAAAAGCCAGATTGTCACAGCTGGGATCTGAATGGAACTGGAGGAAACCGGGCAGGGAATGAACACTCCTGTTTCAGTGACCATGTTGGTTCCAGACCTGTAGAACTGGATAAGCTCAAATCCGTCTGCAAATATCTAGAAATTCTACACAAAATATGGCAAAGATCTTTTTGAACGACTAGCTAACTTTGAAGAAAGAGGAAACCCCGTTGCTCTAGAAACTTGGATTTTAATGCCCAGAAGGCGATAGGATGTGAGGCCATGAGCTGATGAAAAAGAGCTGGAACTGAAGCTGGAACTAAGCTCCTCCCTAAACCCACATGCTCAGATGGTTATACCCTCAGTGACAGAGTGGACTAGGAAAGTCTGCATTGGCACAGAAGAGAACAGGAAGCTTGACTATTTTGGGGTGGGAAAAAAGAAATCCCTTCTCCCTCTGTTTGACCAAAATTCATAACCACACAGTATGTTTGAACTGAGTTTTGGGTAGTGAGTTTATACTATCCATATGGTTTGGCCATTGCCAAACCAAAATTTTTTTTAATAAAGATTGTCCCCAGACTGAGGATACAAAGAGCTAGGATTCTTTGTGGGAATGAATGCAAAGATGTTCTGAAGGGCAGTGTTTTCCCAACTTGGGAGGGAAAAGATTTGTACAGTGGAAACAACAAAAAATCAAGTTAGACCCCTAAGAAGTTTAGATAATTGAATGGCAAATATAATATTTTTATAATAAAAAATATTTTTATAATAAAAAATATTTTGAAAAGAAGATTCATATTTTGATAATAATTCATATTGTTAACATAAGATGAATATATTTAAGTGACTAAAAATATGAAAGAGTTTAAAACTTATAGAGCAAGACAGCATGAGGAAATAACTGTCAAATTTGAAAGAATCACATAGAACTTTTAGAAAAATATTATTGGAAAAAATTCTGTGAATAGTTTGAACAGCACAGTAGACATAGTTGAATAGAGAAATAGTCAACTGGAATTTCTGAACAGAGTTCCAAGAATGCAGAGATAAAGAGATAGAAAAATATATAAGTGATGCTAAGAAGCATGGATGATGGAAAGAAAATATATGAACTATGTCTACCAAGAATTCTTAGAGGGAAAATGTAATGAAAGGAAATAGTAGAAGAGCTAATAACTTTGAACTTAGTATTAGTAAAAGATATCAATCCTCAGTTTCAAGAAGCACAATGATCCTGAAGAAAATAATAATTCCACTTCCAGACAAATCTTATTGAAGATTCAGGATTCCAAAAGCAAGAAAAACATTCAAAGAAACCAGAGAAAAAAAAGATGGATTACCTAAAAAGGAATTAAGGTCTGCAAATATCCTGTTTCTCCACGTAGTTTTGCCCCTAAATTTTAGCATCTAGAAACATTTATTTATTTATGGCTGCTGGCGTACTGCGATTCATGGGGTCGCAAAGAGTCGGACACGACTGCGCGACTGAACTGAACTGAACTGAACTAGACCTTCTCTGGTTGCCGTCCTTGGGCTCAATAGTTGTGGTACATGAGCTTAGTTGTCCCGCAGCACGTGGAATCTTCCTGGACCAGGGATTGAACCCATGTTCCCGGCATTGGCTAAACCACAGGACCACCAGTGAACTCCCCAGCATCTATAGAAAATTTTTGTTTGGGGAGGGTGGGAGAATCTTCTTGTATTGACTGGGGTCCATTCAAGGCTTACCCACTCTCCCCAGCCACCAGGTGAGGAAACAAGCTGTTCTTCCAGGTGGGCTGGGCGAGAGGTCAGTGCAGACAGCCCAGCCCTTTCAGACCTGTGGGACCTAACAGTGGACCAGAGCCCAGCTGGATGCCACCATCAGAGTAGCCAAGATGAGAGGGGAGATGTGACCATTGAGGAACTATAAGCTGTTTGCAGATAGGGACTGAGTTTATCCCCATCATGGGTATAACCCTAGGCTTAGCACAGTGCCTGGAGGTGGTGATGCTTATTAAGGTTGCATTGTGTCATCCCACCTCCCACCAATTTATATAATGAATCTTTAAACTCCACCCCCAGTACTTCAGAATGCAACTGTGTTTGGACATAGGGCTTTTAATGAGTCCAGTAGGGTGGGCCCTAATCCTACACACTGATATCCTTATGAGAGGAAGTAATTAGAACACAACAGAGAGATACCAGAGGCTCATGTGCACAGAGGAAAGACCATGTGTGCTCAGCAAAAAGACAACCGCCCACAATCCAAGAAAAACCAAACCTGCTGATATGTTACCTTGGACTTCCAGCTTCTGGGACTGTGAGGAAATAGATCTCTGTTGTGTTCTAATTACTTCTTCTCATAAAGAAATCAGTTGTGTAGGATTAGGGCCCACCCTACTGGCCTCATTAAAGGTGCTACCTCCAAACACAGTTGCATTCTGAAGTACTGGGGGTGGGGTTAATCCCCCTAGTCTTGATGTTTTCTTGTGACAGCTGTAGCAAATGGATATATTGCTTCATAGACATCTTCTGAGTCAGTAAAAGAATGTGAGGTCTACTGACCTGTGACTCAGAGGTCAAGGTAGACTTTGTAAAGTAGTGCTTCTCACACACTTGAGCACATGCAGATCACCTAGCCTCTTATAAGACTGCAGATTCTGACCCTCTAGCTCCAGGAAGGGGCCTCAGTTTCTTTGTGTTTGACAAACCCCCAAGGCAAGTGGCAAGTCCAAAGACCACACTATGAGCAGTGATGCTTGGAGTCCCGAGGCTTGCCTTTGAAAACTGGATGATCTTTAATGATTTTAGAGGAAGATAGGGGGACTTAAAGGTCAGTTTTCATTCCAATTCCAAAGAAAGGCAATGCCAAAGAATGCTCAAATTACTGCACAATTGCACTCATCTCACATGCTAGTAAAGTAATGCTCAAAATTCTCCAAGCCAGACTTCAGCAATACGTGAACCGTGAACTCCCTGATGTTCAAGCTGGTTTTAGAAAAGGCAGAGGAACCAGAGATCAAATTGCCAACATCCGTTGGATCATGGAAAAAGCAAAAGAGTTCCAGAAAAACATCTATTTCTGCTTTATTGACTATGCCAAAGCCTTTGACTGTGTGGATCACAATCAACTGTGGAAAATTCTGAAAGAGATGGGAATACCAGACCACCTAACCTGCCTCTTGAGAAATCTGTATGCAGGTCAGGAAGCAACAGTTAGAACTGGACATGGAACAACAGACTGGTTCCAAATAGGAAAAGGAGTACGTCAAGGCTGTATATTGTCACCCTGCTTATTTAACTTATACAAAGCCTTTGACTGTGTGGATCACAATAAACTGTGGAAAATTCTAAAAGAGATGGGAATACCAGACCACCTAACCTGCCTCTTGAGAAATCTGTATGCAGGTCAGGAAGCAACAGTTAGAACTGGACATGGAACAACAGACTGGTTCCCAATAGGAAAAGGAGTACATCAAGGCTGTATATTGTCACCCTGCTTATTTAACTTATACGCAGAGTACATCATGAGAAACACTGGATTAGAAGAAACACAAGCTGGAATCAAGATTGCTGGGACAAATATCAGTAACCTCAGATATGCAGATGACACCACCCCAGTAGCTGTGCCCTTTCAATATAATGTGATAGTTATAATTCTACAGGATTGTTTCTTTAACACCTCCCTGGCTGTTCAGGATTGTAAAAGGTTTGCTTTCAGTCTCCCTTCAGCTAATTTTAAACAGCCCAATGGGGTCAGCAGCAGCAGCATAGAAGGTTTCAATGGAAGGTTTTGCCTCAGCGAATGAGAAATAGCCCCACCTTGTGTCAGAAATTTGTGGATCAAGCTGTGCAGAATGTTAGAGGAAGATATAAAGATCTATATTTGATACATTATATAGATGATATTTTGGCAGCTCATAAGGACAGAGCCTTGTTGCAACAAATCTTATCTGAATTGATTGAGGCTTTGGAAAACTGGGGTTTAAAGATAGCTCAAGATAAGATACAAGTAAATCCTACTTTCTTTTATTTAGGGAGGGTATTAAAGACCCATACTGTGAGTCATGCCCCTTTGCAGCTGTGGAGAGATCATTTACTAACTTTAAATGATTTCCAAAAATTATTAGGTGATATTAATTGGATACACCCACATTTAAAACTGACCACTGCAGATTTAAAGCCTCTGTTTGATTGCTTAAAAGGTGATCCTAATCCCAGTTCTAAGAGAGAATTGACTAGTGAGGCTGAATCGGCTCTTGTTAAAGTGGATAAAGCTTTACATGCTCAGTTAATTAGGATTAATATTACCAGAGGATGGGATTTAATTATTCTCACCACAGAGCATTCACCTACAGGATGCTTGTGGCAAGAAAGCCCATTGGAATGGCTCTATCTACCAGTGACCCCAAGAAAAATAGTTTTGTCTTATCCCAGCTTGGTGGCACAATTAATTATAAAAGGTAGAAAAAGAAGTGTGGAACTTTTTGGAAAAGAAGTAGCAAATATAGTGATTCCATTCAGTAAAGTTCAACTGCAATTTCTTTTACAACATGGTAATGATTGGCAAGTTGCCCTGATAGATTTCAGAGGGCAAATTTTGTTTCATTTACCCTTAAGTCCCCATGGCAAGAAAGCCCATTGGAATGGCTCTATCTACCAGTGACCCCAAGAAAAATAGTTTTGTCTTATCCCAGCTTGGTGGCACAATTAATTATAAAAGGTAGAAAAAGAAGTGTGGAACTTTTTGGAAAAGAAGTAGCAAATATAGTGATTCCATTCAGTAAAGTTCAACTGCAATTTCTTTTACAACATGGTAATGATTGGCAAGTTGCCCTGATAGATTTCAGAGGGCAAATTTTGTTTCATTTACCCTTAAGTCCCCTTTTTGTATTTTTTAAAAACACATACTGTGATTTTTCCAAGGAAATTTTCTATTCAACCTTTGGAAGGGACAATTTTAGTTTTCACAGATGGTTCCTCTAATGGTAAAGCAGTCACAATTATTAATGGAAAATCCCACGTTCAGGTAACTGAAGAGACATCGGCCCAGAGAGCTGAGTTAAAAGTGGTTATATGGGCTTTTCAACACTTGAGAGACTGTACCTTCAATCTTTTGACTGACTCCCGATATATTGTAGGGTTGTTTCCTCATATTGAGATGCTAATATTCTGGAAAATAAGACTACCATTTTCTCCTTGTTATTTGATTTACAGCAGGAGATTAAGCATAGAGATAAATATTTTGTGGGACATATTAGAGCCCATTCCGGCTTGCCCGGCCCTTTACATGAAGGAAATGCGTTGGCAGATGCATTAACTAATGTAATTGCTTTAAACTTACATG
This sequence comes from Aepyceros melampus, assembly GCA_006408695.1. Lineage (NCBI taxonomy): Eukaryota > Metazoa > Chordata > Mammalia > Artiodactyla > Bovidae > Aepyceros > Aepyceros melampus. The sequence continues at coordinate 236,188 of SJXQ01003508.1, forward strand.
AAAAGATTGACAAGGCCAAAAAGTCTCACAAAATTCACCATCACAATGCAGCTGGTTTAAGGTATGTGTTTCATATCCCTAGGGAAGCAGCTAGTTATGTCCAAATTGCCCAACATTTAATCCATTTCCACCATTAGGAGTTAATCCCCAAGGCCTTAGGCCTAATGCTTTCTGGCAAATGGACGTAACTCATACCCTGGCCTTTGGAAAACTGTCCTTTGTGCGTGTTACCGTGGATACCTTTTCTCATGTTATTACAGCCTCTGCTAGAGCAGGTGAAGCAGCAAAAGATGTAATTCACACTTGTTCCAATGCTTTTCCCAAATAGGACTCCCTGAACAGATAAAAACAGATAATGGCCCAGCTTATACTTCTGCTTTTAAGAGATTTTGTCAATAATTTTCCATAGTTCATTCAACAGGAATACCTTATAATCCCCAAGGCCAAGCCATAGTGGAAAGGGCGCACCAGACGGGAGAATTTAAGTATTCCTCTCCACATCATGTTTTACACCATGCTTTGTTTGCACTTAATCATTTAAACGTGGACACACAGGGGCAGCCTGCAATGACCAGACACTGGGCTCCTGAAGGGACTACGACTTGGCCTCTGGTCAAGTGGAAAGACCTCCTTACAGCAGAGTGGAAAGGGCCAAATGTGCTGTTTACTTGCGGGAGAGGGTATGCTTGTGTGTTTCCACAGGATTCCACTTTTCCTGTTTGGATTCCTGAAAGACTGGTTCCACATGTCTAATCCCATGAGATCTCCAAGATCACAAAGACCCCTGAGGTCACGGAGATCCCTGGAGTCCTGGAGTCTGGGACCGAGGGAAGATGGGAGATCAGAAGCTCGTTGAGTCCGGACCTGAGGGAGCAAAGGAGAAGCCGAAGGGCAAGTGGCCCTTCACCTGAGGCTTTACCGCTAGTACATAGCTTTAGGCGCCTGGCACTTCAGGAGAGACAAGCTGATCGAGTCCAGCCATATTCTGCTCCATCTCATCACCATCATCGTACTCAAGCAGCTACCTCCAGCACGGTGCCAACTTGGGGCCAGCTGAAACGTCTCACTCAGCAGGCTGAAGAATTAATAGAAAGGGAGAGACATGAGGCCACTCCTGTGGTAATGTTCGTGGCTATGCTTGCTGTGTTGGCTTGTCAGCCAAGGCCTTCCAGCGCAGAAAAGGTTCATTGGGCCTATTTGCCTAATACACCTTTCCAGCCTATTGATTGGATGAATGAGCCCATTTGTGTTTTTGTTAATGATACTCATCTTTTGGGCGAGGCTTCCATCTATCCTAATAATGCTAAAACAGTGGTCAGCGCTCCCTTTTTCAGGCATGTCAGTTTATCCATCTATTTGCTTTGCTATACCTTCCTCCTTACAAGGATCAGCTCTAGTGTTGAATGGATGTGTTAGCACTTCCTTGAAAGGCATGCTTACTCATTCTCCAAGAAGTGACGGCAAGAGAGACTTTTGGTCCTTACAGCTGCTGATGCCGGGGGTGCAAGAAAAACTATATGATGCCATAGGACAGGCAGCCCCTCATTTATAAGGACTTTCCAAGCTGTGCACTCCCCTCTCTGGATTCTGATGAACAAGAACTACAGGCATTGGAAAGCATAAGCAGAATTTCTGGCTTTCCTCATTGGAAAGAATGCATGTATGCCATAAAGTTATCTATTTCCATTGTTGCCACCAGACATTTTCTGACTGAATGGGGGTGCCCCTATCTTTTGGATCAATGATTGAACTTGATTTTTGAAGAAACTTATAGATCCATATGGAATTATTCATTCATCCCTTATCCTTTAGCAATTACTAGGTGGCATGTTAATGGATGGGTTCCTCCTTTAGTGAGTTCGATGGAACAGGTCCCATGCAGCCTGAATTATGGAGAACATTGGCTGCTATGGCACCTGTGATTTTACATAGACCTTTAAATGAACAAAGATATATTGTACGGGCCTTCGTATGTTCTCCCTATGCCTTTTTGTTGGCCAGAAATCGGATGATTTGGGAGTTTTTGAAGGAGAAACTGTTTATAATGTCGAATGTGTGAATTGTTTTATATCAAATTGTGTTGATGGGAATGATTATAGTAATTATAAGGCTGTGATGATTGTAAAGCAACCACCATATTTGATGGTTCCTGTAAAATTAGAGGGACAATGGTTTGATGATTATGCATTGAAAGTTTTGTATGAATTTAATGGCTTAATTTCTCAACCTAAGAGATTCATTGCAGCTCTGATTGTGGGAATAACTGCTTTGATTGCCATAATTGCTTCAGTTATGGTTTCTGCTGTTGCCCTGTCAAAAGAAGTGCATACTGCTTCATTTGTCGATCAGCTGTCCAGAAATGTCTCCATAGCTCTTACTACACAGGAAATTACAGATAGGAAAATAGAAAATAAGGTCAATGCTTTAGAAGAAGGAGTCTTGCTTATAGGGCAAGAAATTACAAATTTAAAAATTAAGTTGTCTTTAAGGTGCCATGCTGAATTACTCTTGCCTGGAAAATCCCATGGATGGAGGAGCCTGGTAGGCTGCAGTCCATGGGGTCGCGAAGAGTCAGATACGACTGAGCATCTTCACTTTCACTTTTCACTTTCATGCATTGGAGAAGGAAACGGCAACCCACTCCAGTGTTCTTGCCTGGAGAATCCCAGGGACGGGGGAGCCTGGTGGGCTGCCATCTATGGGGTTGCACAGAGTCAGACACGACTGAAACGACTTAGCAGCAGCAGCAGCAGCTGAATTTAATGTGCGTTACTCCTCTACAAGTGAATGATTTCATACATTCTTGGGAACGCATTAGGAATCATATTTTAGGCATCTGGACCTCATTCAGATTTTAGTATTGATATTTTTAAGTTACATTGGATATTCAGAGTATGAAACAGGTGGAGTCTGACTTTTTCTCTCAATGGCTTTCTAATTCCCTTTTTAAAAATCTGGAGGGATATCTTTCCCATGGATCCTTTTTTACAATAATGATTAATGTGACCATGTGCTTATGCCTGTTGGTTCTGATTTGTATAATAGCCCTGTGCCTTTTCAGAATACTCAACTGAAGTGTCGCTGCTTTATCTACTGAGTTTCATACTTATGCTCTAAAAAATAAGAAAGGAGGAGATATCGAGAGCCGAGTTATGCATTACTGACAAAATGGAGGCACGGCCCCAACCCCCTCTCCTCATCTCGCAGGCATGGCCTTGGGATGAAGGAGTTAGGCCTTGTGATACTGACTTGTTCTTTCCTTTCTTCGGTTGAGTTAACTGGAATTGAGTTAGGTGCTTGACAGAAGCATGAGAAAGCACAAAGCCTTCTACAGTTGTGCCCAGAAAATAATCTATAAAATAACCACTGACATTTGTTCAAGGATCTTTACAAAGAATGTCCCAAGATGAGCACATAGGCCGCAGCTTGAGGCCATGGGAAGGATTATTATCTGAGACCTGTTTGTGAGGGGATGTTTATGGCAAAAGAAGTTTGCTGAGTTTAGGGTTTAGGATTAATTAACAATAGCTAGAAGTCTTTTTAGGAGATAATGATCTTAAGATGCTAGGGGCAAACAGGATTTAGAAAGATAAGAATTAAACTAAGGAATGTATCATGAGTTACAATGTAATCACAAGTTAAGTAAGTACAGTAAATCTGGGTGGGGGAAACTAAAAACCTCTGATCTAATGCTTTTGTCAAAATATAAGAGAAACTGAAGCTTGAAATAAACATGTTCCATACTATGAGTCAGAGACTACATCATCATCGCTGACACCGTCCATCTCTTCAGAATGCATCCCTGGCTGCTAGAGCTGGACTCTAGCACAGTTCAGTTCAGTTCAGTTGCTCAGTCGTGTCCGACTCTTTGCGACCCCATGAATCGCAGCACGCCAGGCCTCCCTGTTCATCACCAACTCCTGGAGTTCAGTCAACTCACGTTCATCGAGTCCATGGTGCCATCCAGCCATCTCACCCTCAGTTGTCCCCTTCTCCTCCTGCCCCCATTCCCTCCCAGCATCAGAGGCTTTTCCAATGAGTCAACTCTTCGCATGAGGTGGCCAAAATACTGGAGCTTCAGCTTTAGCATCATTCCTTCCAAAGAAATCCCAGGGCTGATCTCCTTCAGAATG